>CM070037.1:59650316-59661280 GCA_036250615.1 Ptychadena robeensis | reverse complement strand
ACACAGGGATGTGGCAGCAAAGACTAGTGTGCTCAGCCAGTCAATCAGCTTCCGTCTTCCTGCCACGCCCTCGCTGTTCTGCCTCACACCCTGCCAGCTTCTGTCTGCTCTTATCAGAAGCTGCACATTGAGTGCCGGGTGCTCAGCATCGGATTGCAATGCTGGGCATCCATGGGGGGAGTGCTGGGTACCTGCGGGCCAGTCAGAATGCCGTAGAGGGCCGGATCCAGCCCGCGGGCCGTAGTTTAGGGACCTCTGCTGTAGGATATGTAGCAGGTTGTCTTATTTGAGCTAAATGGAAGATAAACCAAGTTCCATACAGTATTCAGAACTCAATAGCAAAGGGTTAAAAATACCACTTTATTTAAAGACTGGTGAGGTGAAATACAATCAATTTTTTGGCGTAAGACACATCTAAAGCTTTACTGAAAAGCATAATTATGGTTTAAAGCTGCCCCATTTTACAGAACACATTTTATAACAGCGGTGGTTCCTTACATAACACGCAGCAAACTATCCCATTTAGAAGACAGAAGTAAAACCACAAAATGGTTCTACTTTATTGGCCTCATTATGTCAATTTTAATGCTGACATAGTGCAAAACATCATTTTTTATGTATATATTCAATTACTAGTACATAGAGCACAGATATAAAGCATTTGTGTAAATGCATTAAAGTTTATCGTGGAAGTGCTTACAGCTAAAATTCCTTCTGCTGATTAGGTAAAAATACATATAAATACATCAAGCTTTAAATTATAGAAGAGAAACTACAGATGCCGATCTCCTATTCTGACATTCAATTAAATAAATAGCCCTGCCGGATTCTGTATTTGAACATTCCATGGATGATCGCTTAATGAACCTGGAGATACATCACTGCTAAATATAACCATCTCCAAACACAGACAGTCCTGCTGGATCAATCTACTTACTTATATACTGTAATATGCATCTCACTTTTGATTTTTATATAAAGTTTTTTTTATGTGAGCCTAAAAGGGACAACACCAGGGCTACCCTGCAGAAATAATGTCAATATATCATCATTGATACTAACCCACAGCCAAGGGTAGAGATGGTCATGAAATTTGGAGTGAAAATGTAAGTTAATAACGAAGCCCCTAAACATGGGCAGATACCATGGGAACCACACAGCAGATATCAATCCCTCTGGCAGCTTTCAAGTTTTATTCGGGGAATCAAGGCGGGTCAAAGAACATTGTTGGAGTTTAGGGGAATAGACTCCCCTGGGTGGCACACTGGTATGCACTGTACTTTTCATGGTCCTCTTTTTCCAGGAATACTAGACCTTATGCCAGCAGGGGGGGGGGGTCCCCATCATTTGTGACTCGCCTCTTCCAGAGCATGCCAGATGCTATGCTTAATGGGGGTCCGCTCTGCTCTGGGAGACCCCACACTTTTTATGCAAATGTGATTTCTGCCCTATATACATGAAAACACCTCTGTATAAAACTTTTATTTTTGGGGGGGGGGGGGGGGGGTTAGCCATCGTTCCCTCTCATAATACTGTCCAGGTGTTTGCACACTTTCTTGAAGGTATTGTGACTACAAATATGCCCTGAAGGTTTATTCATTTTGCTTGCCATTAAAGTTAATGCGGTTTGCTGGGAACATGTGCAAGTCTGCAAACACCAGTGGCCTATGTTTGTCCATCACTATTCGGAGCAATATGAATTAGGGCATGTGGGTGGTGGTTAATATTAGCCAGGAGTTGGGCTTTATAGTTAACTAAATCACTGTGTATTTTATTTATTTATGATAGCCAAAGTCAGAGTAAAAGTTGCCATTTAGAAATAATGTTTCTTATTCGTATTGTATTTGTATACAATATTTATGGACAGTACTACTTCTCTGATGAAAGACTGTCTAATGCAGTCTCTGAGCATGTAAGATACAAATAATGGAGGATTTGGCTTATTTGGGGAGGGGTACATTGTTTAAAGGTGCATAGATTTGCCCTAGATTGATGGCCGCTTTGAGCGCTGTGCACGTTCATGGCCAGCTATCTAGAACATATCTAATGCGGCCACCCCTGTCTTTGAGTGGATTTATATTCTGGACTATATTTAAAAACATTATAGAAGATTCCTTAAATGTGTTTTTATTGTTTTAAAATTTTTATGTAAAAATGCAAATTTGATACCTGGATTAAGCAGCATTTTATGTCTGGAATTCAGCAAAACAAAAATGAGAATTTGAAACAAAAAAAACGAGATTTTCTGCAGTCTCTAATGAAATGAATCTCCATAATAACTGGGACCTGGGCTGCATTTCGCATGAATGAGCTTAGGAGCAGCATTCTTTATTTAGTATAGTACCTTATTACTTTTTTTTAACCAAACAATTACATAATTTGTACATATACTCTATTTATTTATATGAGGTGTAGATTATATTCATAGGTCTGCTTGTGCCGAAACACACAACTTGGATGACTTTTGGATGGCAGCAAAATAAAATGTATGGAGACCATGACTGAACATAACTATACCACAGGGGGAAATAGCTAGAGCATAATCCTTCTAAAATGAAAGACAATCCCACCACTTCCCCTCTGAGTACGATGGAATTGTCAACAGAAGAAAGTTCGGGAATTTTTTGCACATTTAAAGTTAAGACATAGCCATGGAATATTTATGAACTTATACACTGCTGATACATGCTACGGAAAACTCCATATTCTATTTTCCCCTTTCACTCTTCTACCTCCTGCAATGACAATGACGAGGTGAAGAAAAGCCTGGAAGGAAAGACTGACATTTTGTTCATTATTAGCAGTGAGTGGCAGCGGCACTGGAATGCGGCTGGAATACAAAACTTTCAGGGGAATACAGATCTAAAGAGAAAGTTAACAAGAGGAAGTCTGCAGATCTTTCAATGATAACTTGGGCTATGAGGGAACATTCTAAGCCAGATGTGTCGCCTGTACATGTGCCAAGTTAAAGGCTTTACCAAACTGAATACACTTAAAGACTTTTTATACTGTAATTATAGTGTAGTATATTAAATAGGATTGAGAATGATTATGGGGATCATTTCTTTAAATATGTATTATGGAGAGAATTAAAAAATACATTGTACCATAAAAAACAAATAGCACTGTGCATGGGTATACTTTGCATTACCTAAAAAGTGTAAAAGGTGACTCTAGCTGCACATTTTAACTGTGTTGTTCTAAGGCAGTGGCCTTGATCTTTTTAGATCCCTTCCTATATTTGGAACGTGGAAGTGGTGGTGCGCAGTGCCACTTTGAAATTCCAAATACCAGAATTTAACAGAATACACTCAGCGAAGACACCCCCAAGGGGGTCCTACCCACAGGTTGAGAACTACTGATCTAAGGCAACATGTAGTAACACAATGCACAAATGTGACCCCAACCACTGGCCTGAACATAACCTCATTGAGGCTCATAGATCACTAAGATTAGCACTTCGCATTAGCACTGCAGTATAAAAATAGGCAGACTTGAAACAAAACTTAACCCTATCAATGTTATTATCAAGTTCTTTTTTCTATAAAGCCACAGTGTTTCACGGAGTACACTGTCCCTCAGAATCACTCACAATGTCCCCACTGTAATTATTTGCCATGAATACAGTTTAAGCTGGGAATACAATGTTCGATTTTAGCACAGTTGATCTTCGATTTGATTTTAGATCTTGATCTTTTAATCGATCATTGATCTAAGAGAATCTAAAGTAGTACAACATGGAGGGTTTGATCAAAATACAACTAAAATTTGCGACTTTAGTTTCGATCACAAAACACAGGAAAGAGTCATATATAAATGTGTTCATTGAATACAATCGACTTGACCAACAAACAAAATTCTATGATTTTAGTTCGATCATTGTACAATCGCCGAAAATTTTCCAACATGTCGTTATCGAACAGTTTTCATCCATCGAACCATATGTGCAGTATACGATCTAAGTTTGATCAATGTAAACTTTGATCATTTTCAGTCAATCGAACGCTTAAATGTAATTTTTAGGGGGGCAATTAACCTACAAGTATGTAAATTGCTTAAGTGATATAGTGCTCTCACCATTTGGATATTATTATTGGCACTGCTCCCTACCTCATATTGTTGATGAAGTAAAGAACTTTCAAAATTTCGAAAACATAAGTTAACAATTAAAGTCATGGCTAAGATTCAACAACAGTGCATGGCCATCATGCTTCCTATATATACAAATATACATTCAGAACATCAAGATAATGGCTAGCATATTCCATTTTATAGCAAATGAAACCCAAAGAACAAGTATCATCTTCCAGTGTCCAAGTGACAAAAAGCACCTAAGTAAAATATCTCAAAAACATATTAAATACATAATTAAACAAAAATAATTAAAACAATGAACATCAGATTATCCGATGGTCCAAAACGCAACAAATCATTAAAACCTGTACAGGTCATCCTTGAGATTGCATATCCAACTGAAATCATTTATCAATATATATATCCAGCTGAACTCGTTTACCAATACCTCTACCAAAACTATTGGTGGGTACTCAATCAAAATACATAAAAAATTTTTTATAGTTACGGCAAAAGTCCTCAGTAACTCTGATGAAAAGTCCAGATAAAGGTCCTCAATATGGTTGCAGGAAGGACGAGCAGCCCTTCCCCCCACGACGGGCCAGGCGCATGGCTACTGAAGACTATTACTTGCAGGAGACACCGGAGGCAAGTATGGCGAGCACTCCAGAAGTTCAGGTGTGACCCAAGGGCTAGGGCCGGGTATCCACCCCACTGGAATGGCAGTACGGGTCATGGGCGGCTAGTGCAGATGGCAGTAGAGGATGGCACGTGTTATTTTGCCTACGGGCTGCACGCATACGGATTGCACAGTGGGGGAGCAGAAGGCCGCAGTCAGAGCAGCAGTATACGAGCTGCTGGCTCCTTCCTTACTCCTTCCAAACTACCACAAAGTCACTGGTTAGTAAAGATGGTCAAAATTTTGTAAATTCAATTCAAAATAAATTTCAGTAAATTTCAATAAATGGCTGTATCACCTGTCTAATATTCTAATCTGCAAATCCCACAGCTGTACTTCAAAAGGTGGCCATACAAGTTTAGATTTGTGGCCGATCGACTGCCGTGCACGCTCATGGGCGTTAAATAGGCCGCAAATGTAATGCTTAAAAGCTAAATTCGACCGTATATCGGCCAGGAAATTTATCTAAGAAATTACAGACATGTCCCCATGTAAAGTATTGGCCGGCACATAAAGGGTGCCCGGCTGATTCTCGGCAGGAGCGTCTGCATGTGGTGATGTCATTGTACTAGGTCGATCTGATTGGCAGGACATCTAAACCTGTGTGCCCCGCTAAAGTCATCATTATTCAAACACATTTTTGTTTGAATAATTAAGGACTGTTTGAGTCCTTAATTATGACCATATGGAATAGATTTATGGAGTAGCATGTGCTCTTGTTCCATGCCACGTTGTATTACCAGCTGTGAGGATGTATAATAGAGTAATTTTCAGATAAATTGATGAAGCCAGAACTACTCAAGGCAGACCCTGAACCAAGATTTTGCAACCCACAAGCTGTACCGCTATTCTTGAATTTAACACTGTATGTTATTTACCTCTGACCCCTGTGCTACTGGTTCTTGTATTATTTAGACCTGACCTTTGCTACAATTTTTTATTTCCTCCTAACCTTGTTGCTCTTCATATTCAATTCTGCTTTTATAATGAGTAGACAAAAGACCATTTGGACACACATTGTGACCATCAACATGTTCTTAGATAGGTACTGAAGGAGATCAGCAGAAACAATATACAATAAACAATACAATTTTATTTGACCAAAATAATGATAAGACATTGCATTTTACCTAACTAAATGTAATGCAATTATAGTTTATAATTTAGATCTACTTAATAGAGTCTTCCGAAATCAGTGCTTTAGATTTAAGAAAAGAAATGTTTCTGTTTACCGCTCTGTACATGAATGTGTATGTGTAATATTTATAACTGAAATATGTTATGTGAAAGTTTTTTTTAAAATATAGGATATGCCAGTACCTACTGTTACAGTCATTTATATTTACATGCCTGTTTGGCATATTTGTCGCTTGATGTACTTATATAATGCGTTCTCACCCTGCGTGGTGAAACTTGTATTTCCTTGACCATTAAATCCAATAAAAGTAAAGATGGTCGAATTTTTCTACTTGCTGACTTTGTGAGCTTATTGCAAAGCCTCTGAAAAAGGCATCATCATAAGAATTGCTGAAGATGTAGAGAAGGGTTGTGGGGACATTTGAAAAAAAAGCCTTGCTCTATCACATATAGTTTTTGCATAAATTAAGTTCAAAATCGATTTGTGAAATTTTGACTTGACTTTGAACTTAATTTGTGAAAAAACTATTTGTGTTAGAGACATACTTTTTTTGTCGTATACCCCCAACCCTTTTCTACATCTAAAACCTAAAAGTGTAATTTGGGCCATTTCGGACATGTCTGTAATTCTTAAATGCATGGGCACCAGCAAAGTAACTGGACAGTCCCCATCCAAAGTAAGAGTATGTCTCCACTGTGTTCTCAGCAGAGCCGGTCCACATTACCTGTCTGCAGCAGTGGCTGTTCTGATGGTGTTCTGGCCGGAAGATGCTGTACGTTAATCTCTGGCTGACGAACAGCCGCTGCAGGTAATGCGGATCAGCTTCGTCGGGTCCCCACTAAAGGAATGCGCTTAGCGCAGGGGAGCCGTAAACACAGTGGAGACACACCCTTAGTGCTGGCCCACAAAGGGTGCCCGGACGATTTTTACATGATTTTTCGGCTAATTGACTACGCGTGATGATGGCGGAAAGAACAGGTAAAAATCTAAATGTGTATGGGGGGCTTAAGGCATATTAATAAATGTAGGTAATTTTTTAGGGATTATATAAATGAGATGGAGAAGAGAGTATGGTACTGAGACAAGACGATAAAAGGTTCAGTAGTGCTTCATCTTAAAAGTCCAGAAAGAGCATTTTTCATTAGAAGTTTCTCTTATCCTAGATATGCAGTGATTAAGAAAGAAGACAAAATGATCAGCAAGTGTTCTGAGAGAGGCGAACATTAAAAAGTGCTTCTGAGATGCGCTACATAGCTGTCCTGTGCTTCTTTTAAGTGCTAAAATAAATGCATTCTTTTAGCTAATAAAAAAAACTGTGTCTAATTAATACTCTGTCAGATCGGCCAGAGTTTATTGAAGAGGAAACTGAAGGAGGAGCAGATAAAACACTTCCAAAAGAACCATTCATTGAAAGCTCAATTTGCAATGAATATGAGGGCTATATATCTTTGCTCATAATCCTTATTGCCATCCCCCTTCAGCTATTCTGGCATTCATGATTCATCAAAAATTAGAACATTTTTGAAAGCTTTTGACATCAATGGCTTAATTAATAGAATTGCACACAGGGCTGTAGTGTGCAATAACCTTGCCTAATGGCAGCAGTCACAATTTGCTTCATTACTCGTTTCTGATTCGTTGTTTTCTGTTGCTGCAGTCAGAATAAAAACCACAAGAAGATTTAGATATTCTCAGCTGCCTTTTAAGTAGAAGTAGATGACCAAGATCTAATGACCAAGATCTCATAATAAATTGAATATAATAATTCAATAAGTCATTAAAGCCCATGTCTTGGCAAACTGCCAGCCTACAAGATTTAGTTTTTTTTCTTTTTTCCTTGAAATAGAAAATATACTCACTAAACTTGCCATCCATTTTCCTTGATGCAATTGCAGATACACATACACAGTCTGCATCCTCCCATAGTACTGATTTCACTCATCATCAGTGTCCTAAATGCACCTAACGTCCAACAAGGTAAACAACAAGGTTTTTTAGGCAAGAAGGTCCTTACTTTCAATCATCCTGCCTATTTTTTTTCTTACCTTGTAAAGGAAGATCTACCCACCTAAATATGCCACGTAGAACGTTTGCATTTTCCAGGCCTGAACTGTTCCATAGCATTGATGCCACTTGTCTTCTGGAGATTGAATGCAACAAAGTGATGATGTCTTGGTGATGTAGGCAATTAATGATGTGGACACCCAAAAAAAGCATTTTGTTAACAAGAGAAGCATAATAATAGCTCTAAGCCAGACAAAAAAATATTATATACATATACTGCTAATACATCCATACTTGCTAGTTCTGTATTGTGCCATAGCACTGATATCACTTCTGTTCAAGGTCATGAATACACCCACTTATTGCATAGTCTATAGGAGATGTCTATGTCTCAGGCTCGTCTTATTTTGAATCTGGGAACCTGCTACCCATTTCCACAAATATTAAAATGTGACCCTAGAAATAAACATACCGATACAACACTTGCACTTACAGAAATAAAGCATGCCCCCCCCCCACCTTCCTGCTCATAGTATGCCCCCTGACCACCCTATGCCTAGTGGGGCCTGGTATGTTGGGAGGGGTACACTCTATCACTACCACCCCTTTTTACAGCCCAGCAAAACTAGGTCTGTTATTAAAATAGTTGAAACCCACAACACATTTGTGGACAGGGGTTAAAACGTAAGCCCAGGAACAAGAAATAACTTAAGAAATACTGCTAATTTCTATCCTTGATTTCAGCAGATCTGTTGATGAAAACATTTTGAAGGGCCTATTGAAACGATTTTCATTGAATGACTATATTAAAATAAATTTCCTGACTTTACTTTGAACTTAGTTAATGAAAAAACAACATTCTTTAGTATAATTATACCCTTATAAGATGTCCCGTGGTGATGATTCCATCAAAAATTGCAATTTACTAAGCATAACTCATCATAGTGCTTCCAAAATGTAAATGAGATGAGGAATCCATGTCTGACCTCAACCACAGTCCGTCACTAGCATCTAATGATACATAAAAAATAAACAGAACCTGGTAATAAGGCAGTGGTTCCCAAACCTTCCTTGTAGGGCGCCCCTTTTCGATTAAGAAACATTTTCAAGGCCCTCCCCATTGAAACACAGGTTCAGAATGACCACCCCCCCCCCCGCCAAATACCTTCACGCCCCCTAGGGGCTCCCATTCCCCAGTTTGGGAACCACTGTAATAAGGGGACATTATTCAAGCATTTTACTGTTACAGTGTGATTATCTGCCCTAAATATTGTTGTTCTATTGGATTTACCTTTAATAAACCCACTCTATGGTCAAACCTCAAAGATTTATCCTCCATTTTCTATCTAAAACAACAATTTATATAAATAAACCCTTATCTTCTGTTTTGTAGCTTACACTCTACAAAAGTATCAAATACATATCACAACATTTAGAAGTGTTTATTTTATGAATCTTTTCTGCTTTCTCAGCAAAACACAATCCTATTGTGGATAATACAATCGTTGTGCTCCAAATGTTGTAATATTACAACAGAACCCTTGACTCACTTGAACATAATTTCCTGGCTTGTCAGGTTCAATAACGGTGAATTTTTTTCTTTATTTTAACAAAATATATTAATAAACCTGATTTCACATACCAGTGGAGTGGAAGTGTTATGAAAGTGACCTCTGACCCAGCCAACTGAGATACACATTCACAACAGATTTATCCAACAAACGTATGTTTTTAAAAGCAGTTTTATGGGTCAGAATAGGATTTGATATTATTAAATTAGCTATTAACGTATGAACGGACTTCAAAATATACATTCTTCTAGGTTGAAAACAACAGAATTCACCATATAAGCGGTGAAATCTGAAGATCCATTGTTTTAAAGCCGAATTTAAGACAAACAACTAAATACACAGGTAAAATAGCTAAAGATGCTATATTACCAGCAAAGGATTTCAGTTCATCCAGTTCAGAGATTTATACAACTTTCCAGTTCCCTCTGGCAGGGGTGTTTTTTTAATTTTTCTGCTCTTTAAAACTAAGGCCTTGCTCACACTTATACAACTCATGTTATGCACATCTCAAAACTGCACATTATATCCGTTTAGCTTATTCACAAATAGTGATGATCGAATTTTTATGGTCGAATAATGATGGTCGAACTAGCTGAATTTGTGATTCAAAAAAATTGGTCAGTCAGAAGAGAGTTCTAAATTTGTGATTTGATTGTAAAGCACCTGAATAGTGATGGCTGAACTGTCTGCAAACACGTAATGTTCTTCTCCCGTTGAACAGAACGGATGTTCGACCCGCCACTTTTGCCGGCTAGAGGAAGATTATTATTTTTCTGATGGTCAGATCAGGAGCAGAAAGATCCATCCAGAGGAATAATATTTTCACTAGAGACTGGGTAGAGAACCCAGTGTTCTAGTGGAAAAGACCAGCTTTAAACCAGAAGTGACGTCAGTGACATCATGTCTGGTAAGCGGACAGACGGGGAACTTGAATTTCCCTGCGAACAGGCAGGAAATTTCAATCTCCCCGTGAACAGGTGGACGTCAGACTTTTCTGTTTGCGAACTGACCAATGTTCACTACTGAACATACTATGATTGTCAAACTTGCTGGAGACGTAGGGAAGGGTTGTGGGGACATTTTTTTTTTTTTTTTTTTTAAAAAGCATTGCTCAAGCATGTGTAGTTTTAGCATAAATTGAGGTCAAAGTTAAAATTTAAATTTGACATGACTTTAAACTTAACTGGATCCTTCTCTATTGGTAACAAAAATCTACCTCAAGTTATACTTGAGGTTACATGACAGCTGGTGCAAGTCCAAGATATAAACAGTAGGTAAGAATCAGCTGATGCATCAACAGCCTTTTTTTGTCTTTTTTGTAACAAGTAGTTAGAGCAGGTACATTGGGGGGCACCATCATTTGTGACTGACATACATTTACATTAGGGACATATTTAACAAAGAATGGAAGTGGAATGTTATTCTAAATTAGGTGTCTTTAGTTCAGACATGTCAAACACAAGGCCCGCGGGCCAAATCCGGCCCGCCAGGCCTTGCA
>CM070037.1:59624697-59645075 GCA_036250615.1 Ptychadena robeensis | reverse complement strand
GATAGGGGGCGAACGGAACTCGCCATATGTTCGCGAACATGGGCGAACGCGAACATGCGAAGTAGATGAAGGAGAAAAAAGCTGCAAACCCAGTGACAGTCGGTTAAATAAGTAATCATACTCTGTATACAAACTATGGAGATACGCTTTCTCTTTGAAAACCATTATATGGCACCTCCAATTGACACCTGGGATACTGCAATTATAGTATACTCAAACATATGCTATATTTAAGTACCTAAAATCAAGAGAGTCAAGAGATGGCATTTCGCAGATGGGTTTGTAACTTCTCGCAAAGCCCATGAACATGGCATTATCACCCTCATGCTGAAGGTCTATTACAACATTTGAAAAAAATAATTATTGCTCTAGCACATGTAGCTTTTGCATTATTAAGGTTCATAGTCAAGTTGAAATTTGTTGTTTAGGTTGTACAAAAACTGCATACGCTAGAGCCCAGATGCCCAACCTGCGGCCCAGGGTCCGCATGCGGCCCTTTGGGCGTTCTTCGGCGGCCCCCAAAACCTAACTGGTAATGCATAGGGCATAGCACCTGTCTGCAGAATCAAAGGTTATGTACCCCATCAATATATTCAATGGCTTTTATGATATCTTTGAGGCGCATGACCTTTGATGATGTATATGACGCAAAACATGCATTACCGTACTACAGTGTTTCCTATCATTTAACACAAATCTTATTTTAAAAAAAATGAAAAAATAATGTCTTCTAGCTCTGCCTGCTGTCTTGTGTTCATTAAAAAATACTTATATAAGTCAGTATAGACTGCACTTGTGGCCTCCATATCAACTCAGTTGCCCACCACTGCGCTAGAGCAACCTACTTTGGTGATGATAGAATGTTCAAGGGCTTTGCAATAAACTCACAAATCGACTACTGGAAATATTGACATCCCACAACAAAAGCATATTTGCTGTGTGTTTCTGTGCCTTAGCCGCTGTATTTTCAACCCTAGGCTTATACTTAAGACACTAATTTTTTCCAGAATATTTTTGTAAAATTAGGCATCTTAGCTTATATTCAAGTCGGCTTAAACTTGAGTATGTGCAGTAATAAATCCCCAAAAGACTGGAAACTAAATATGGAATCTCTCTTATGTTTCCAAGGTACAGGAGCTAAGTTTATATTTTTAGTTTTGTGGAGCACTTCTCAACCATCATGTCAGTTCAAAAGTAAGTCAAAATATAATTTTGTAAAGCAGATTTTTACACTGTAAGGCACACTGGTCCATAAGATGCAACCATAGTTTTAAAGAGATAATTAGAATAATAATAAAAAAGACAGAGACACAGCAATTCACATATATAGTAAATATACAGCATGAACCACCAAATTAGAGAGGACTGGACCATGCAATACTCCAGTAGAGTATTGCACTTAGCTCCAGTAGAATGTGCAGGACTGCAACTTTACTCATTGTATACAATAACAGTACCCATTCTCTGAATCCACTGACCAACTCATGGAGAGACAGAGTTTACATTCTGGTGCTAACAACTTACCCATGAGCAGCTACTTACATATGAGAGGAGTCTGTGTCATTGTGTCATTTTAACATGAGTATTAACATTAACATTCTGCATTGCAGCAATAAAATCATGTTTCTCAGCCCTCCCATCTGTAAGTAGGTGCTCATGGGTAAGTTGTTAGTGCCAGATTGTAAAATGTTCATAAGTCGCTAAGTGGATTCAGAGAATGGGTACTGCAAGTGTATAAACATATATCAAAGTTTCAGTACTGCACCCTAAGCTGGAACTAAGACATCCCTCCCTCCTTCCCTCCCTGGCTGGAAGGAATGCAACAAATGTCAGGGATGTTTGTAACTTTTTTTTACATATATTACCTATATGACATATCGGACCGTGAGATGCACACACATTTTCTCATCTATTTGAATGGAAAAAAAGTGGGGTATATATTTTTTTTTCAGGATACCTCTGCTTTAATCCTAAGCCCTTGGCACTGAATAGAAAATTAATTCTGCTGCAGTCTGTTAGATTCTCAAGAACCATAATTTCTAATCATTTTGGGAATGTATCACATGTTATGAGTTAAATGTATAGAATAATATATTTGTAGCTATCTTGTGTAATGTAGCAGTCCATATGTTGTTGTCAATCTAAAGAGACATTACCTCATGATTCTGTGTATAGATTGTATTGATTTCCTTATATGTAATAGAAAAGTTTATAAATATGTGCTTATAGCTGAGAAGAATTACAATGACACACACACGCACTGCAGAGCTTAGATAGGGTAAGAATTTTTATATGAAGTACTTTGCATTTTGTAAATTTTTGAGATAATAAACTCATCTCTTCTTTAAGCAACAATTTTCTGTTCTTGAAATAAAAGGCTGTTCCTTACGAAACGCGCTTTTTTACACAGTCACATGACCATTCTCAATTTTATAATCAATGAAAACTGCTGGGAAGTGTGGTGAACGCATGAGAAGTCCCCAGTCATCACCATTCACTAAAAACTTAAATGGACATTTTGACAGTGTTTGTACTGTTTGATTAAGTTAATTTTGACTTATTGAGTTATCACCACCAAAATAGCTGGAGATGTAGAGAAGGGTGGGAATGGGAACATTGGGAAAGTGGGAAACATGGGAAAGTATTACTCTAACCACATTTTCGAGTCCAACCTTTGATGTAAATTAGCTAGAACAATACTAAAATGTTTTGTGATATTCGCACAACCCTTCTCTACAGCTTGTTCTAGCACATGTAGTTTTTGCAGAAGTTTTAAATCAAGTCTAAATTTTGACTTAACTTTGAGATTATGCCAAACTACATGTGTTAGAGCAATACTTTTAAAATAAATTATCAAAACTAATAGCTGACAGCTAATAGTTGGCAACAGAAGGAACCAGGAAGGCTTTATACGGACATGTAAAATATAGCTTTGTGTAAATATGCAGGCTCTATTTGCATGAGATCTGTACAGCTCACATTTACATGCAAGGCAAGGTCTTGCATCTATAACAGCCTTGTATTCCCTCATAAAAAGTGGGTCCAGGGGGATGCACAGCAATATTTTCTATGTACATCAGCTGAGTGCTTCCTTTACTGCATGCCTACGATGTACTGTAAAGCAAGCAAGCTGCTTTTTCCATCACCTTGTGAAATTGATCTGATTATGATGGGAAGAGGTAGGTTAAGTGCAGTTATTAGTTCCCCCCAGGCAGACCATTTTCAAATCCTCAGCATACTGATTTAAAGCTGTAAAACTGTTTTTGTTGTGCGTTTTATTTGGTTTGAATATTTTGCTACTTAACAAATATGTTTCCTATTGTAAGGCTTAAGCTGGGAATAGACGGTACGATGTATCGTCTATTCTTTATGCGATTCTTTGCACTAGGAGCGGCGTGATGATGTCATCACGCCTGCCCGCTAGTGCCGAGAATTGGCCAGCACTCTTCATCTGCAGCTCATAAGTTCAGCTGGGGGCAGCCGTCCCCAGCCGAACTAATGGGATCGGGCTAAAATTTACCATCCTGTCAGATCTCTGTGCGATCCGACAGGACGGCTGATTTCAGCCCAATCCTCGTCAGTTGCAGCCTCCAATTCCTGCACGACCCTATCCCTAAGGGATGCGGGAGCGCGCACGGCATCGGATCGGGGATCGGATCGTGCAGGAATTGGTACGTGTATGCCCAGCATTACATGTTTATATTATTTCTATAGCAATGTTACTTGAGTAGCAACTAAAATACACCAAACACTGTACCAACTCTAGAAAGAGAGGAGGTATACTGACAACTCTATATAGGATGCTTGAATTAAGCCCCCCATACACCTTTAGATCTCTCTGTCAGATATCCTTAAGATTTACCAACAACTATGTATTATAGGGTCCTCTGCTATTAAACACAGGTAGACTTAAAGCTCCAATGCCGTGTGCGCTCCCGCATCCCTCAGGGATTGAGTCATGCAGGAATTGGAGGCTGCAACTGACGAGGATTGGGCTAAAATTTTAGTCCGATGCCATTAGTTGAGCTGGGGACGGCTGCCCCCAGCCAAATTAATGAGCTGCAGATGCAGAATGCCGTCCGATTCTCGGCACTAGCAGGTAGGCGTGATGATGTCATCACGCTGCCTGCTACTGCATAGCATCGGAAAGGAATAGACGATAAATCGTACCGTCTATTCCCAGCTTTACGGTTTAGAAAGTCCCTCATATTACATGGATTTGGTAAAACAAAAGGAGATCTAAAGGAAATCTGAAGGTGTATGGGGACCCTTAGCTTTCAATATTGGCAAACAGTTTGGAATTTAGGTGATACGCTCTAATCTCCGTTATTAAAAAAAGAAAGTTTGTGAGATTTCTTTGATCATCAAGCTTTAAAAAATCTTAAAGACCTTAAAGACCAGTAACTAATATAATAATGTGCACTTTGGTAGAATGAACTTTTTAAGGTTTTTGAAATCAGGAAGTCACTCTATACTTCATTGAAAGAGCATGGTTCAAGGGGAATTGAACATAAAGGATAACATGAATTTATTGCTGTTTGCCAGTCCCTAGATAGGGTATATGCATTATTTTTTATTTCCACATAAAAAGATAGTAAAGTGTTGTACCATGTGAGCTATCAATGAATACAGAGAGTTTGGAGTTTAAGTAATCCCCTTTATTGGCTAACTAGTAAGTAATTGAAAAAGCAAGCTTTTGGGATGTCTCAAATTAGGCTATGATTCCATGGTGTCTGTGAGTCCGCCTAGCTCCCTCGGTTTAACATATCTATGATGAGTTAGAACATCTGTGGACATCCTCCAAGGCAAGCATTAAGGCATGCATTACATTTGGAGGGACCTTTTAGTCCATCATCTTCTTTCCCAGTCCCAGTAGTGATGGATGTCCAGTAACTGATTCAATTCATTGTCTATGGGTGCATCAGAGCACCCATACTTGCGTTGGGCTATGTTTTTTTTTTTACGTCGATGTAGCAATCTACATTGAATTAAACACGATGCTCAATGCATTACATAGACACATGTGGAAGCATGCTATTTGAATGTAATGTGTCAACAGGGGGTTTGATGCCATGGAAACATACCCATAGCCTGAAGAAGGGATCTGAGACATCCCGAAAGCTTGCTTTTTAAATTTCAGTGAGCCAATAAGGGTATCACTTGAACTCCAACTCTCTGTACACAAAAAAGATAAAAAGCAAGGACCCTCAATCCTGGCTCTTTGAATTGGAGCCATATGTGTATAACAATACCATAATTATTTAAAAAGTTAATGAGTTTATTTAACAAAAAAACACAAGGGAATATACATCAACATGCTATAGATCTATAGAGACAATAAAATACCACTCACATAAAAACGTAAGTTTGAGTGTCCTGAATTCATATTATTAGGCTATACCCAACCAGCACATGATTGATTTGTTTGGTTTGTCAATACATTTCTGTTTTAAACTGTTCCAAACTTTGCTTGGACCCACTGAATAGGTCACTGTCTCTAAGAGACTCCAGGGATCAATTTACAATGGAATCTCCTGATTTGTTTGAAAAAGACGCTTCCCAGAGTTTTTACAGGACATCACTCCCCCCAGACAAACCCCTGTATTGTATGGATTGTATTGTGCTTGGAGTGTATCCTTGTTGGTCAGTATAGCTTCCACAACTTGACATGTGGTTTGCAGCATGGCAACATGCAACTGCAAGTTTGTATACTCATACGTGGCTCCGGGGATCACCCACATAACCACATCACTTCCAGTGAGTCAACTCTAATCTTTAGGTGCCAAAACCTATATTACTGTATCAAGAGAACAAGAGCTACAGAAATCCTACCTTAAAGCCCCCTTGTGTGCAGGGTAATTTGTAAAATAAACAACATGTAAAATTTTTATTAAATACCAATAGGTACCAAATAAGAGAGGGGTATTGTTGGAATTGACATGCCCTTCAAGGTAAAAACAAATACTTTGCAAATAAAAATCATTTGTACAGTTCCTTTACATTGATTTCTCCCCATTAAGAATGCTTGAAATGGCTGTGATTTGGCGAGGGCAATTTTTTTCACAGTATGTGTGTTAAAGCAGAAAGTGCTTTTAAACATTTCCTTTACCAGTGCCATGCAACTATTGGCCCATTTTCTCAAAGAAAAGGAATACTACCTTGAAACCTATTGATTTTGTGATTTGTGAAGCAGTCTGAACAACATTTTACATCTCCAGTGCTATGTAATCTTCTAATTAGGACTGGACTTATCCTCATAAAAGGTGATTTGCGGCTAGTCAAACAGTAGCAGTATCATGAATTACCAATTGTAATCAATATTTGTTTGGTTCTTCTTTTTTTATTATTTATTTCTAAATGTGTGATGCCTGAGTCTTTTGAGATGACTATATTATTTTTTCACAAAACATAAAAATTACCCTCATATTGAGATTGTGCATTGGCATACTACAGTATGTATAATTATGATCCAGATCCAAGATCCCAGAATCTTAGATACACAAATGCAGATATCTATAACAATGTATATTTTATCAGTCATAAGTAAGAAAGTAAGCATGTTTAAAAAAAAAGATTTCATTAATGTCCACCATATAAAAACCATTAATAAAAACACAAAATGTCAAAATGTAAATACTTTTATTGTATGTGATGCACCAATGGGCCACAAACTATGTGGGGTCCCCTTCCTCCAGAGCATAACACCCATCCTGCTGGCATACTGTATGGCTGGAGGAGGGGGGCCATGAACGACATGGGGTCCCCCCTCCAGAGCATACAGACCCCTTTGGGCAAACCTGGAAGGATAGGAAAGTGAGGGGCACCCCCTGTCCCACCAGGCCCCATTTCATACCTCAATTAGGGGGCAACCCCTTGGTAAGGTAAGGGGGTCTCTTCCACACAACCTTGCCCCAGTGGTGTGGGGCTCATTGAGTATCCAGGGAACCCTTTTAACAAGGGGACCCCAAAATCCCGCTCCCTATCCTACTAAATGAATAGAGAGGTCACAACGACCTCTTAACCCTTTTAGAAGGGGGGTTTAAAGATAAGTCCTAGAAATAAAGAAAGACACAGAAAGAAAAATCTTTATTAAAAGTTCTACCCTTCAACAGTTTAATACTACAAAGTTGTAAATCCATCTCTTCCCCTGAAAGGTCACATGTCCCATGCAGGGGGATCTCCTTCCAGCATCTCCAGCAATCATTCACGGCCCCCCTCCTACAGGCATAACAGACCCTATGCCAGCAGGGGACCTGGTATGCTCTGGAGGGGGAGACCCCCCTCTTCCAGAGCATGCCAGACCCTAGGCAAAAATGTATTAAATGTGAATCCCATTCTGTTTTTTTTGTTATTGGATGCGGAGTGTGACCCCGGTCAAACTTTGCCTGCATGGGAGGCGTATCGCCAGTCAAACAGTTTGGCAATCAGCAACTGTACATTTTCATGATGAAAACTTAAAATCTCATAACTTTACCCTTCTGCTTGTGAATAGATTCTGATATTGCACATATAATTTATGCATTAGCATTTGGACTAATTAGGACTTATTCTATAAAGCTATATATAGAAAGGAAATAAATAAAGCTATAAAGCAGCCATTAACTTGAAATAGCTGCAAACCTGTAATAAGCTCTTCATCCAAAAATTTTAAAAAAATGCATATGTAATAGGAAACATATGGACTGGGCAAAGGGTATCTAATGGGAAATATCATTTTTTATTAATGAACAAGAGTGTTAATAATTGTTTGATGGACTGAAAATATACATTTAGTTAAGCACATTTATACAATCACAGCTTTGAACATCTTCATGTAAAGGAGAAATAGACATTGGTATTCCATCTGCTTTCTCATTGATATTCATGCCCTAGGGTTTCCAAGTGTATTTACATGATTCACATCCACTCTTTGTTTATTGTTGAAATATGTAAAGAACCTCCACTATTATGCTTCCGCCGGTTGGTATTTGTGGAACCTGAAAGGAGAAGAAAAGAGCATGTACTATAGATTTATAGAAATTCATTTATTAGTTACTTATGTTACTCAGTTATTTGCCATCTACAGTTTCTGTCTATCTCAGCAGCTAGTTATGCTTCTTCAATTCAGCCACAAATTGGGTAGTAGTGATGGGGAAAATTATTGTGTCAAAATTTTATGAGATAATTGAAAAGCCCCTGTTCATGGTCATGATCATCACTAAATTGCTGAAGACCTATAGAAGGGTTGTGGGAAGTAAATGTCAAATTCAAGTAAAGATTTTGACTTTATTTAAATCTTAATGTTTGCTTACACTACATGGCGAAAATTAAACAGTGATCATGGCTAGAAAGAGAGTAAAAATCTTTTAAATGAGCACTGATATTATCTAACTTTGTTCAAAGCTGAAATACATGTGATTTTAGATCAACTGAAAGCCTAGAAGGCAAGCAGAAGTTGTGGCTTATATAGAAGTGCAGCAAAGGAATGTAATCATTATTTGTTGTTCAACAAGAAATAAAGACGATTACAGGGTACAAACTGTACTAGTTCATGTTTGTAATTTATGTGCAGAAAATTGGCAACTGTTTATGTTTTTGTGCAATGAAAGCTCATTTAGCAACCATGTCCAAATGAATAGGTACACACTGTGCAAAGTCCGGTGCTCCAATCCAAGGAGAACTCATTAGCGCTTTTGAAGCGGTTGTCACTTCCTATAAGTGGCATGCTATTTGTGTTTGGTAACACAGCTTGCAAACAAGCTTTAAACATGTATATACATCCCAGATTCTGCCAGTTTGGTTTGCTCAAGTTTGATGAATGTACCATAACAATCCAAAACAGCCTGTGGCCATACAGCAACATCATCTACCTTCCACATTATAAATTATATATTACAATATGATTCAGCAACTTTTGTTTCCATGAGTTTTATAGGAAGTTTCTCTCAAAGAAGTGGACCTGTCATTGCATTTCATATTTTGCATTATTCAGCATAACATTGTTAAATCACCTTTTACCAGAATGAACAAGGTTTCCCCCATGCACATAGATCATTACAAACTACACTACGCTGCTCCAAGAACAACACATTTTAGCTATTTGTGCGTATTGTTTAAGATCAAGCTACTCTAGCTACTTCCTATAGCCTTGGATAACAAGAATAGCCCCATATGTAACATGATTAAGAGCTTGAATTAGGTTTCATTCACACAGTTTGCCACTTACAACAAACCATGACCTACTTATAAAATGTCACATCTAAACAATGGTTACCCATAAATATAGTATGTGTTTAATGCAAGACTTACCACAAAAAGGTACCACTTTATTAACATTCTGTTTATTTCTATGTGAAATGTAAAAGGCCAGGCAAGTCATCTTTAGGATCTTTTCAAGACTACATCTCTCATATGTGAATGTTCTCAATCATCCAGGTCATGGTAAAGGATGGCACGTTCTCTCTTGTCCTACAAAAACATAATTTAAAGCATTAGATCAATATGATTTGTGAGTTGGGTTGATCTTTCCTGATTTTTCTTCCTGTGTAGGCAAAAACAAAATCGGCCAATCATAGAAGAACTAATGACTGGGATGATCAATTAATCATGATGAGCTTCTCCATCTGTTCTCTTTCAGGAGCCCCACCCTTCTACAGATCTTGACGGCATTTTCATGCTTTCATCCTCTATGTACTCGTGATCTAAAGTGTGCTCCCATTCCCATTGTGTCTTCTAGTAATTTCAGTACAGGCAATGCACCCAGTAACTTTAGGTTTGCTTTACTTTCATGGGTCATCTAGTGACCCCTAGTATGCCCATGTGTCTCTTTGTGTACTCCCTCGTGTACTCCTTTGTGACTTTAACACAGCTTCAAGGCTAGGCAAACATTGACTTTACAGTACAAATATTCTTTACTCTTTGGTAAATTAGAAAGATGTTGCAGGACAAACATTGCTTATAAAATATCCTTATTTTTCTATGCACAACGTACATGCCTGTTATGTATCCTTTTGCTACACCTCTACAATAGACCTTCTTTGGCATAGATAAGTGTAAACACTTGTGTTCACCCTAACAAAAGCCCAGGTAATCTAATTACCATTTACTCTTAGGAAAGATAATATAATTTTGATTCCATATAGTAAATAGGATGGGGTAGGACACAACTCAATTTAAAGAGTCTATGCAAATTGGCATAAACACCAAGCCAGACATAATGGAGGCTTCAATTTTACAATTAGCTGTGCTGAGTTATACAACATGTTATAATTACTTCCTCCAATGACCACCCAGGTTAACCCCCAAAATTTTGGATAAATGTAAAAAGTTAGTTATAGTTAGTAGGGGAGGATGGAGAAAAAGGAGATAGGAGAGAGAGATGCTGCCAAACATAACATCTGAAGGTACCATATTATAACTCCTATTGTCTTGTTGTATTGTCATGTTAATGTATTACTTGTTTTATGTAAAATGTTATAAACATTATTACTTTGATACTATTGTTCTTTTGAGCATTCTCTAGTTGTGTGTATCCTAATTTACAGTTGAGAATCTTAAACTATATCAATGTTAATAACAAAATATCTATTAATATATATATATATTAATATTCAAACCTGCAACAAAAGACTGTAATTGTGAAGCGTGCATGGGTACCTCTGTATTGGCTTCCATCAGAAAAGTGTTGACAATGTAACAACACAAGGTAATAACTAGGTCAGGGCAGTTGTCATCACATTATGAAATGCCTAAAAAAGCAGCACTGCAGGACATCCACCAGGTAATATTCAATGCATGAAAAACTTTTACATGTACAAATTTTAGAGGTATTTTCAGGTTTAAAGGTGCCAACAACAATGCAAGTTAAGGTACATTCAAAAGGGTTATTAAAATAAAAATATATATACAAATTTAAAATGACACCTGGATTGTATTGCAATGTAGGTTATTTTAAAATTATATAATAAAAGATTTAAGAAAAACCTTTAAATAATTGAAAATAACTTGTTAAATTATGTAGAATTAAATTATGTAAAAGGTTGTTTACAATCCAAACTTTTTGTTTTGAAACCAGTGGATATGAGTATATTCTCTAATGGTGAGAAATGTTCTAGTGACAAGATGGGACTTTTTTTCTCACTTTCTGTGAAATCTCTATAATCCATGCTCCTTTGCTTTATGTCCTTTACCAAAAGTAATTGGCTTACTAAACCTTCCTCACTTCCATAATAAAAGACCGAATACTACATTTTTTTTTGCAGAAGCTAGATCGTAACTAGTTTATACTGAGATCACTTTCATTACATCCCAACTAAGGTATCCATCAGTTTATTTTAAGATTTTGAGGCAGAGTTCTACTCAAAAAAAATTATCTAGCAATAGCAGCAGGTTGAAGAAGCCAGTAAATCACTTCATCCAAGCTAACTAAAACCATTAATTTTATTAGACCTCATAAAAGGTCCACAGTACCAGGAAAGTGAAAATAAATCTGCGGCATTCTCTTCATCTTACAATGAATGCTCAGTTAAAGAGATGGTTTTTGAGATTCTGCAAGTCCAATCAGACCAATGCATTATGTTATCAAGCCCCAAATTGGCAATTTTGACACAACATTCGAACATTACAAAGTCTTTGTTCCAAATAAAAACTAGAGAATTGAAACAAATAACCTTGCGTAGAAGGTCAAACATTAGTTGCTACTGAGTTTTTGAAACAAGGACATTGGCGGTTTAAAATGGCTGCAGATTTAATAAGAACATTTCAAATGTGCAAAAAGTTGTTATGCATCATGTGTTACTGTTTATGAGTAACTGTAAAAGTTGAATAAGATATCATCATCAGCAATATATGGGGAGAGTTGAAATGTCAATAGATTTATAAATGGCAAACTCTGTACAATGTTCATTTGAAAACAAAATTACAGGAAGGTAAAATGTTATGGGGGAGCCATGGCAAACATCTCAGCTATGACTTCTTCTGTTCTCAGAGAGACTGATGTGGGAGAGCTTAACCTAACGTCAAGGGCCTCTAGGTGGAGCTCTGTTCCAGGTTCTATAAAGGAGGCCTTGTCCTAATCTTGTGTGCTCAGTGTTGCTGGAACAGAGGAGAGTAAAGCTGTACTGTTGTGTGTTGGTTCTTGCCTACCAGTGTGCAACATGCCATTTGGAAGCATTCAGGTGGCTTCTGAGCGAGGCAGCTCACGTTTGGTGTACAAGCGTGTGTTTTGGAGCCAATTAGCTTTGCTGCAATCCAGTTACCTGCAGAGGAATATGGGCCCTCATACTGCAGCCTTGTTACCTGTGTTAGAAAGACCCCTAAGAGTGTGGCCCAGTGGACCTGTTCCAGTGAGAGATGGCGACAGGCATGGAAGTTGGCCTGAGAATACCAAGGATTGCACCAGTTAAGTACCCCGTTATTGTGACTGTCTACAAGGGGTGAATTGCATAATTAAGACTATTCTAAATTACAAAGTAAAGGGGGGGGGGGGGTCATACGGTAGCCATTTTACCTCACCACATCCGTTTAACTACAAATTTAGTTGGAGGGTAGGAACTATACCCAAGGGGTGGCCAACCCCTGTGGATTTGTAAGGTGAGTATCTGGTATAAAAGTAGTTCCAGTCGAGAGATAAATGTACATACTTTTATTATCGCAAAATTAATACACAAAAGATCAAGGTAGCAAACAACTTCACCATAAAAGTTTTACAGTCTGTAGGGTTCATCAAATCCCCCATTTGAGGAACCCTACAGACTGTAAAACTTTTATGGTGAAGTTGTTTGCTACCTTGATCTTTTGTGTATTAATGTTGCGATAATAAAAGTATGTACATTTATCTCTCGACTGGAACTACTTTTCTGTACACTGTCTTCCTCACTGTCCTCTGCGTCAGCCTCCTGCATGGTAGATTCTACTGCAGATGAACCTCCCTGTTACTAATTGAGCCTCCGATTAGCTGTCTCCATCCACAGGTCACCAGCTGGTTTTGGGTCAAATGTAACCCCCAGTAATGTTTGAACCCCCAGATCTCATACCTCAGTAGTAGATTTTACTCTTAGGCCCGTTTAACTCAACATCTGCTATTGGATCCACTGGCTTCCGTCAAGCCTCCCCAGCCCCTGGACCAGGGCTCTCATGGGCTGTGGAGCACATAGATTTTACCTGCTGCAGAGATTCAACGTACTCCACTATGTTCAGCCCTGCATCGGCGAAACGGCTCAGTGAACAGCAATATGCTTAGCGGAGGGGTCCCAATGGAAGTGGAAACCCCCCTCATTGCCCCATCGCCATTGAGCATTTCAACAAAATCTCTGTGTTCAACACAGGGATTTTAGTAGACATGGAGCTAGGGCTTTACATATGCCTACTCCCTACCTTTTAACCCCCAGATGCTCCAACACCCTTTTTTGGATTAGTAATTTACAATTTGACACCTCTATCTGCAACCTCTCATAGCTATTAATGTTTCCCTGCGATTATCCAAGTGACAGACAAAATTGCAAATCTGAAAAATGAGTCTATCCAAGCAATATTTGATAGGTGGCTTTTTAGTAGGAAGAATTGTGCTCAGGGACCTGAAAATTTTCATGGATGTAGTCTCAGGGGTTAACTGGTAACCCCCTAAATGTCAAGGTTCTACCTTGCAGAGTTTCAAAGATCTATGTGTTCAAATTAGGATAAGTGAAAGCATGTATGCAGCAGAGTAGTGCTTAAAGCTCAGAGAGAAGCTGTATTTTAGCTGAAATTTAACGTATAAGTGTTGTAGTAGTAGGGCAGCATTACTGATCCTGAAAGTTTCAAGATTATACTGTTAATGGTTTTCGTGCTATGAATGTTCTAAGTTAGTGTCATACAGGTTTATTTAGCTTAGTTTCTACAGCATAGAGGGGGAGAGGGTGTGTCCTGTCCTGCATTTGATTGGCTGGGGAGGATATATCTGCGGGAGGAGCTACAGGAAGCACATTACACAGAATCTAGCTCCTCTCCTTCGCTTTAAAGCATCGGCAGAAGGGGAGGAATGAGCTGGGGGCAAGCGGCGGCCGCCGGTCCACATGTGATCCTATTTGGGTGTGGATCCGGACCAGGGTCCGCCTATTGAGGACCCCGGGTCTAGACCAGTGTTTTTCAACCACTGTTCCACGGCACACTAGTTGCCTGCTGTGCTGTGGGTTTTTGACCCCACCCTCGGCCCTCCTATCTAGCTGCCTCTTGTAGTATAAGTCTTATACTATAAGAGGCAGTTAGATAGGAGGGCTAAGCAACCGGATCCTTACAGAGCCGGTCCATGTATAACATGGATAGGCTGTATAAGTCTTAGAGCCGATCCGTGTTATACACGGACCGGCTCTGTGAGGATGTGGTTGCTTAGCAACACGCATCCCCACAGACCAGGGGCGGTGTTTTTGCCCACAAGTGTGCCTTTGCCCAAAAAAGTTTGAAAAACACTGGTCTAGACTATACTTGCAACAGATCACTTACATGACTCATAATAAAAATATATACCGTACTCCTAAAATGAGTAACAACAATACGTCAGATGATCAGTATAACATTTGTGATTATGAAGCAAATGCAATGTTATTATCTGTCTTTGAGTTAGTGATTGTCTGTCTTTGTAAATCTGATTTAAAATTCTTTGTCAGCTTTAAATGTAAATAAAAATTTTAATTGTAACAACATAGAACAGCTAGTATTCTGTGGTTTGTCAAGGAGAAAGAATTCCTACCCTATATCTGGATAGTAATGCTGTGCTGTGCTGTACTATGCATGGGCACTGACAAGAGTGTTGTTACTACTAACACTTTCCTTTTAAAGTTAACATTTTGTGAGAACCCCCGGTGTGCATCACAATTTATTACTAAAAGGTTAAACGCTTAACCACCCCAATTTATTACATAAACATCACAACAACTTTATTAGATTTATTAGTACATGTATGGTGTAGATTTTAATTGTGTAGGGTTGCTTGAAACTGTTTCTGGATATTTTATATATATCTCATATATTTGTCTAAATTTGTACTTATCTGTCTATAAATAAATATATATTTTCCTTTTCAGTAGATGAAAACATAGGCATAGTAGTAGGAACTGCATGACTGGTGATAAGGGATAGTAAATCGTATAAACATGCTTAGTTTTGTTATTATGTACCTGATTGGTTGGGTCAGTTGATAGATGTGGTCATCCTGTATTTGACTGTTGGAGGAGAATTCACCATACTTCAGTCAGAGAATAGTGTGCTTCTTTTCCTCCCTCCCTAACTTATTTTTCTTTTGTTAATTCAACTTTAATTAATTCATGTGTTCTCCTTATTATGGTATCTCCATTTTGTTGTCAGATTGGTATATATTATATTGTATTATATATGTCAGTAATAAAAGCTATCTTTTATTCCCTAGTCATGTGCAGAACAGGGACATTGACATTTCTGTGCTCAAGGGATATTAGGGCCAAAAAGGCCTCAAGTAATAAGTGGTTAAAATCTCTAGGTATTCTTTAAAAAAAAAAGCTTTTTCTTTTCCAAGAAAGAAAACACATTTTAAAACTACTTTCGCATTTTATAATGCATCTCTAGGCAAAACCTTTAAAAGCATGTTAGGCTTTCAAAACAATCTCTTTATTGCCCATGTAGGAAACACTGTACACAAATAAACCTCATTAAAAAGCATTCCTTATAAATCCCTCCACACAGATTGCTATATTATTCATAGACATGCCAAATGTATATAACAACTGCATTGTGCAATCTTACAGTCACTGTCAGTTCTATACATGAGTCTTTGAATAAACATTACAGTGTATAAATCACTCACAGTCTCATTATGATTCAGAAAGACAAATATAGTAGGTCAGGGTAGTCTTTAATGGAAACAACAAAACCACCGTTACGCCTAATTTTGTGCAGATACTATTATCCACCTAGTATTTCCTGTGCCAGAAATTGCCACATTTTATTAAGAATGGAGCGTATTAAGCCAGACAAATATAAATATAAAGAGATCATTAATATATCAGCTTATAAATTGCTCAAAGTTTGGCCTTTGATTTACACCTTGGTGGCCATAGTGTTACCTTTACATCATGTTGCCTCACCATGTGTTACCTTGTCATCCACATGAACACATTTTTCATGCCAATTTCAATGTCACAACAATGTCCCTCTGGAGTGCTATTCTTGCAAACAGATATAAATATCCCTCACATTAAATCCTCCCAGAAATAACAATGAAGAATGGAGGTGGTATATTATAGACTTGATGCTGTATAATTTCATGGTTAAACCTTGAGGATTTAATTTAATAGATATGTTCTCTTCTGTAATGTACAGCAGAGGAGACAGCCGTTATGAATCAACCTTGGCCTTCCCGCTTCTGTGTATGTAGCATTGCTTTGCTGAAAGGTTCAATTAGAACTAAACATAACTACTGAACATTACATAGGTACTTGAGTTTACTATATTTTCACCTATTAGCATTAAGAATTCCTTCATACAGTGGCAAGACCATGTGAGCCACATTGCTCTTGAAACTACGGGCTATTTTAAACTGATTCTTTTCACTAACACAGCTATGCGATCAACTGCAACATGATTGATAAAACATTGATATGCCCAATATCCCCAATGTGGTTGATTAGAAGAGATGATTAAAGCCTTATACCCATCAAAATTCACCCACAACCTAATCCACCATCCCCACCCGACCTGACCCACAACCAATAAATAGTGTTGACATCGAATATTCGATTATCTGTGTGTGATGAGGGTGGGGCCAGCACGGGGCCCGCTCTGCCAGAAGAAGGGGGGGGGGGGCATGCAGGCTGGCTGCTTCTCCGGCTGGGGAAAGAAGAGACCCGGGGACCGGGGAAACTGGGTCCTCATCGTACGGTAAGCTTGCTTTAAGGCCCTGATGCACCTTACAATCCTGCCATGCAATTTCTGTACAGTCAACTATTCTTCTACCTAAACCATGTAATATGAGGACCTTTCTAAACCTTCCAATCATTGTATCATTCAATGTATTCTATCAGGGAGGCCACTATACTACGCAGTTATTGGTAGATCTAAAGCAAATTGTATATAATGATCTAAAGGTGTATGGGGAGCTTAAGCTATTAACCTGAATGCACTCTGAACTGTCCATCAGTCTGTGTACTCTGCTATTTTATATGGAGCATCTGCTGCTACCTCTTAAAAAAAAAGCAACAATATGGAGTGATTTGTTTACAAACAGAGCAGGTAAGCATGTACATTGCACTGTACGTCCCTCTGCAAATGTCCGCGAACCCGGCGAACCCCATAGACTTCAATGGGCAGGCGAATATTAAAAAACAAAGGGACCCTTTCTGGCCACAATAGTGTTGGGAAAGTTATTTCAAGGGGACTAACACCTGGACAATGACATGACAGAGGGGGATCCATGGCAAAACTCCCAATAAAATTTTTTTTCACGCAATAAATCCGCACGAAGGATTTCTACAATGATAGTCAATGGGATTTGAACATAAGAGGGGAGCTGGAGAGCACTAAACAACTTGGTTGGTAAATGCCTGTGTGAATTCCACCTGAAACAGCCTGTGAAGATCTGCTTTCCATGTTGCCTACAGCTTAAAAGGTGAATTATAATTTTATGGAGGACACTGGTGGAGATGGACAGTGTGGAGGACACTGGGGGAGATGGTCAGTATGGCGGACACTGGTGGTGATGGTCAGTGTGGAGGACACTGGGGGAGATGATCAGTATAGAGGACATTGGTGGAGATGGTCAGTATGGAGGACACTGGTGGTGATGGTCAGTGTGGAGGACACTGGGGGAGATGGTCAGTGTGGAGGACACTGGTGGAGATGGACAGTGTGGAGGACACTAGTGGTGATGGTCAGTGTGGAGGACACTGGGGGAGATGGACAGTGTGGAGGACACTGGTGGAGATGGACAGTGTGGAGGATGCTGGTGGAGATGGACAGTGTGGAGGACACTGGTGGTGATGGTCAGTGTGGAGGACACTGGGGGAGATGGATATTCCCCATGGATGGATGGATGGGATATTCAGTTAAGACTGTAGATCACACAGAACACTGCCCTAGCTAATGGTTTCCCTATAGCAGCAAGCAGCTTTCTTTCCTAACTCTCCCCTTCTTCAGCAGAATGTGTAATGGCGTCCTGTACTTGATATGTTATAGGGGGTGTTAGGGTCTGTGAGGTGGGGAGTGCTCATTGGCTGGATTATGTCTGCTGACTGTGACTCACAGGGGTCAACGTTTCTGCAATGTTAAAAGATAGGGGGGTGGATCGAACTCGCCATATGTTCGCGACATCACTAAAGAAGAGGCATTTAGTGAGGTTTTAATTACTGCTATAAAACAAAATACTAACTTTTTGTGGACTTAGGAGTGGCATGTTATAGTAGCAGAGAAGGTCTTATCAATTTAGAAGCCTATAAAGGCTAAAACTAGAAAAAGTCTAGGCTTTTAGCTCTATCCACTGATTTTAATGGCCCAGCCAGGTATTCCCCAATTCCAGCACATCCCAGGGTTCACAAGTCTGTGAAATCCTCATTTTCTCTGGACCAGTAGTTTATTCTCATATTACATAGTTTTGATAAATTAGCCTATGTAAAATTATACCAGCATAAAATTTCCTATATCTGTGGAAAAAATATTTAGAAATGAAAAAATGTGTATTGTATGACATGAATTCTGTAGACGATTCTTTACTTTCAATTTATTACTGCTGTAACATGTAGGTGATTAACTGAGGCAATGGCCGGTCCGAACATCAGGTAATTAGTGAAGTGCAGAGAACCGCAATAGAAACAAGTCACAAGAGAGAATAACATTGGAGGCATGGTTGTCATTGTAACAAATCAGTTTGTTGATTTATGGTTATGGACAACAAAAATATTATTAATATATATGAATGGCAGAAACATAATATCGGTAGATTTGATCTGTAGAGTAGATTGTGGGTTAAAACTGGTTAGTTAACTGTCGTAACAAAGGGTCTGCAATTTGCTTTTGTGTCTTTGTTGTGTGTATTTTGATTAAGCTGGGTTGAGGAAGCCTTATCTTATTAGCTGTCCTTAAAACAAAAGAATGTCCCCTCTCTAGTATGTGTCAACAGTTTATGATCCAGGAAGACAGGAAACCTCTTTTGAAGTTTTGGACCAGATCCTGGGAAAGTCCAGTATTTAGGGTTTCACATATTTATGTAAGTAGAGTCTCGAGATTCTAGATATAAGAACTTCAAAGGGATTTGGGGTATAAGAGAGGGCAGTCCACAGAAGGGAGCAGGAAGGCCAACGAGAGAGGACAGCAGAGGCCTGGGAGTCCAGACCAGAGGGTTACAAGTCAGCCAGATGAAAGCAGCCAACAGCCCATCAAGTATACCTTGTGTTAATGTCTGATTCATAGTTTGCCCAACTGTATTATTTTTGTGTACTATTTTATATTTTATGTATACATTGTTGCAGCATTCTGTAATATTGTACACAAAATATGTTTTTGTACTCAATTGTTCTGTGTAACTTTTTGCTGGCGGCCGCCTACATAAGGAATTTTATTATTGAATTAATATTCATATCCTAATTAGACGTGATTATTATTTTCCATAATATTAATTTTCTTACAAGTTAAAAATGATCATCTGGACTTATTCAGCATAGCATCGCAACATTATTAAACTCCATAGTAAGGTGACAGAATATCTTCAGATCTACCTGCATAAGCGCCCCCAATTCTGTTGAAATACACTTTATTGGAAAGTGACCTGTTTACAATCTAAACGGAGTATACAATAGGTGCAAGGACAATAAATGTCTTGTCACACAGGTTCTTTTCCTTTGCTTATAATAAGTGAAGAGGGAGCATGCTATGTGTTTGGCTCGAGCACTACTCGAGTCCACTACTCGGACTACCACCGTGCATGCTCATGTGCCATGCTCGGGTCTGCACCCCACAAGTTTTGTGTTTCGTAGACAGGCAACCAAGGGTCAGGAAAGTACTGCCCTTTCTGTAATTCCAGTAGCCACGTCAGGTGCTGACATTACAGTGATTGGCTGGCCAGATATATAGCACCCGATGGCGCATGTTCGGCTCAGACAGAGTCAGGGAGAGGCAAGAACATATTTATTTTGCAATGTTATCATTCCAAAAGAATGATTACATGTCAAAATTAATATACATTCACCCCCGTAGTCCGCCCTATATACAAACATGTCTCCGCACACATATAATAAATGAATACATATAACCCCACCATATCATCTATAATCATGAAATACATGATTTTTAATGGATCATCTGATGGAAGTTTGTTTTTACATCATGGACAACAATGGATAGAGTGGATACATTTTTAATTGTTTTTTTATTTATTATTATTTATTTTTTTTGGGGGGGGG
>CM070037.1:59593990-59617379 GCA_036250615.1 Ptychadena robeensis | reverse complement strand
AAAATGGCTAAAACACTCAATTTCAGTGGGGGTTGAATAATTTTGAACACAACTGTATATCAGCACTGTGTGCAGTTGTTTCTGGTACACAACTCAATGTTGTAATTTTCTCCAACTAAAGCTGGCCATAGATGCTTCGATCTGTGGTCGTTTTACAGAACGTTCAACTGACGTGCGCATTCACAGTGATTGAACATGCAAAACTCCAAACATCGATGGGGCAAAGAACGGACATAACCATTTTTCTATGGCCGATCACATTACTTTGGATGGGAACCAGATATACAGTAATAGAAGTGTTGGGACAGAGGAAGTGTTGAATTTATTAGAAACTAGTTTGATGATGTTGGGCTGAGTTATTAATATTAATTAATATTTTATAGATTTACAATTAAACTTCATATGTACAGTCAAGTACCAATTATAGGTTGCTACTCTTCTTTTTGATTATATACTATTGAGTCATTAAAAACAGAGAGGCCCCTTTGTGTAGGTGGAGAAACCCTATGGAGTAGAGGTAGGTCATTACAATGGTAAAAATTCACAAGCCACAATCTACAAGTAATGTTGAGCACCAAAAGATTGATGGTTGAAAAAGAGCCTCCGTTTGAAACGCGTCCCATTGTTCCTGTTGAACCCTCCAGCATCTGTAAGCAGGAAGTGATCTCATCCCTAACCAGCAAGTGAGGTCATCCTGGAAAACACATGGCCCTGAGAGATCAATCATTGTGAACCTCCTTTAATGTTAGTATCTTGTCTGTTGTTTTGTTTTATTTTATTCCTTTCCATATTATTTAACCATTGACAGTACTCTACTTTGTTGTACTAGGTTGTGCGCCTGGTGTCCTTGTTCCTATTTGTCTGGTACAGGGGCCACACTCCTCCATTTTGAGAGCTGCACACCTACACACAACTTAAACACTCACCCTCATACTGACTCTATTTTACTCTACAATCTTTACTCTGACCCCATACACCCACTGAGGGCCTTTCTAGCCACTGATATGACTGTAACTGTGTAATCACTGCTGACGGTTGTGCGCAACTATTTATTTCTTTCGTAATGTTGAGCACCAGTCTTCTTCTAATTAAATATGACTATTTGCAGGGTAAGAACTACACCACCATTTGCAATGACTGACTTAAGTGTTTGACAAAGTGCAAGAGTGCAAGACAACAAGAGATTAATATGGAATTCCTAAAAACACATTGAAGAGGAAGTCTGCTTCATGTTGCTTGATCTTAATTCACATAAAAAAGAAATGTTTTACTTAATTTTGTAACAAGATAAATTGTAGTTTCTCAGCACAACTCAAGCCTTATAAATATTCTGGAAATTGCTGTGCAAGGGGTCACCTCCATATGGTCTGTGTCATAAAACAGCAAGGAACAATAGTCTGTTAAGGTACATACTGATATTTCACAGCACTCTTGCACAGCTATAAAATCTCTGCGTATTCTTAATCAAGATTCTGAGTTGAAAGACCCTAGGGCATGCTATCTATATTTCTACTTTTTGCCCATGAAAAATAGACCTCTGCTGTGTGCAGCCATTCAGTTACTTTTTATCTCTTCTGGTTAAAATACAGCTATTAGAACTTTGAAAACTCAATTCAAAGTCACTAATATGTGATCGTTATCAAGAAAAAGTTTAACATCCTTGCAAATGTGGAAGGCAACAATGATTTTTTACTGAGACACAATGTACTGAAAATATATTCCATTCACAAGTGAATATTAAAGTAAGGGATACAAAAAGAAAGCCTGCTAATGTTAACATTGAGAAATTGCACTAGAGCACCCAAATCATTTTAGTTAATAATCTGATAAAATGACAATCACTGAATAAAGTTGAATTTGCTTATATTCATAGTCCCTGATACTTATCTCTCTCATCATCAACATGGCAATAAATAATAAAATTATTATCCTGGACTTGTTCTGTAAAATGAAAATAGGAATATTTATATATATATATATATATATATATATATATATATATATATATATATTGGCCAATGAGATACAAATTGTGTGAAGAGTCAAACCATAGTCAAGCTGTTGTACTTGATTGGTCCATTTTAAGTTTGCTTACATTTAAATCTTATAAAATATTATAATATTATTCATATTATAATTCTACTGATCCTCTATTGAGAGTGAGAATGATTCACATTAATTGATACTATGCACAACCTCCTCTTTGACCACATTTTTTTTAACATGTATAATAAAAATTTAAAGAAACTGAAGTTTAAATGTGCATAAAATGTCAATAATTAAAAGAATTACAAAGCTTTTTAAAAACACAATAAAGATAATGAATTCCAATTCTGATCAAAATAAAATATCATGTTGAACAGTTATGCTCTCCTTAACGCATTTTACCAAACAGCTTTTTTCATGCCAATTATGCAATTATTGGGCACAAATCTTTCAAAAAAATTTAATATTTTAATATAATTTTTTTAAATTTGTTCAATATCTTCCAATTTGAGAATCACTCTTATTGGTTGTATATACACTAAACCAATATATAAACACAACACTTTTGGTTTTGCTCTCAGTTTGCATGAGCTGAAACATTTTCTAAATACACACTCTCAAATATTGTTCCCAAATCTGTGTTAATGAGTGTGGAATATTAAGTGTGCTATTGGCATGCTGACCGCAGCTATGTCTACCAGAGCTGTTGCCCATGAAATGAATGTAAATTTTTTACCATAAACCGCCTTCAAAGGCGTTTCAGAGAATGTGGCAGTACATCCACATAGCCATACATCCACAAACAACACCAGCCCAGGACCTCCACATCCAGCATGTTCTTCACCATCATCATCATCTAAGACCAGCCATCCGGACTGCCAATGGACCAATTCTTCTGTATACTCCTGCTACATGAAAAAGACAAAATATGGTATTTATAATGCAGATCCACTTTTTTACTAGAAACCAATCATGCGCTCCTGACCAAAAAAAGTGATGTGTGTACATGGTAACACTGAGTTAATAAACATTATTTGGGTATGCATACATACATGTGAGAAAGAAAAAAAAATAGGGAGTTATTCTCCCATCGAACACTTTACACTATAAAAATGACATCAATAAATGTTCTCTTTGCTTTTTTTAGAAAGATGTTCAATAATTGTATAATCCTCTTGACAAAGTTATTTGGCGAAACATGTTAAGGACATTTTATTTGGCGAAACATATTAAGTAACTTTCGTAACAGGAGTTCTGCGATAAAACATTATATATTCTTGTGCTTGGAATGAATTATTTTTGATGGCCTTATTTTGGTACAATAATTTAAGTTACTGGTGTGACTTTATAGTATAATGATCACCACCTCACACCTATAAAAGTGCTGCTCAAGCAAAAAACTGATGATTTGATATTCTGATCACAACTTTTATTAATACCTCAAACAATTTGTAGTTACTGTATGTAAGATGCAATCTTTCCCTTCAAAATGGTGGGGGGCAAATGTGTGTTGTCTTTGGGCCATGGGCGAATGCCCATGCACAATATAAGATGCATTTGCTGTCCACCCATCAGCCAGTTTCTGCTTGGCCGGATGATGGATACCTAAGGCATCTTCTTGTGTGCATGCATGACAGCCTTTACTGCTTCCCCACCTCCTGTTACTCCTGCTCTGCTGTTTAGAGTATGGAGCTCCAGCCATCAGAGCGACAAATTCCCCTTTAGGTATTTTTCTCTGATTAGTCGCTCTGATGCATCATAAAGATGTTCTTGGCTTTCTAAATTAAATAAACAGATTATACTGGAAATGCTGGTATGATTTGTTGATATGTATTCTTGTGTGCAAATACTTTTTCATTGGTTATTGGAGTTTTCTTCATGCCTTTAAACTTTTTTACAAGAACATTTAGCTGTCTTTGCTCCAAAATTGTTCTAAAAGTACCGTCTTTATTTTTTCGTGAACTTTCCAGAATCAGGCCCATGTCGAAGCACAATGACTTTATCAGTATCCATGATGTCCTGCTATTTTCAATCTGGATTCACACTGAGTATGCAGCTGCAGATGGCTCACTAGAGAATACTCCAGACTCCAGTTATTATTACATCGGCCTTTTCTTCAAATCTCACCAATTTGAATTAAATTGTTATACTGTACTTTCAGTCACAAATGCTAACCCACGCAAAGGTCTCCAAGAGAAAAAAAAAAGATATTATCAGACTTAGTAAATGTGGAAGAGATTAAACATAAGAAGATTTTTATTTTATCTACTACTATTCATAGATCTTTTGTGGGCTGATATGGTTAAACTGAAACCCAGACCAAACTTTCTTTTGGCCCTAAATATGTTAGGAAGTATTTAGAAATATTTTAATTTCCATCTTGTACAAACAGGAAGCAAGAACAAAATCCTCATTTAGAGAAGAGAAAAACGTTTTTCAACAACAACCATAACATTTTAGATTTATCATTTTGTGTAATGGTCACCAAAATATAAATGGTGAGATTTTGTTTATCTCAGAGAGTACACAGTAAAAACAACCTGACAATTAATTATTTATGTACAGTTGCAATAAAAAGTATGTGAACCCTTTGGGATTACGTGAAGTTTTGCATGAATTGGTCAAAAAATGTGCTGATCTTCATCTAAGTGTTGACTTAAAAGTCATTAGGCTAGGGGTTCACATACTTTTTCCACCCTCCACTGTGAACTTTACATGTTATGTTCAATATTTGTGTAGTATTATTTTAAGCAGACTGTGCTTTTCTATTGGTGTGACTTGAGATGAAGATCAAAGCATTAGAGCATGACCAATGCATGCAAAACTCCACATAATACCTAAGGGTTCACATACTTTTTTCTTGCAACTGTATGTATGTATTTTTTCAGAAAAATATAGAATAGAATAGAAAACATGATCAGCCATAGTGATGTAAGATTACGAAAACAATAGTGGTAGTAGACTTTGTTCTCTAAGGGGCAGTTAGTGACATGACAAATAGCTCAAATTTTTTTAGTGATATATATAGTAAATAATATTAGCAATCTTTGTAACAGCGATTGTTCACAGAAATTGGTGGTGTAAGTTTTGACATTTTAACAAGGGTTGTCATTTGACAGTTTAGATGACTAGATGTGTTTAGCAGCGTTCATCTTTGACAGTCAGTAGTTTTGCATTCATACTGAATAAATAAAATTTTACAGAATATCCTCAGACGCTCACCATGTTCCATAACACTCTGTGAACTTCAAATCTTCCATACTAGAAGCATAAGTTTTAGGTTCTCATTATCAGTAGGACCACACTTAGGGGCCTTCAGAGCACAAAGCATATGCCGCTCAGGGTTCAATTTAAAGATGTGCAGCTGACCATGTCTTTTATTCTGATCTTGTTATGTGTCATAAGCTGATCCCAGGTGCAAAAAGCTTTTCAGGCAGCCAAATTTTAACTTCTATGTGTTAAGGAACAAGATATTCTCTTCCCTAACAAGTAGATCGCTTATTTATTCTGTAATAACTTTTGTTCTGTTGTTGTTCCCTCTTGCAGATGTAAGTGCTCAATGTACCTCTCTTTTTGATTAATATATCTTCTTGCATATACTGTTTTGAAGATTACATATACTGTTTTGAAGATTACATAGCTGGGCCATTGGTCATATAGCCTTGGTTTAAATACAATATACATATATGACTAGTTAAAATATTTGCTTATGGATTTATTTATCTACCATGTTTCCCCAATAAAAAGACATCCCCATCAAATAAGACACCCCCCCTTTTTGAAAAGAAAACTTTGAAATAAGCCACCCCACCGCAAAGCAGACACTCACCGCAAATAAGACACCCATGATCCATGCCCGAATCTCCCATGCGGGAACTGTGTGCCTCCGTCTGGGCTGGCTGCAGTGCAGAGTGGAGCAGGAAGTGACCGCAAAGGCTCACGCACGCGCCCACGCCTCCAGGCCAGGAAAGACAAGCTGCTGCCTTACAGAAATGGAGTCTGTTACCCGGCCGGTAGAACCCACAAAAAAGTAAGTCTGTGCCATCCATTGTCCCCTTTCCCTTCAGATTAAGACATTCCTCCAAAATAAGACCTGTCTCATATTTTTGGCTTCTAAAAAGTATAAGACAGTGTCTTATCATGGGGAAAACACGGTATCCAGTTATAACTAACTTTTTTTTATCGGAATATTCGCCAGATATACAGCCTTTGTCCACTCTTTCCCTTGATGGCCTAAAAAGCAAGCTTTCCCTCTTTGAAATTTGCAATCAAGCCTAACATCATTTAGCAGTTTGGATAAGCCTCACATATAGGAGGCAAAACACGTTAACTAAACCAGACTCTACAATTTTGCAGTCTTTTTTTCAAGAACTATTTTGTTTATATTTATAGCTTGTTGCATTGTAAATGTATTTTTAATTGATTGGGGTCTACATATTTGTATAGAATTACATTATTGGATGGGAACTATTAAATATGGGATTTAAATAGGGTTTATGAATGGTCACAACACACTGTTAATTGTCAAATAATATGCTATATTGTGAGTTTTCTCTCTCATCATGGCAATGGGGGTATAGCTATAGACGTGGATCATTGCTCATCACTCCTGTTGAGTTTAAAATATAGATTTTTTCTATTTGTTATATAAATGTGGAGAGTACCAATTTTGTAAGATATGGACTCTAACCACCTTGGCAGTAATCTAGACTAAGGTTATTATGGTTATTTTATGGGTTATTTCCAAGCCAGACTTTGACTGACTTACTTGGTTCCTACTAGGTGGGAACCACCATAAATAGCAACCTACCGTGTTTCCCCGAAAATAAGGCAGTGTCTCATATACATTTTTGCTCTGTGTCTTATTTTCATGGATGTCTTATTTTTCCATGAAGAAGTATACGGCACTGGTAGAACAGTGCCGTAAGATGATACAGGGGGGGATCAGAGAATCAAGGGAATCAAAATGGCACAGGAGACTCAGAGGGGGATTACCATTTTATTAAACCCTTCTAATCCTCCTGTGTCATTTTGATTGCAAAAATGTAAGGGTGCTTATTTTCAGAGGATGCCTTATTTTGGGGGAAACATGTTAGTATCTGTGTTCACTGACCTCACTACCTCACTACATGTGAGGTAGCACATGCACTGGAACATTGTAATATGTTTAATTTTAGTACAACCTTTTAACAGTAAAAAATAAATCAGAACACAATGCTAATATATAATTTAAAACATTGTCAGACAAAACAGTAACCATAATTTCCCAAATGTACAGTTGTTTTTCTAAAGTTGACATGAAAAGTATGTCCAACACTGGTCATCACATTTACTGCATGGTGCTGATGTCCCATGCTGGAGTTAAGCATTCCTCATTGAAATTTTGTAATGTTGTTACTGTTATTGGTGAACAGGATTGGCTAGGAAATGCTTTTTTTCTCTTCAGAAAAAAATGCAGTGATCCAGTGGAGGCCTAGCTAAGTTGGTTTCAGCCAGGGCGATTTCTCCAGCTATGTTGAATATGTGTACACATAGGGCTCCGGGGACCTCGGGGGGTGTAGTGTGGAGGGGGAAGGAGAAGAGGAGTGGTGTGTATGGCCGTGTTCCTCTGTTCATTTTCTTCTTTTCCAGTAGCAAGAATTTGCATAGGGCCCCCGAAAGGTTGGAAATGGTACTGGTTCTACTGCATAGAAGTGGAAGAATGCCAGAATAGGTCTGTTACTAAGTGCGGATTTCTGAATGCACTGGATATAACTAATGCAATTAGCTATTGCCTTTTGGAATGAGTTAAGACTTCCTTTGGAGAGACTTTGAAACTGGAAAATGTTAGCATAACATCTAAATAATTCCATATGTATTTCTATGACTTCAGTCGGGATTTATTGTTTTATCCTGTCCTGTCTCATCATTTAATTGGGGTGATTTTAAAATTTTAGTCTACAACATAGTAGCTCTCATTTCCACTTAAAGACTTTGTAGAGCCTGGCTCATCCATGGACAGGACGTTCAGTACTGCACTATATATTAAACCAAGCACTAATGAAACTCTATTGAATGTTCCCACCATCACACCAATGTATAATTTAAAAACCACCTTGCAGCAAGGAGATATAGTGAGCCAGCCATGTATCTTCCTCATTATCTGTAACTTATTAGCACCTGTAAAGTCATTTAGGTCAGTGCTCAAAGGGAAACTCTCCTTAAGGCAAAACTACATAATATATAGGTATGTGAAGAAAGCAGGCATAACCAAACCACCATATATTCATTAAAGATAGTATTGCAGTCTTATAACTTTAGATTTCTCTTTCTTGGAATCAAAGTGCCAAATATTAAACTTTAAAACCTGTAAGGAAACAAAAACTGAAATAGGGAGGCTTCCATTGCTGGCCTTCTTCTAATGCCTTTTAGCTGGCTGTGAATCTGAACCTTTGCCTTCATTAATTCTTAAATTACTGATGCAGAGAAAAAGAAATCTCTTTTTTTTCTTTAAGTTTCCATATATACTCGAATATAAGCTGAATTTTTTAGCACCTGAAATAAAAAAAAATTTAAAAATTTGGCTTATACTCGGATCAACGAATGAAAATCAAGGCAATTTGTTGGTGGAATTTATGAGTGAATTGCAAAGCTTCTGAACATGCCATCATCACCAAATTTGCTGAAGATTTAAAGAAGGGTGGTGGAACATTTGAAAAAATGACTTAATTTGAACTTATTTTGTACAAAACTCCATGTACTAGAGCAATACTTTTTTCTTTACTATGTTACCACATCCCTTCTCTACATCTCCAGCAATTTTGGTGATGATATCATATACAGGAGTAGTGATGGCAAGGCGGACAGTTAGGCGGCGAACATGCGACGAACAACGCCTCAAACTGCTTCTGAGATTGCTTCCTCAGAGTGAAAGGGAGCAGAAAGTGATTAAGCAGAATCTACTGACCACCCAGAATTTTTTTAAGCATGGTGGTGGCCGTGTAGTTTTGGTTTAGTAAATCCCAGTTGTTCTTCATTGCTTCCCCCCTCTGAAGGCACTGCAGTGAGGAAGAAACCCAATAGCTGGAAGCTCCTAGACAGTCTGGTAAATACCTAATCATACTTCTTATGCAAGACTACAGAGATACATTATCCCCAATAAAAGAAAAAACATTATGTGGGCCCATCAATATAACAAAATAAAATCTATATAAAACTATATATATATGTAAAAAAATTTTTCTTTATTTTCAGGTCACATCAGCTTTAATATTTTGTTGTGTATGTTCTGTATAGACTAGAGAATTTTTGTTAGTTTTTTGTAACTTCTAAGAAGACAATAACCCCATGCCCCTTTTTTATGTTTTTTTAAGACAGAAAGTGATGAGGAATCCACAATTTTATAGCTGTCACAAGAAAATTAGGTGAGAAGAAAGCTGCTAATTCTGACACAAGTGTCAAAAAATACAATCTCTAAAACATAGCGTCGATCCATGGGCCCAAAGTCGACTGCAGTATGCCAAAAGTCATGTGGACAAAAGTTTTGACAAAGTATTCTGTAGACTGATGAAAGAAAATTAGAACTGTTTGGGCCCTTCGATCAACGCTATGTTTGGAGGAGGAAGAGCAAGGCCTATAAAGAAAAGAACGTCTTGCCTACTGTGAAGCATGGCGGGGGTCAATTATGCTTTTGGGCTGTTTTGCTTCTGCAGGTACAGGAAAGCTTCAGCGTGTGCAAGGTACCATGAATTCTCTTCAGTACCAGGAGATATTGGAAGGAAATGTGATGCAGTCTGTCACAAACCTGAGGCTTGGGAGACGTTAGACCTTTCAACAGGACAATGATCCCAAGCATACCTCCAAGTCCATTAGAGCATGGTTGCAGATTAAAGGCTGGAAATTTTGAAGTGGCCATCACAGTCACCAGACTTAAATCCGATTGAGAACCTCTGGTGGGACCTGAAGAAAGCAGTTGCAGCACGCAAGCCTAAGAATGTGACTGAACCGGAGGCTTTTGCCCATGAAGAATTGGCTAAGATACCCCTAGATCGCTGCAAGACACTTGTGTCAAGCTATGCTTCATGTTTAAAAGCTGTTATAACTGGAAAAGGATGTTGTACTAAGTACTAAGAATGTCACTTGGGGGTTTAATAAAACTGAAGCATAGAAAAGACATTTGTGTTTTTTTCATTATTAATGTTATGTTAAATTTGTCTGACTTACAATTGCCTCTTTCATTTCATTGTAAACAAGATGACTGAAATGATCAAAATCAATGTCAAAATGGCCAAAACACTCAATTTCAGGGGGGTGAATAATTTTGAACACAACTGTATGTCTGTATTAGTGATGAGCGGCATAGGCAACATTCGTATTCGCGGCATGCCGCGAATTTTATGGAAAACATTCGGAAAATATTCGCATTCGGCAATATTCGGGGTTTTTTTTGTTATTGCGAATATCGGCAGTTTATTGCGAATTTCGCGCGCGCAATATATGTTTAACATGGTGCGAATTTTTATGCGAATTTTAAAAGTGACGATTTTCGCAATATTCGCATCACCCCAATATTCATTAAAAAATCTGTTGATGGTGTTGCTAAGCTCTTGTTGCAGCCTTCCCATTCGTCCACTCACATTGAGAGGGAAGTGTAATGGATAAAAAATACCGAATATCCGGAATTGCGAATATTCGGCAATATATTCACCATCTTCGCGAATTTCCGAATTGACGATATTCGCGATTAATATTCGGAATCCGAATATTCGCGATCATCACTAGTCTGTATTACAATACAGGCATGTGACGAGGACAGCCCCTCACCTCCTTGGCATCATCACTGACATCAGGGATGTGGCACAAGGAAGAAGAGCCAGGGATGCTGAAGGTAAGCTATCCGATTGTAGCTTGGGGTTACCGATATTGGTAATCAAAATCCACCCCCGCTAAGGAATTAACTGAGTTTTAGCCGAAAATGTCTACCAATTAATATAAAACAGCAAGGGAGTTTTTCTAGAATCCAGCAAACAGATTTTAAGGTCTACCAGCATTACAAAAAGATAGCAATTTTCATTTAGACTTGATGACCTTTTAAACTCGTAGATTAAGCATGTTATGCCACTTTGTAATTGCGGCATACTCCAGATTAGAAAGAATTCTAACAACATTTGTAAGCCATTAGTTATCTAGTACTGTGCAAATGTGAATATTGGGAATGGTATTTGCTTTTGATTGACATATTATGAATTATTCACTTGAATTGGACTTAATAGCTTAGCAAATGTGACCCCACTATACTATATGCATAATTAAATTGCTTCTACATTATTTACTTAGAACTCAATAATACCATTCAATACCTTCTCCCAGCAATGACGTTACTGTTGAAAAAGATTAAACGATGCAGTTTACCTTAATTAGAAAAGATCAATCATATACATTTTTCCTAAGCCAGATCAGATTGCATAATTAGTAATGATCTTTTTGCAAACAGTACATTCAAATATTACTTCACAAATTGTTTATACCTCAATTTAATGAATGTTACCTTGAAGAGTTTAAAGTAATATGTTAGGCAAAATAAAAAAAAGGATTACATGATGTAATGCATCTCTAGTATGAAACCTGTAGAGTTATGAGAGCTCTAGATTCACAGAAAAAAGCTCCCCTTGTGGTAGCACAAATACACACACATGGAAAGCCCTGTATTAAGCCCCCTATACACCTTAAGATCGGTCCATACAATCTCCATTAGATCTACCAACAACTGTGTAGTATAGTGGCCTCCCTGATAGAATACATAGTGATTGGAAGGATAAGAAAGGTTCTCATATTACATGGTTTTGGTAGAACAAAGTTTGATTGTACAGAAATTGTATGAAAAGATTGTAAGGTGTATGGGGGCCTTTTCACGGTATAAATGTTTGTTTTTACTAAATTTAATTTAATTAAAAACTCAGACAAAGTCACTGGCCAACCTTGATATTTATTGAACAAATGTCTACAACTGTGTGTTTTTTCTTCTCATCAGATATAACAATTAATCTTTTCATATGGACACAAAGATTTGCTTTAACATTGCTATTCCATCAATTAAAGGCATCATAGGTACCCTAGGGCTAGGGCTCCACATGCACTAAAATCCCTGCTTTGAACACAGTTCACTGCAGTGCACGGCCACCCATTGGCAGCAATGGGGCTTTGACAGGGCTGTCGCCACAGCCCCTCAGAGCTATCTGTTGGTCTGAGTCTCCGTCATGTTGATGTTGACGCAGCAATTCACAGTAACGCAACAGAGGCTTGCATTGACATCAGCGGATCCTAGCGCATAGTGGAGCCCTAGCCTTTTGCATCCAAAAACATCTAAACATTTTGAGTGATAAGTCTTTTACTGACCTTGTAATAAAAAACTCAAAGGGGTTGTTGCTTAATATTTACCTTCCAGTGAATGTAATAGTACAGCTTGAATGCAGTTGTACTGTGAGTTCACTAAAAGAGACCTGCAGGATAAGATGGACATAAGGTATTTATGACTATGGGAGGAATATTCACTCCCAAACATGTAATGGGTGAAAGATTGCAGGTAGGGGGGATTGGAGTTCAAGGGAATTCAAGCTGTCAGATGAGATGCGGCCACATCCCTCATCTGCATTGTACTTCTTCTACCAGCAGAGCGCTGCTGATAGAAGCAGTACATCAGAGAGACACACATGGAAGCGGCCAGCCAGCAGCTTCCATGTCTGCATGACAGCTACGATCTCCGTGCAGCTCACCGCTGACAAGAAGGGAGAGAAGAGTGAAAAATCCACCACCCCCTCCCCTTCTGCCTAAAGTGTGCTTTCTAGACACCATTGTTGTGGCTGAAATTGGGTACTGCAAGAAAAAATATTTTCCAAATGAGAACTATTAAAATTGTTTTGTTTTTCCTGCTCTAAAAACAGGGTGTGACGGTCTTGTGCATCTTATAGTCCGAAAAATACAGTAATTAAAAAGGCATTTTTTCTTCTTTGCCTCCCTATGGTACTTCCCTTTCCTGCACATATAAAATGATAATTGCAGAAGTAGCGCAATAACAAGATGCAGTATCTGTAGATGCCAACATGCACCTTTGCCAATGTTTTGCCTTCATCTCCCAGGCATTGTCTTTGCAACCACTGAGGTCCCAATCACACCTATGTGTGCCTTCACCTCCTGTTACGTATATTGCACAATGCATCCAAATGCATGGCCAGTGTGAAGACATATTATATCAGTCAATGTATTTTATTGGCTAGGATATAGTAGTAAACATAAAATGAAAATTAAATGTTAATTTTTTTATACTTAGTGAAATGACAGCCTGAAGTCTTGAATTCATGGACATCACCGGATGCTGTGTTTCCTCCTTTTTAATCCTCTGCAAGGCTTTTACTGCAACAGCTTTAAGTTGCTGTTTGTTTGTTTGTTCTGTCTAAGGCTAAGTTTCCACTGGTGGTTTTCGGGCGGCCGTGCCATGGGACCTCTAGGGGTCCTTAATTAGACGCCCTCTAATCGCCTGCACTGTTTTGCAGACGACAACAGGGAGTCGTTTATCCCGCGGCTGCGGGAGCGCACTGGCGGTTTCCGAGCTGAAAGCAGCTCGGGAACCGCCAGTCTAAACTTAGCCTTAAGTTTAGTGAAATGCATCTCAATTGGGTTCAAATCAGGTGCTGGACTGGCAATTCAAGAATTTTCCCCTTTCCCCTTTTTGCTTTAATAAACTCCCTGCAAATGCAAGTAAAGTCAAAATTGCATGCTCTGAAATGCCACACTGAATGAGTTTTGTAGTGCAGTCTGACAGTGCACATAGTGTGAAGAGCCCTGACTGTTGTCTGATTTCCTTGAGATACAATGACTTAAGCCGGCTACAGACGCGAACAAAAGCAGCTTATCTTCTGGCAGATCGATCAGAGAACCGAGAATCGTCCGGGCACCCTTTGTGTGTCCCGACACTTTCTTTGGATGGGGACACTGGGAGCAAAGTTATGCAAATGATCTAAGAATTATGGACATGTCCGTAATGGCTAAGGTAAATTTTGCAGCCAATTTCTGGCCGAATTACATACAAGATGGTTGGTCTGCGGCTAAACTGACCGCTAATCTAAACATATATGGCCACCTTTAAACTTTAACTAAAAGCTTTTAAAGTCTTATAACATGGCAGTTCAGTATATTTAATGGCTGTGTAGGAATAAAGGCATTAGTATGAGCACCATTATTATATGATTCTTATTATTATAAGTTCCATGGCTGCCACTTACCTTCCGTTATGATGCAGCGTTCTGGTCTTTATAAAGTTACTCTGGTTATTATTTCTTTATATTTTTTCTAATAGGTAGACAAGCATTATATGAGCACTACAGACATTTTGCCACTCTGTGAGGATAATAAGAAGGGTCGGAGGAAATAGATTTGTTGAGACCTAGGTTTGCTTCATTTCCATCACTGCTTTGCCTCATGATTACTGTCATATCACAATGATTACCAGCTGGGAACTGCTGTGTTCAATTCCCAGCTTCATCTCAATTATCAGGATTGTAACAGCCAAGTTTTACCGATGGCGGAGTGCATATGAATGTGCACTTATATTCCTGCAAGTGCACATACTTGTGTTATTTGTACATGCAAGCATGTTAGCAACAATTTAAGCCCTTTGTGATCAGCATTTATTGTATGTTGGAAGCCTAGGACAAATCTAGCTACATCAGTTAACATGAATAAGGCCACAATAAAGTTTCTGGTTTGAAAGCAGAGTCTGAGGATAGTTGCATACTCTAAGTCCACTCATAGACATTTTTGCTGTACTCACTGAATGGCGTTGTGTAAGAGGAGTAGAATATGTGTATTGTAGTCTTTTATTATTATTATCATCATTTATTTATATAGCGCCAACATATTATGCAGCACTGTACAATACATCAGAGTGCAGATACAACACAGGATAGTACATACAGGTACAGGTTATGACATAGGAGGGGTAGAGGACCCTGTCTAGCAGGCTTATAATCTAATAGGTTAGGGAACAAAGTATACAATAGGTGGGGGGATGGGACTGGCAGGGTGGTGATGTTAGGAATGAGTAGATGGCTTTTTTTAAAGTGCCAAAAGTAGGAGCAAGTCTAATGGGGTGAGGGGGAGAGGTTCAGAGAGTAGGAGCAGCCTTAGAGAAGTCCTGAAGCCGTACGTGTGATGAGGTTATGAGTGCTGATGTCATAAGTAGGTCACTAGAGGAGTGGAGGGGGCAGTAAGGGATGTATTTGTGTACCAGGCTGGAGATGTAAGGAGGACAGGAGGTGAAATGATTTATAGGCAAGGCACATGACTTTGAATTTGATTCTCTGGAGAATTAGAAGCTAGTGTAGAGATTTGCAGAGAGGAGCAGCAGATCAGGAGTAAATGAGGAGTAAATGAGTCTGGCAGCACCATTTATGACTGTACTGTAGAACTGTTGGATTCTAGGGATGGAAACCAATGGAGCTAACCACTTCTTCAACCCTTTCTCACACCTAATTTGCATGTTAATGTTCCCCAGAAGACAACCCATGTATCAGCATATGTATCTCAGTCTCTGCTCTCTTCTGCCGATCTTACTGTTACTGTGTCTGTGGGAACTGCAGAGTGATTGCAGTTTCCACAGATGGAAAGAGGGAAATATGCCAGTTAATCTATGTCTCTCTTCATTGCTTATGCCAGCAGGGCTCTGAGCTCTGCTGGCATAGGCAATTAAACAGTACAGCTAGGAGAGCCGGACACCGGCCGGCATCTCTCAACTGACAGCTCCTCTAGTTCCCCAGCTAATCTCCAAACCGGAAGAGCTGACGGGTCGCACATTCAGACCATAAGACACAGGCACTTTTTTGCCCCTTTTTGGGGGTGAAAAAGTGCGTCTTATGGTCTGAGTAGGGTAATAGGTATTTGTTTTTATAGTTTTTGGCTTGCTGAGATCCCATGATTCTAAATGCTCCCATGCTGAACATTGCAGTAAAATCCCAGGTATTTATACTACTCAGAATGGATTTATTATAAATGATTGTGGAATAATGTGTGTTCTCAGTCTATATGGCAAGTGGAAAGACACATGGGATTATTGGCCCTTAAACAATTAGCAACTTTGAAGCAGATAAATTCATATTCCCACGTATACATATAATAAGCTTATATCTAGTGCTCAGTGGACCTCCAGCCCATTAAAATGCTGGGGACTATTTTGCTCTACTTTGTTGGTTATAAAAGGGTTACATTTTAATGCATCCAATGCTCTAGCTTTCGCATAAGAGTGTTTACTCAACAGGGAAATAAAAGACAAATGATGGTCTTCAGCTTTCCACCTCCTAATATACAATGCTAGTATTTAGCTCTTAACAGTAGGAATAATTCCATCCTGTGCCATTTGCTTTCTCTGTCGTTGTCTATAGAGATTCCGGAATTCTTTTTACAATATACATGCTCGGCTTATAACAATCTCTAAAGTCTACACACTGGATTGCCAGAACAAGAGACCTAATGGCGTTAAACTAATTTTCTTTTCTTTTATTGCTATCGCAAAGTCGGCTTTGTAACCTTCAAATTCCCGAGAAGATATCACCTTTCTCAGATAATAAAACTTGTTTAATGGTGGCAGCAGGAAAACAAATTGTGGTCTTGCATATAATTCCCGATAGCTGGGTCTTTTTGCATTCCTCCAGCCTTTGTGTCTCCTCCGGGAACAAGGATGTAATGAAAGAAAGATCATTCAACCTTGCAGAAACATTTAATAGACCGCAACTGTCACATTACATTAACACGCATGTCCTGAAATTAATTTGATAAAATAATAATCTGTATATTACAAAATGTGCTGCCGAGCTTCATTGTAGCAATGGTTGTGAATTTGAATCAACGCTTATCAACAAACTAATTGAAGCCATTTTAGTTTGGTATTTTTATTCTCTGTTGGACCATGTAAACAGGTTTTCTGATGGTAAATGCAGAGTATTTTGAAGGAATCAGTAGCTATGGAATGGACAAATGCCTGTAGTTGGTCCCAGATGATAATGCAAATGACTTGTGCTTATGAGAGAATTTGTTATTAAAAAGGTTTTTTTTTTATTTGAACTGCAGGATCTAGAACATATGGGTATCTCTATGGATGCTTGACAAAAGCAACTAGTTTTGACAGCTATTGTCAAAAGCAAAAAAGTACTTAGCAGATCTATTCTTTAATGCCTTCCGAGGTAACTACAGATTACCAATTTCTATCTGTTGGTCTTAGAGGTTTGTTAAAAAAATATATGTCTCTATTTAGAAAAGCCTTTTTTTTAACTGGAGTTGTGCTGTATATAAGACAAGAGATATGTGAAAGAAAGATAATCAATCCCACAGCTCAACATACACATTCCCTATTTTGTGTTCATTGTATTGGTAAAAGTTCTTCATAGGGCTTAGCTTCCCATGCATTTTTGTTCCAGTAATTTACTTATTACTACTTTAAATTGGCAAAATAAACAGGAAGATTTCCCAAAGCTAGGCAAGTCTCTAAAGGAGATGGTCGAATTCTGCAGAACTGTACTAGAAATAAATGTAAATGACTGCAATTTACCCTTAACCTCCCTAGCGCACCTACCTCCCTACCCCCTCCCTATCAAGGCAGTGTACATAGTACACTGCCCGCCGTTTCCGGCATCCCGCCGGAGCTCTACGCGCAGCTGTTGTCATTACTGACAACAGCTGCGCGGGAGAGAAAGCCGGCGCTCCTCCATTAACATGGAGGTCTATGGCGCCGCCCCCCCCCCCCCCCCCCCCCCCCCCCCGCCCCCTTCCGCGTCACCGTGACGCGATCGGGGCGGAGCCGCCAACCCGGAAATGCTGCGGCGATGTAAACAATCGCCGCAGCTTTGCGGGGAGGCATAAAGTCTCCCCATCGGCGGCTTCCCGGGCGGTTGAGGCGAGCCTAAAGCTCAGACGAGCTAGGCTCGTCTCAACCGCTAGGGAGGTTAAATAAAATGTTGGCCATTCGTAGTAATGTGGAAACTTTTTTGATGTCGGGGTAATGTTGATAAACATTGCCGCAAGTGAGGTGAAATCTACAGTTGTGTTCAAAATTATTCAACCCCCAATGCTGTAAAGGGTTTTAGGGAATTCAGTGTACATTTGTAATTGTGTTCAGAATGAAATCTTACAAGGACTTTTTAAAGAACCAAATGCAATTTAAATGGCATCAATTGTTCTTGTAATACAGTATAAAAATTTTTTTTGTGATTTCTTCATTGACACAATAATTCAACCACTTAAAGACTACCACGCTTAAGAACAGAAGTTCATTCAAGTGTCTTCGATCAGGTATTGAAAACACCTGTGGATGTTAACGAGCAGCAATCAAGCATAATAAGCACCAATTAGGCAGATTTAAAATGACTGTGATACTCAGCTCCTTTTAGACATTTAGGCTAAGTTTACACTGGCGTTTTTTTTCCACGAGGTAAACGACCGTTAAACGTGACATTAGGCGTCCGTCGGTCGGTTTTTGGGCTGCCATGCCATAAGACCTCTATGGGGTCCTTAATTAGACCCCCTGTAATCGCCTGCACTGTTTTGCAGATGACTACAGGGAGTCGTTTATCCCACGGCTGCGGGAGCGCACTGGCGGTTTCCGAGCTGAAAGCAGGTCGGGAACCGCCAGTGTAAACTTAGCCTTATTGGTGTGTTTACAAACATGGTGAAGTCAAGAGAATGGTCCAGGAAGACAAGAGAAGAGGTTATTTCTCTTCACAGGAAGGGCAATGGCTATAAGAAGATCGTAAAGATGTTAAACATACCAAGAGACACCATAGGAAGCATCATTCGCAAATTCAAGGCGAAGGGCACTGTTGAAGTGCTACCTGGTCGTGGCAGAAAGAAGATGCTGACTTTGACTGCTGTGCCCTACCTGAAGCGCAAAGTGAAGAAAAGTCCATGTGTGACTGCTGAGCAACTGAAAAAGATTTGTCAGATGTGGGTACTGAAGTTTCAGCTCAGACAATAAGGCGCACACTGCGTAATGAAGGCCTCCATGCCAGAACTCCCAGGCGCACCCCCTTGCTGTCTCCAATAAGAAGAAGAGAATAAGAAGAGTCGACTGCAGTATGCTAAAAGTCATGTGGACAAACCACAAAAGTTTTGGGATAGTGTTCTGTGCACTGATGAAACTAAATTGGAACAGTTTGGGCCCATGGATTTGGGCCCTATGAAGAAAAGAACACCTTGCCTGCTGTGAAGCATGGCGGAGGTCAATCATGCTTTGGGGCTGTTTTGCTTCTGCAGGTACAGGGAAGCTTCAGCATGTGCAGGTATCATGAATTCTCTTCAGTACCAGGAGATATTGGAAGGAAATGTGATGCAGTCTGTAACAAACCTGAGGCTTGGGAGACGTTGGACCTTTCAACAGGACAATGATGCCAAGCATACCTCCAAGTCCAGTAGGGCATGGTTGCAGATTAAAGGCTGGAACATTTTGGAGTGGCCATCACAGTCACCAAATCTGATTGAGAGCCTCTGGTGGGACTTGAAGAAAGCAGTTGCAGCACGCAAGCCTAAGAATGTGACTGAACTGGAGGCTTTTGCCCATGAAGAATGGGCTAAGACACCCGTAGATCGCTGCAAGACACTTGTGTCAAGCTATGCTTCACGTTTAAAAGCTGTCATAACTGGAAAAGGATGTTGTACTAAGTACTAAGAATGAATGTCACTTGGGGGTTAAATAAAACTGATAATGATTTGAGCACAGAAAAGACATTTGTGGTTATTTCATTATTAATGTTATGTTATATTTGTCTGACTTACAAGTGCCTCTTTCATTTCATTGTAAACAAGATGACTGAAATGATCAAAATCAATGTCAAATGGTTGAAAAAGAGCATCTGCTCGAAACGCGTCCCATTGCTGCTATTGAGCCCCACAGTATCTGTAAGCAGGAAGTGATTTCTTCTCCCCCACCAGGAAGTGAGGTCCTTCTGGAAAACACATGGCCCTGAGGGAGCCACCCTTGTAAACCTCTCTCAATGTGAGTATCTTGTCTGTTGTTTTGTTTCAATTTGTTTTATCTTATCCTATTCCACATTATTTAACGATTTGTTGTACTAGGTTGTGCGCCTCTGTCCTTGTTTTTATTTGTCTGTTACAGGGGGCCACACTTCTCCATTTTGAGAGACACAACATATACACCCATCCCTCATACTGACTCCATTTTACTCTGTGATCCTTGCTCAGGCCCCATACACCAACTGAGGGCCTTTCTGGCCACTGCTATCACTATAGCTGTGTAATCACTGCTGAAGGTTGTGCGCAACTACCCATTATCTATCTTAGCTTGCCATTTGTGGCCACTTTTGTGTTTTCATATCAGAAGAAGCCAGGGCTGAGAATTGTAAAGTGCTTCTGCTTAGCCATGGCCAGGACCTGTACTGCATACAGCGTGGACATCGCGGGACATCAACACAGAATGTAATACAGAGGGGGATATTGTTTGTCAATAACTTCTTTATTTTATTTAATATATCTTTTATTGTAATAACTTTTTTAACCCTTTAGGAAGGGCAAGAGGTCAGGGAGACCATGTTAGATAAATAATTTGTGTTATTACAATATACAATGATGTCTCACCAATATCACTGATATATATATATATATATATATATATATATATATATATATTTTGATTATGTCTACAAAACTACATATAGTCTTCATGGTGTCATGAGAGAGGAAAGCAGTTCATCCACAGATTGACTAGTAACCTTATAAGGTAAACGATATATAATACTGGTCAGCATTCACCAGTTAATCTGTCCATTGTTCTCAACTGGTATTTAAAGGGCCAATTAAAAAAAATTAAAAAAAACATTCCGAACATTCGGACCATAACAGGCAATTTTTCCCCCTGAATTTGGGGGTGAAAAAGTGTGCCTTATTCTCCATTATTATATTCATTAAATATTATATTTACCTTCAAGTACCTGTGTGTTTTCTTTTTTCATACTTCTAATCAAACCCAATTTTAACTTGTGTTATATCTGTGACAGACCACTTTACTCATTCAATTGCAAGTTAGATTATATTTAATAATTTTTTTAGTTCTTAAATATAAAAATTTAATTGCTTAAGTAGAAATGTTGAAAAGTCTAAATTAAACCAATTTTTTTAAATGTTCCCACAAGCCTTCTCTACATCTCCAGCAATTATGATTCTAAAAATTTGTTGAGAGACTTAGCAATTAATTAACAAAGTTAGTTGAAAGAACGACCTCCTGAAACAAAAGCACATTTGCTGTATGTTGCTGTGCCTTAGCTGCTGCATTTCCCAACCAAGATTTTTTTTTTCAAGATTTTTTTGGTAATATTATGCACCAGGGCTTATATTAGGCTTGGCTTATAATCAAGTATTGTATTTCCCTTCTTTCCAAGGTACAAATGTCCTGTACAAATTTTTGAGCTAAACAACTAAGCCTTAACTCAATCATATTGGACCAAGAAATGTTATCCCTGGGTTATAGTACATCCAAGCAAGTCAACTAGTTTTCACTATTCCTCTTTGGGAGAATATAACTGCATGGCCAAACATAATTTATTGAACTTTTCCTTAAGCCTGTGTAGGCAAAAAGCACAAATTCACTTTTAGTCTATACCTTTGTTCAAGTATAAAATCCTCATATTATTTATATTATTATTTAGGTATTCTGTTATCCCATCCACTATGTTGAGTGCACCATTCCATGCTCATCAATAAGTAAAGTATTTTTGCTGTATCTGCTGTGCTGACCACAGCTCCTTTCATACACTCACATTTAAATCAAAGAAATGGATGGTCATACAGTCATTTAGTATTGTGTAAGCTTACTGGTAAATTGTGCCTTGCCTGCTGATCTTTTAAACAACATACGGTAAGCATTCTTCTGGAAAACCTCCCTGAAATTTTTTATGCAACTGAATTACTATTTTCAAAGCGCCAGAATAAGTAATTTTAATCAGTTTCAATAAAGAATGGACAGTTTACCAATGGCTACCAGCAAAACAAGTGTTCTACTAAGATGCAAAAAACACAAAAATGTTAAAGAGGGCACGAATTAGAAAGTTTCCACTGCACCAAAATCAATTATTTTAAAGTAAACTAGTAAGCAAGTTTAAACATGTAAAAGTTTTAAAGTAAGATTGTTATTTAGGGACACAGTGTAGTGGAGTCATCTAAGAACACACTTACTGGCTACTTGTTTAGTATCATTGGACTTTGAGGATGTAGCAAGTAGCCTAGATTATGGTTTAAACTGGTTGTAAACTAAAAAAAAAAAACCCACATACATAACATTTACATTATACTCACTCACTTTACATCTGTGAAAACTGCTACACAGAAAAAAAAGGTACTTACAATCTTCACTTCCTCATTCCCTAAGGCACCATCTTAAGTACTTTGTACGCCCTTCCCCTGCAGACATATTTACAGATCCTTCCAGAGATCCATGTGTTGCGCATGTGTGTTACAGTTTGCATAAGGGACAGGAGAAAAGCTAAAGGATGGGAATGACACTGTAGGAGACAGGAGAGATGGAGACTGGGAGTGAAGCTAAAGGATAGGGATGACACTGTAGGAGACAGGGAAGAATGGAAATTGGTGTGAAGCAGAAGGATGGAGATGACACTGTAGTAGACAGGGAGGGACGGATATTGCCATTAGGCAGAAGGATGGGGATGACACTAGGTGACAGGGAGGGGTGGAAATAGGTGTGAAGCAGAAGGATGGGGATGACACTAGGTGACAGGGAGGGATGGACTTTGATGTGAAACAGAAGGATGGGGATGACACTAGGGGGCAGGGAGGTATGTAAATTGATGTGAAGCAAAAGGATGGGGATGACACTAGGTGACAGGGAGGAATGGAATTTGAGGTGAAACAGAAGGGTAGGGATGACACTAGGTGACAGGGAGGGATGGAATTTGAGGTGAAACAGAAGGGTGGGGATGACACTAGGTGACAGGGAGGGATGGAATTCGAGGTGAAACAGAAGGATGGGGATGACACTAAGAGACAGGGAGGTATGTAGATTGACGTGAAGCAGAAGGATGGGGAGGACACTAGGTGAAAGGGGGGGTGGACTTTCATGTGAAACAGAAGGAAAGGGGTGACACTAGGGGACAGGGAGGTATGTAGATTGACGTGAAGCAGAAGGATGAGGATGACACTAGGTGACAGGGAGGTATGTAAATTGACGTGAAGCAGAATGATTGGGATGACACTGTATGAGACAGGAAGAGCACAAAGAGAAGGAGAGGATGGAGATGATAAGTGGTGGTGAAGGGGTTCAGTGTGGAGGTGATATGGGGGGGACATGGATTTGGGAGGCACACAGGTAGGCTGAGGATGAGGTTAGGTAGATAAGAGGTGATGGTGGAGGACACAG
>CM070037.1:59537141-59568068 GCA_036250615.1 Ptychadena robeensis | reverse complement strand
TCCAGTGTCAAATACAAGTGCACTCCCTCTCTATGTGAACAACCCGGCATGAGAGAGACTGTCTCCATCTACCTGCAAGTTGTAAATGGTGTCCCGTCCGGAGATGCCGTCATCTCACGTCACATCCGCCAAGTGGTCGGGGCGTCCACATCCCTCCCGTTTTGTCCCCCGCCGCCGCCATGGAAACCCGGGCCACGCCACACTATTATGGCGCCGCCAACATGGTTCCCATGGCGACGCGCGGACGTCAGCGTGCAGCCAGTCAGAGCTCGGCTCCCAGGGGAGGGAAAGATATGGGTCCGCCCATCCGCACCTTCCCTCCCAAACCGCAAGCCGGCTCCAGCCCGATCACGTCCCCGCACCAGCACCGATCGCCGCTCAATGGAGCAGGAAGACGGACGCGAGTGCAGGAGCGCAGACAGCTGCATGATGTTAAAGAGGCGGTCCTAGGACTGCCTTGGCGTCCGCGAATCACGTGACCTGACCCCCCATATGGATGGACGCGGCCGGGGGGGCAGCCCCAGACCACCAGGGAAAAATCATCCCGCCTCCTAAAGAAAAGCCCCTATTACCCCAACAAAATGTAAATTATATCAAAATCATGTATTGAAAGGTTTTTCAAACAAAGAGGGTTTTTTTTATGTTTGTAGTTATTGATATAGTGCACCACTAGGTATATATAGGGTAATAAGTTGTTGAGTTTCAATTTACCAAAACTCAACAGTAGTATATTTGTCCTAATAAAGGATAAATTGCTCTTGAGTAATAGAGATGTATATTTAACTCATAGCTTTATGCTTGAGTGAACTTAACAGTTTGTGGGGAATTACTATAATGGTGAATCAACAACACCATAAGTAAATTCTAGGTGTAAGTAAATGCCCTGGTTTGTGAGGTACGATATAGTCACAGGGGTGAGAATGATCAAAAGTGCATATATGTATTAGTCCAGGTGATTATTAATTTGTTTACTTTTTTGTGAATGTCTTTAGAGGGTCAGCTAAAGTATTCGATCACTGTGTGTGTCAACGACATCGGACAGTGATAGGTAGCAAATCAGTTAGCCATCCACAATGTTAAGTTTTAATTTTTGTTAACAGTTGTTATATAGTGTAGTAACCCACCCGTAGCTATAGAGTATTGGGCCAATATGTGATTAGTCATATATCTTACCGAAATAACGGCAATAATTTCCCCACGGACCTAAGTTATCATACAGGTTAGTCAATAGAGTATCAAAGTAGTAATTGAGCGTAAATTGGAATGTGACGCTCCATAATGCTAGAAGTGACCCCTAACCCAGGGTGATAGTAGGTGCAACATATGGGAAGGGTCTGGTTTCCCTAGTAGTGGGTGTCTTCCACCCTGTAAACATAGCATACACACACTCAGTCCAACACACATGCCTACACTTTCACTGCATATATCACAACACACCCTGTAGCATAGTCTGCACATTCATCACATACAGTCACACAACCACACCATATATTTTGCTACACATAGGTGAATATTGGGTCCCTGTATGCAGATAGAATGCCCTTCAATGCCTGCGAGATGAATGTGTTTGACCCTGGTGCTCGTCTGGGTCCCCCGTTATCGCGCTACCTGGCCTCACCCTGTGTGGGGGCTGCCGCGGGGATGGTTAGTCCCTATGGCCTCAGGGATCTCATCCCACCGGAGGATAAATCCTTGTTACACTCAACACATTTACTTTATTTATGGAATGTGTGAGTACTTATTTATGACTGTTTGATTTACTTGAATTCATTGTAGAATATACCTCAGACAATTGGTTTTGTTACTTTTAGTACTGGATAACATAATAGTCCCCTGAAGAGCCAGATGGCGAAACGCGTCGGGACAGTGTTTCTTCCCGTTTTCACTCCAATTTCTCTCCTTACACGGATATTGAACATTTGGATGAATAACACAGATACGATGCTTCATCTTGTAAACTATATATACTTTAATGTAATCTTTTGGATTGACAATATAGTAACCATGTAACATGTATGTGCTCCTTTTTCTACGCCGTAGCGCTCACTTACTGTGCTGTGTGTCAGCGACAGCGGCTCCGAGGCTTCTTGCTGGAGTCCCTGCTGCTCGATGAAGATGAGAGATCACTGAGCAGCAGGGATTCTGTCAAGAAGCTCCTCCCCCCCCCCCCTTTGGATGCTGCTGCCGAGCTGGACTGATCAGGCTGCACGCCGGGGGGGGGGGGGGCGTTGTGGCGTGGGGGGTGTTTTTTTCTGCTAGGAATCCTTGTTGTGGCTTTGGTCGGTCTAGGTGATGGAGAGGGGAAACGTGTTCATGTCTTCTGTCCAAATGTCAGCGCGACTAGGACTCATGTGTAGTACTGCCTTTGCATCAATTGCCTGTCAAATCACTGGTTGAGTCCCTCCCATTAGCATTGGGAGCAGATTGCAATGAGAGCTGCATGTTGCTTTCTCATGTTTCATTTAAAAGTGATATTCTTGGTCATTTACAGAAGATTGAACAGGCAACAGGCATTTACACTTTGTGTAGTATGCTAATCTATTTTTGGAACAATAACCGCATTCTCCATGACATACCATAACCGAAGTGAAGAGATTTTGAAGACACACACCCTAACCCCCCCCCCCTTCCCGCTATGAAGCCGGATGACGCGTGGAACCACTCTGCCGCTCACCTTCTCTCAATATCAGGCTCAGCGGTTGCAGTGGTGACCCATATCAACCATACCATACCCCCCCCCCCATGGTTCTGAGCAGTACATCAGAATGCATTTATCTTTCAGAATGGTGATGTTGGAGTAATATGAAGTAAAATGGTAAAGTCTGGTATAATATGGGGGCGTTGGAGTAGCATGGTGAAGTCTGGTATAATATGAAAAAAACTAAAATCTACATTGAAAACAGTTGAAAGCTGTTTTCAAGGGGATTCTGTAGAATGTCACTTGAATAAAGGTTTTGGTCCCCCTGATGCCCCCCCCCCCCCCCCCCCCCCCCTTTGCATTTAACTCCCTCACCCCTGGTGTGATGGACCTGTCACCACAGCCAAATTTAAAGGAGACTTGTACTGGATACAGGGATAGCTGTATCCAATACAATTCTAAGTGAAAGAAAACAAAAAACAGAGACCAACCGGTAACAGCTGGCTGCTCCACATGGAAGGTTTTCCAGAGCCAGAAAGTGGGAACCTGTGACCCAGAAGGACATCTGGCTTTTCCTGGGACTTATCATCCTGCAAGGGGTGGTGGGGAAACCACTGCAGAAGTGGTACTGGTCCACTAATTTATTGGATTTTTAGGAGCTGCTATGTTCCATACAGGGTCATCACGGTGGACGAAAGCCTGATGGCCAATAAAGGGAGGCTCAGCTGGATCCAATATATAGCCTCCAAAAGAGCGAGGTTTGGGATCAAGTCTTTTCTTCTTAGCAAGTCTAAATCTGGCTACATATGGAACTCTGTCATTTACACTGGGAAAGGGACAAAGTTTAACCCCCGGTTTGAATCCTTTGGAATGGCTGCATCTGCTGTGCTCTCTCATATTGAGCCCCTGCTCCAACAAGGATACTGTCTGACAACAGACAACTTATACACCTCCCCTGAACTCTATGGGTTCCTAATGCAAAACCGGACTGATGCATATGGGACTGTGAGGGTTAACCGTCGTGAATTGCCGGCTTACCTTAAGGTTAGAAAATTTAAGCCTGGAGAGATGGTTGCCTGGCAGAAAGGCAAAATGTTGGCCCTCCGATTGCGCGACAAAAAAGACGTGTGCGTCATGAGCACGATCCACAACACTGCCATGGTTCCAGCCAGAACCAGGAGTGGACAGTGAACCAGGAGTGGAAGGCCACAGGTTGTGATGGACTCCAATCATACCATGGGAGGTGTTGACACAGCTGACCAGGCCATGATATTTTACCTGGCTGTCAGAAAGCAACAGCGGAAATTTTATAAAAAAAATCTCCTGGAGCAGTGCCTGTGGAACTCCTATGTGTTGGGGGGCCTGTACTGCATCATGACCTTATTTGGCGAATGTGTGAAGCCATTTGTGGCAAATACCTAACACCACAGGAGACAGTACGGCAAGCTTCATACCTGGTGAACCCGATATGGCTGACTGCTCGCCATTTCCCCAGGTTTCTGCCTCCAACCCCTAGAAAGTAAGAACCCACAAGACGGTGTGTTGTGTGCTGCTCTAAGACAGGCGAAGATGGGAAAAGAGTCCGCAAGGAAACCTGCAGCTACTGCCCTGACTGTAATTTTGGATTATTTGCTATCCCCTGTTTTGAAATGTATCATACAAAAGAAGTATTTTAGTGATTTATAGTGATTTATAGTGATTTCAAATGACACCTTTTATTAAATGTATCAGTTTGACCTGATTTTTGTGTTTTCTCGTTAATTCAATTATGAAATGCAATTTTTTTCAAACATTATTATCAGGATGTCTACTAGACCCTTGTACGGACAGGTTTTGGTAAGTTACAGGCCTACAACATGAAGAAAAATTCCATTAAAGTCTATGGTGTGCTTTTGGTACAGAAATCTGTACCTATGCAGTGCGCTAGGGAGGTTAATGGAATTGCGGACACGTTTTGGCATCTCATTGACAATCATTATAAACAAGTACAAAAAAGTTATCCAGACCAAAAGTTCTAACTTTACTTCATCCTCCAGCTTATTTAAGGCCAATAATCGAAAGCACTGAAACCCTACACAAACATAAATACAGCTTTTTCCATATTCACTAAAATGCAATAATAAGTGTAAATTCTCTAAAACGATCTGGGGCCCAGATTCCAGATCATGTAAACTGACTGTAAAAGAGCTTAGCTCATTTATTTAATTACACATAGTCTCTTGATGTATCTGACAGTCATCTCCAGCCTGTAGTTTAGGAATCACTTGTAAATTTTATATTTTTTACCCTTTTGCTCACATTTTGAGCACAGTTCAGAAAAGTTGATACATATATTGTTAATAACTTGTTCTTAAATGGTTCATACACTGTTAAACAGATAATTGTGTGTGTTTTTGTCCATGGCGCTGAAATGAGTATCTGATGTTTCAGATACAGTTTATCTCAAAGACGTTAATGGAAATGACCATTTAAGAAAAAGAGTGACCGAAGTCCAGATTGTTGAGACCTCTCGCCAAAGCTATATAGCTAATCATCAATCATATTTTTTCTTTTATTGCATACAAGAATAACATACAGCCAGTTTCACCATTCAAGGCGAGGCTGGTAACATATCCGCTCGTATGAGCACAAACACAGGGTATAAATCATTAAAAAATGACAACTGTCGATTGGTGCATACAGTCCAACGCATTTCGCCTGTGAAAGGCTTCTTCAGGGAAAATCAACAGTGATCTAGTAATAGGAGATATATCAATCAATATATTGCTTGTCATTACTGAGCCGTGCAATAACCCCAGATGACAAAACATACCTGGTTAGCCCTCTAGGGAGGTTCCAGGTATTAATCTCTGCCCAACAAGATGGTAACCATGGGACCCCGACCCCAGAAAACCCCATCCACTAGGTAGTCGGACCCCACACATGTGGACACCCCACCGATGGACATGGGCTGGTGGAGGGAAAGGTAACAGAATGATCGATAAATTAAAAATTGACACAGTTGAGATGGAGGCATTAATCTGCCATTATAGACAGTGATTAGACAATACGGTGGGGTTCACTAGAGGGATAGGGAGGTAACATCTGGGCACTTAGAAACTAAAGACAAGATATTTGATGAATATAATGTAAATTGGAAATGATTGGATGTTGAATATAATGCATGGCTGCGACCTTGTAAAAAACTTTAGGTAACCCTCCAAACGAGTTCCCTGAAGAAGTCCGTAAGGATGAAACGCGTCGGATAAGACTTGGAGGATGAATGTTATAAAATTGGACTAACTGGGACCATGTGCATCTTTCTATCAAGTAACAAATTATGTTTTAAATGTGAAGGTGTAGATTCCCTGTTCTAAGGAATCCCACGGAATGTGACATTTTGATGGCATAGTATTTATAACCTTTTCTTCTGTGTATTTATAACGATTGTAATAAAAATATGTACGTCAACCTCTCGATTGGAACTACTTGATTATACCACTCTCACCTAAAAAGTCCAATAGGGGCTGGCCACCCCTTGGGTATGGTTCCTACCCTCTCCCCCTTTCAAACTGTTACTAAACGGATGTGGTGAGGCCAAATGGCTGCCGAATAATCCCCCCTCCCCCTTTCTTTCAAACGCTTTAGGATAGTAATTCAACCAACGGAATCTACCCCAACATGCGTTTCTTAAATCACTTCTTCAGGGGGTATATTCAAATGTTCTGTAGCGTGTGGTATCACATCAGCAACCAGATGGAAGAAGAAAAGAGAGAGAAAGAGAAAAAGGAGAGACAAGAGAGAACAAAGAGAAGAATGTCAGATACATTCAAATGGTCACCAGTTATTGGAATCAAGCATTCAAATTCATGGACTACCTAGAATACCTAGTGATTGGAAGGTTTCGAAAGATCCTCATATTACATGGTTTTGGCAAAACAAAAGTTTATTGTACAGAAATGGTAAGACTGTAAGGACTTTACACTGATCTAACAGTAAAGTGAGTAAAGCTCTGGTTGTTCTATTTCATAATATCCAGAATAGACATGATATAGAAAAACACGACAAAATAACAGATTTTTCTGTCGCTATGGATGATAATGATACTTGCCTCAAGATTTTATAAATTCCCATCAATATGTAGTTTTAATTGGACATGCAGTCTATTTCTTGCAGTATCATGTCCTCTTCAGTAGAGAATTCAGATCCCACAGGATCCAATCCCAAACTTCTAAGCCAATTAATGTAAAACATTCCTCAACATTGCAGTTTGGCTATATTGTAATCCCTCTCTAAAGTATACAACACAGTATATTAAAAATCATATTAAAAACATGTAAAATCAGAGCTCTCTGATGACTTATGGTTGTTTTCTTCCCCATCCATCATCCTAATGTTCATAGAAACAACTATTAGTATTGATTTCCTTTTGGAAATGTTTCCATTTTCCTATATGACATCCTTTGAATAAAAAACAGAGCTTCAATGCTTTGTTATTAAAGCTATGATTATAGAATTACAAAGAGAAATTCCCTTTAACAGGAGCTGTATTAATGTTTTTCCTTCTGGGCAGGGATTCATTGTGCCTTTTGTCTCTTTCAGTTTTTTACATAAATCAAATTTGAGTTCTGCAAAGAACAGCTGCCAAAGTTGACCCAGACTTTGTGAGTTAATAGCAACCCCCTAAGCATGGTATTATCACCAAAATGAATGGGTTGCTCTTGGGCAGTGGTTCATAACTGGGGGGGTGTAAAGGTATTCCTGCCGGGGGGGGGGGGGGGGGGGGTGCAGCAAGAGGGCTGATGGAGGGACAAGCAGGAATCCAAATATAGAAAACCTAGCTGCAGACGAGTGCATGTAATGTGTGCATCTTTGTGTTTCTCTGTCTGTGCATGAGTGTAGTATGTGTATGATTGGTGTGTGTATATATGCACATACAGTAGTGAGCTACTCAGGTAAGTACCAGGATATATAACATGGTTTTAAATAAGTGCAGTCTTCTTCACAATCTCCCTTGCTGTCCTCTGCGTCAGCTTCCTGCATGGTAGATACTGTCGCAGATGGACCTCCCTGTTATTGATTGATCCTCCGATTAGCTGTCTCCATCCACAGGTCACCAGCTGGCTTGGGGTCAAATGTAACTCTCAACTCTCAAATGTACAACACCATTTGAACCTCCAGATGTCATACCTCAGTAGTACAACCCATGTCTTTCAGAGTCATATTCCAACATTTCAACAGTGCCTACTGACTTTTATCCCCTGGATCTCCAACACCATTGAAAGTTCAATCTTTTTTGGATTGGTAATTTACATTGCCAATTTTACACCCCTAACTGCAACCTTTCATAATTATTAATGTTTCTCTGCAGTTATCCAAGTGACATGAATTGTATACATTTAAAATAAAATGTATAAAACTGAGAAAATGATGGCAATCTAAAAAATTACTTTTGCAACAAGTGAAGTTGTTTGTACAGCTATTTCATGTGTTCAAGTTTTAATCTCAACTCAATCTGTAATATCAACTTTAGCCACAAGATGTATCTAGTGAACAGTTGCTGTCAATTTACAGATCACCTCATTTTTCTTACACATCTGGGAGGATGGGGGGGGGTAGGCGGAGGGGGATGCTGTGGACTGGACTAAAGATCTCCCCTCTTTGTGGCTAGTATGCAGAGGTGCTTAGTAAGAATAGTCAAGGTACGCATAGCTAGTGTTTGGTCCTAATGCATACCTTGCCCTGTGAATTAATTTCCCACCAACTTATTGAGTTCATTGCAATGGCCCTGAAAATCTTGTCATCACCAAACCAACAACTCTCTCAGTAGATGTAGTGGAGGCTTGCTAGGCCATGAGTGCTATTAAAAGATGTACAATTTTGAGTTTTATTTTCTGCAGTAAATGAACTTTTGCACATTGCCCATAAGTACAAAACCAATTTACCTGTGAGCTCTTCATTGCTGTGTGATGTAAGCTCCATTTGCCACCGTTTTCTTTAAGGCTTCCACATTACCCAATATCCTCTTCAGCAATTGGGTCACAACTAATTATGTAATTTTTGGCATACAAACAGAATTTTATTGTCCCCAGCACCCAATTAATTTTGTGCAGCACTAAGGAGAATGGTTTTTATTCATTTGTAATTAAGTAACACTTCAATGCCCAGAATGGTGTACAATACTGAGATGCACAGGACTTCCCATTAATGGAAATAATACATTAAACCCCTGTATAGAGATGGTCGAATTTTTCGACTTGCTAAATTTGTGAGTGGATTGCAAAGCCCCTGAACATGGTATCATCACCAAAATTGCTGGAGATGTAGAGAAGGGTTGGAGAAACATTTGAAAAGAAAAAGCTTTGCTCTAGCACATGTCGTTTTTGCATAAATTAAGTTCAAAGTTAAGGTCGATTTCAATTTAAATTTTCGAAATTTCTACTTGAATTAATTTGTGAAAAAACTATTTGTGTTAGAGACATACTTTCTTTTTTGTATTATACCCCGACCCTTCTGTACATCACCAGCAAGTTTGGTGATGATACCATGCTCAGGGGCTTTGCAATTAAGTCGAAACCGTCGAAATGGTCGCATTCTTGAAAAGAAATTCGACCATCTCTACCCCTGTATAGGGACTAACAGGTCAGTAAAAATGTGTAACTTTTAGGGAAATGTGAGATTTTAATATTCCACTCGAGGGTGCATCGCCATCAATAGCTAACTTTGTATCATCTTTTCATGTGTATTTGTTTATTGCTTCTGTCAACAAAAATAAGTTATACCAAGATTAATCTTCCATCAGAATGCCATACAGTAGCTCTGTCAAGATATAATTAAAATCTGCAAATTCAAAGATTAAACTTGGTTGGCAGTTGGACTAAATTAGATTTGTGTGAGTGTTATGGGAAAGATGGTTTAAATTTGTGCTGAAGTCTTTTATATTGTGACCAGAGTTTCTGCATATCTACAATAAGATACGATTAGGATCACTGAGCAATATGTTAAAGTGAACTGTGCAAAATATAATATTGAAACATATTTAGAGAATTCTTGTGATATATGCAGAATTCACTATAAATAAATATATATATAATATATATAAATCCAGTGAACTCTCAACTTCCTGCTGGCTCTACCACACTGCAATCACAGGCAGCATTAAAGAAAAATGGATAAGGGCCCTTTCACACTATACGCGCTGCGTTTTAAAAACACACTTTTTTTTACTGTGCGGCAAAATGTGCATCTTATGGTGCAAAATACAGTAGTGTTGGAGTCTGCATGAGTGTGTTTAAACTGAATAGATCATATAGACAAGAAGTCATAAATTTAAATCATATAGGGTATATAGAGGTCCACATGAGACCAAAAAAGGCACAACTATTATGGAGAGAGAGACTTGGATATTCCTTTGGGGATCATGTTGGTATTGGCAGCTAATTGGCTTCTAACTGTATATACAAGCCTCCAGCAAGGAGAACAGTAAGCAATACAAATGTGAAAATTACCAAATTTTATTTCAGATTGCCTTAGATTAGCAGTTAATGACATCACATGGCATATAAATATGTGAGTACAGAAATGTCTTGGCATCCTCACATAGAAGTTAACTATATTTCAGGAGGAATTAAAGACAAAATGTTGCATATACAGTATATAGAGGCTACTGCATAGGTACAATTAACATTTTGAAATTTCTAATTTTGAGTTGAACTTTTCCAAAGGAAATTATGATATTCAAAAGCCTAACTCTAGACTAGAGCTTTGATAAGATGTATTTTATAATCAGAAGGTTAGTTTTGCCTTTAAGTATATCAGTATATCAGCATCCATAAGCCATCCATTATTAAATCTGGATACAAATACTTGTATGTGGGTATTTTTTTATTTGCTTCTGTCAACAAAAATAGGTTATGCCTTGATTAATCTTTCATCAAAGTAGTGTACAATGGCTCTGTCAAGATATAATTAAAATCTGCAAATTTGTAGATTAAACTAGATTGGCTGTGTGACTAAATTGAGTTTATGTGAGCGTTACGAGAGATGGCTCGAACATATATTGAAGGTTTTTATAATATGGCACTACTGCATAAATTAGATGGTTATATTGTTTCTTTGAAAATAATTGGATAAAAAAACCTTGGCCTAGTAAAATCAAAGCATTATTAAGCAAAAGGCATTTCATAGAGGTTGATGAAAATCTATGTATAATGTTGTTAAATCGGATCATTGCATTGTATATAAGTATAATTGGAATTCTTCTAAAAGAAGCCAAAATTTCTATTGCGTTTGATTGTATGTTAAAGTGTTATTAGCCTTTAGAATAAAAATGTAATATATTGCAGCTTTCGGGTGCTTAGATTTGGTATGCTTATTAGTTGTCTTTTTTTTTTTGCAGTTTATCTTTCCTAGTGATCCAGCCAGTAATACACATCCTAAAGCTCCCCATACACATATAGATTGTGACCCAATGTTTTGGCCAATCGACCGTGCACGGTCAACTTGACAAAACATTGGGTCACAATCGGCCCGGGCACCCTTTGTGTGCCAGTGCTGTCTGGCTGGTCTCTCTAGCTGCTCCTGCCATCAGCTAGGGAGACCCAGCAGACAGCATGCCGGCTGTGCTGTGTGTCAGCCTAGAATGAAGGGAGGGGGAAGGGAGTTGCTAGCACCCCCCCCCCCTTCCCCCCCTCAGAAGCAGGCAAACAGTTTGTTCAGCCCCGATGGATCTGAGATGATCCCTCAGAGCTGAAGAGACATACCCATACTTTAGACTGGGACACTGTGTCCCCATCTAACGTATCAGACCGATCTTAGAATTGCGGACATGTTTCATCAAGATCAGATTATTTACATTTATTGTATTCATCGTAGTGATTTTTATCCATTGTAAACCAGTTAAAGATATTCAAGATAAGTGCTGATATTCGCAATTCAAGTCAAAACAACACCATTATTCAGGACAACTATGTGAATGCCTTTGAGTGGCCCAGCCAGTGCCCAGACTTGAATCTGATTGAACATGTCTTGAGAGACATTAAATGAATGTGCACCGACACTTCCCATCCAACCTAAAGGAGCTTGAGACATGCTGCAAAAAGGAATGGGCGAAATTACAGTTTGCATTTGTGCTTTTTGTGAAATTGTGCTATTTGTGAAAATAATGCTTATTGCAAGTGCAAAAGGAACAACAAAGCACACATATGGCGCACGGCTGATTCTCTGCTTGACAAGCTGTGCGTGATGAGGTCATCATGCACAGTCGATCTGCAGGAGAATCTTTCAGTGTTTGCTTATGTATTATCTCTGTCTTATCTCTGAGCATGCAGGACTGGAACATTCTGTATATTGGTTTTCACTAGGACTAGAGCCACTTGTCAGAGCCTGAAGACTAACTTATAAAGACAAACAAGTGGCTGTTCCTAGTAAATGTTAATAAATAGTGGGCTCAGGCTCTTCACATCCTGCTGGGACATGCTTTAGCCCTTCTCTTGTCAGAAACTTACCGACCTGGGGAATTAAGGATACAGGACATACAGTAAATACCCAGTGTACTTTGTTTTTTGCGCTTGGTGTTATATTTCTTTTTTTTACATTCCCTCTATAAAACAAAATTACATTTACCCCCTGAATTTTGGGGGGATAAGTGTTCTTTATGAAGCAAGAGCGGTGAACCACTAAACGTTTACTTTAGTCCATGTATTTTAAATAACATTGATTCCCTCCATTCCAATCAATGGTTGTGAAAAATAACAATCACCACCTCTTTAATATGTCCCCATACATCTCTATATATTTCAATGACAATTGGGAAATCCCACTAAATCCAACAGAATGTCATTGTGAAGCAGTAATTAGGTGTAGTGCACAGTTATTGCTTTCTGATCTACATGATCTCTTCTGTCTGGGTTCAGATATTACATTATTTAAGTTATCCTAGCCAGCATTTCAGACTTGTTTATGCTTCAATGTTATTGTTATTTTTACTGAAGCTCCAGATATGATGATATACAGTAAATCTATAACAATTACATAGGCAGAAAGAAATGTGATAACTAAGAAAGGCATCAAAGCTGGTTTAAAAAAAAACATCTTCAACATTCAGATATCATGAGCAAAGGGCAACCATACCCAGTACTGCGATACATGGGGAGACTTGAGTGACAGAAGCAATAAATATGAACACTGCAAGGAAATGAAAATGTTGTGTATAAGACCAAAGGGAGAAATGTATAGTGAACAAGAATGTAATAATGTTCATTGACAGTATAATAAGACAGTAACACATAGGTGGTTTCTCCTTTATTGAAATGCCAATTTATTTTCAAGGTCAGCATATAGTTGCTCTCTTCTTCAGGTTTACAGGTACAAATTCACAGAGTCATATTTAGAGATCTTTACAGAACAGAATATTGTATTATAAATAACAATGTATAGAACATTTTATAAATACAAAAAATCACTTTAGAATTCTTTTCATGTTTCCAGTACCTGAAATGTTTTAACAACTTTCATCATTTTTCTGCATGGACAAAAGAGCTGGTATGCTTAATATTATGTGTCCATGCAGAATCAAAATGGTGCATGGTGAGAAATATTATGCCAAGGATAAAAGATTTAAAAGCTGAAGAAATATCTGAATTCTCTCTAATATTTTGTTATATTAATCATGGAAAGTTAAAAGACAGAACAAAAAAGTACAGTATATAACATTAGAGCCAGGCTTCTATTGTGACTTATAATAATGCCAATGTGTTGGTCTGACAATGCATACTCAACTAATAGGACAATAAAACAATAATTACCTCTTTTGACCTATACATTTCTAAGAGGTAATTTATCGGGAAACGTCCCCCTAACTCTTGACTCAATAGTAGAAGTATAGGCATGTGCATCCCAGAGACTTGCATAGCTGAGGCTCCCCATTCCCCAACAGAGACTTTGGCCCCTCATGCCCAGTTCAGAATGACCACCAATACAGGACCAATATAGGGGAAATAAGTTACCTGTCTCATACATGCTACTAAATTAAAATGGCTGTTAAAATATTTATATACATACATAGTGAACCCCAATGGCTCTATCGGCAAAATATATTCTACATTTCTATGTATAAGACCATTGTATAACACGGTTGCATTTTCTTCACACTTCTAGCTTCTGAGGAAGCATCAGTTAGTCGCAAGATTACCTCACAGGGCATACCTCAGTACTGTAATGTATCAACATTATGTTTAAAAACATTGTCAATAAATTAGACAAGAGTTTGAATTTTAACTAATAATGTGTAATGAGTAATTAATTTGACGCCGCTGCCGTTTAAAGTTCCTATTGTGTGCCAGAAATATATCTTCTGGTAATTAGATGCCACAACTTCACTGTGTTTTAATAAATATATAAAAGCTGAAGAAATATGTGAATTCCCTCTAATATTCTGTTACATTAATCATGGAAGTTAAAAGACAGAACAAAAAAGTACAGCATATGACATTAGAGCCAGGCTTCTATCGTGTCTTATAATGCCAATATGTTGGTCTGACCAGACCAACCTTCTAAACCATCATCTTGAACACCTCTCCGGTATGTTGCCAAATCCTAGATAAATTGTCGCATTCAGCAGCTCTGCATTAGGAGAGCAAATCATAACAAATGAATCATCACTGTAAAGGAAGGCAAAGATGGATCCTCCTTAGTTCCTGGCAATGCCACCTCAATGTACAGCTCTGTTACATAACTGGAATGTATTTTTATTGGAAGTCTGATCCATGACCCATGAAGTTCAAAACCCACAGCATCTGTGCAATGAACAAGTGCAATTTCATTTTTTTCCCCTCTGTACAGCTTTATACAATATATCTACCATATCTAGTCTTGAGGCCATGGTAAAAAAACAAAACAAAGTTACAGACCTATAAAATTACTGCGTACATTAACGACATTGCATTTGCATAACGTGTAAACTTTAAAAGATTGTGGTCTTGAAAGATTACCCATTTACCATTACCAATACATATATTTACAGCACTTATCACAGAGTGCTCAGAAGACTGAGATTGCCACAATGTACACAGGTACATTTTACAAATAATGTTTAATATGTACACAAGAAATGACATATCCCATCAATTTCTCTTTTATTCTTTAATAAATCTTGAAGAGGGTAAATAAAAAATGTTTGTACAAAATACTATTCCTCCCATTGGTGCTCCTTATAGATGTTTTGCTTTAGCCTAAGGTTTAAAGATAGCGCGACACAAAGTAATGCAGTTCGGTCCCCAGCCTTGTGTAGAGATCCTTACCTGGTAACAACAATTCACTGCCAGAGGAGGAGGAGGGGGGGGGGGGGCTTTCTAACTACAGTCCTGGTCAAAAGTTTTGAGAATAACACAAATATTAGTTTTCACAAAGTTTGCTGCTTAACTGCTTTTAGATCTTTGTTACAGTTGTTTCTGTGATGTACTGAAATATAATTATAAGCACTTCATACCTTTCAAAAGCTTTCATTGGCAATTACAGGAGATTTAAGCAAAGAATCAGTATTTGCAGTGTTGGCCCTTCTTTTTCAGGACCTCTGCAATTCGACTGGGCATGCTCTTAATCAACTTTTGGGCCAAATCCTGACTGATAGCAACCCATTCTTTCATAATCACTTCTTTGAGTTTGTCAGAATAAGTTGGTTTTTGTTTGTCCACCTGCCTCTTGAGGAATGACCACAAGTTCTCAATGGGATTAAGATCTGGGGAGTTTCTAGGCCATGGACCCAAAATTCTGATGTTTTGGTCCCCGAGCCACTTAGTTATCACTTTTGCCTTATGGCACGGTGCTCCACCGTGCTGGAAAATGAATTGTTCTTCACCAAACTGTTGTTGGATTGTTGGAAGAAGGTGCTGTTGGAGGGTGTTTTGGTACCATTGTTTATTCATTCATCTGTGTTTTTGGGCTAAATTGTGAGTGAGCCCACTGCCTTGCATGAGAAGCTACCCCACACATGAATGGTTTCAAGATGCTTAAGTAGCGCTCACTTTTTCTTCTCCAGACAACCCCTTTTCCAGATGCCCCAAACAATCGGAAAGGGGCTTCATCGGAGAATATGACTTTGCCCCAGTCCTCAGCAGTCCATTCACCATACTTTCTGCAGAAGAAGTAGCTTCTTTACTGCCCTTCTTGACACCAGGCCATCTTTCAAGACTCTTTGCCTCACAGATGCATTCACACCTGCCTCCTGTCATTCCTGAGCAATCTCTGCACTGGTGGCACTCCGATCCCGCAGCTGAATCCTCTTCAGGAGAAGATCCTAGCTCTTGCTGGACTTTCTTGGACACCCTGAAGCCTTCTTAACAAGAATTGAACCTCTTTCCTTGAAGTTCTTGATGATCCTATAAATTGTTGATTTAGGTGCAATCTTAGTTTTAGTTGCCTGTAGTAAGAGGAAGAGAAAATAAATGAAAAAGAGTGACTGGATTAACCTGTTGAGTGCAACATTGGCAGCAATTGGATGCACAGAATTCCTTGTCTTCAAGGGTTTTGGAAAGATTAACCTGCTAGGTTATTTTTACTAGCTATGCCCACAATAAGACACAATCCAAGTCCTGGAGACCATAATAGACTGAAAGTTAAATAATAGGTAATTCAAAAGTTCAGGGGAAATCCTCCAAGGGTGACTTCTGCCAAAGATGGACCAAGGACAATATGTGGTTGCGATGAGCAAGTCTTGCATATAAACAGCCAACCTTAACTGTATGAAAAGATGGTGTCCCTTCTTCTACAAGACCCAGGAGTCCCATAACAAATAATTGTTTTCAGCCCTGATAGTAAAATTTATAAACCTCAAAGGTATTCATGTTCTATGGTTGAGTCATTTTCTAAATGTCTTTTTTTCTTGTGCACATTCCCTGTGGTAAGAAAGCTTTCTCTCCTTCCAAGAAGGTTTATGCAACACAATGTGAACACAATGTATACAAATTATGAGAATAATTAAAACATTTCCTTTGAAACATAAATTAGGCTAATGGTTGCAGGTAATGAAGCAGTTAATTAATACTGTCAAAGCAGCCATATCCCTTGTTAAAGAATAAAAGTCAAATAATATACCAGGAAAGATTTTATCTGCAATGGTAGTTTTCAGTAGAATACTGGATGTGTTTTACACATACTGTGTACTTTCCTAGTACAAAAAATCAAGCGGTTTTAAAAAAAAACACATTTACATTATATAGACATATTATTTACCTGGCAGCAGTATTAATCTTGGGTAACTACCCCACAATCCTTAAAAGAACATACTAACCTTCTTCTGTTCCTCACTCTTTGATGCAATCATGGTGCCCAAAGATGCGCAAAGATTTTATTTCCAAACAAACGATCGATCATTGCCAATTGAAGGCATTACAGAAATCAACCTGTTTTTTTTAGCCTTCGATTGGCAGGGGCAAAATCGTCTTAAAATCGATGACTCGAGGTGGGCTGCATGTGATAGCTGTGCGATCGTTCTTCGATATTTACTTGCGCATGTTGTGATCGGTCGACCACACAGCGACCCGCAAGGAAATTGGCACAAATATATCTAGCTTAAGAAAGTTCTAAAACTTCTGAGATAAAAGAAAACTGTTTTGCTGTATCCTAAAAAAAACAGTTTATCCCCCAATAGAAATCTAGTGAATTTCCTGAAGCATGTTCCTGGAAACATGTTGGATAAACATAATCATACTTTCTTACATTTTTGCTAGCACCTATATTATTAGGCTTTTCAGTCACACAGAGTTGAGTCTCATGACAGAGAGCTACCATTTAGATAACCCATTGTGCTCTTACAATTCATGTAATTGATTATGTTTTAAACAAAGAAATTGTTGACATATAGAATATGGACTTTTTGAGACAAAGGTTGTTCTGTACCACAATGTACTGTACATATATGAGATCCATCTATAGTTATTTTGCAAGTAAGGCCATTGACAGCTGTTTGATAAAAAGTAAAGAAATGTATATAGATTTTAATTATTTTTTAAATTGTTTAGCTGCATTTAGATGTCTTTTTTAATTATACATCTAAGCACAGAACACACATAATCAAGCAGGTATTATAATGTATATAAAATTGTACAATAAAAATATTATATTGAGTGTTAGAAGCCTAATGTGTCACAACTAGAGAAGATAGTCATGTGAACGGAGCTGCTGTGTTCTTGCTGGGATTAAGGGTCAGGCTATGCTGAACTGCTGACACAACCGACATGGAGGGCTTCAGTGCTTCTTCTATGAACCTGCCATATACATTGCTTTACAGTGTAATTGAACACAGTGTGATTGAATACAGGCAGACTTGATTGTTTAGAAAGTCGCTCATATTACATGGTTTTGTTAAATCTAATCTAAAGGTGTATGAAGACCCTAAAGCTGGGCATAGACTGGCAGATTCCTGCTCAATTTTTCTGCAGATCGACCGCCGTGCATGTTCCTGCCAATCGGCCGAAAACCGGGTGCGGCCACCTGGCAAGATCAACCAGGTATCTGCAGCGTGTCGGATCATACGGTGATCTGACATGCCGGTAAATTCACAGTACTATTGTGCCTCATGATGTCATCAACCATCACCGTCGATCTGCCGAGACATCAGCAGCAAAACGACTCCTCTATGCCCAGCTTAAGCCTTATAAAGAATATTTAAATAATTTAATCATTTAGGGCCCCCATACACCTTCAGATTTCTCTGTCAGATTTCCTTTAGACCTCCTTTTGTTTTACCAAAACCATGTAATATGAGGGACTTTCTAAACAAACAAGTCTACTTGTGTTCAATTGCAGACGACCCTATACTAAATATTTGTTGGTAGATCTAAAGAAAATCTGACAGAGGGATCTAAAGGCATATGGTCAGCTTTACTTTTTGTCCTATGTGTTCCTTACAAAGAGTTAAGATTTTTCTTTGACTGTGAAAAATCTGAATAAAGTCCCTTTCTTTTATAACTTAATTGTTTTGTCATTTCAGAATATGACTGAGCATAAAAAATATATATATTTGGCTTTGTCCCTCTTTACAAAAAGGGCAAAAAAAGTATTATACATTTGAGGTTTTCTGCCCTCTTACTGTTAGAACACAACAGTCTTGCTAACTCTCATGGATATTATTTTATAACATACCTTCATACTCTTTCATAGGACTGGTTAACGTTTACATAGGTCTGACCTTCAGGTTTATAGCTCTCATTTATGCCTGGATGCTCAGTGTGCCATCTTCTATCAATATAACAATAATAACTTTATCAGTATCAGAAAAGATGCTGAGCGTGAGCAATCATTCCCTCCATCAGCATCCATGCCCCATCAATATCATTGCAAGTCACAAAAAATAAATTTGCCAGGATGTACTGCAAAATCAATACCTAATTTCATCCTTAGTATAACTTTTTAAATTATTTCTCTGGAGCAAATGGAGCCAAAGACAAATGGGCTTATGGGTGCCCTATAAAGGATTCCCCTTTGTTAAAGAAAGAAAACAACAGTTCTAATTAGGCGAGAGAAGTCAGTGCTAAACATTTGTTCCGTATATCACTTGTGATGCAATGAGCTATGTCTTCATTATCCCTGACAAGTACTCTCACTGCATAGTCTGTGTACCAGTTATAAAATGTACTTGTCTGGCTGCAGTCTCTGGATAATAAAACTGTAATCAATTTAAAAATATTTACAAAATGAAAACAAAAGTAAAAGAAAAGCTTGTGGCGTTTTTTCTTTTTTTAAAGGCCTGAAAAAAAAACTGTGAGCGAATACATAGAGTGCACCCTCAGCAAACTTAATTTGTTCCTAAGGGTTCGTTGTAAGTTGAAACCATTTTTCCCATGAGAAATCTTGGAAATGGTAATAATCAATTCTGAATTCCTAAATTACCACTTATCTAACCTTTTTATTAAAAAAAATGTTGTAAAATATGTGTAACATACAACAATACCAATTATATTCCTACTTTTAAAGCAATTAAAATGATAACATGTCCCTAGCCTACCAGTATTGATGGCCGAACTTCAGCCAGGTCCATCCGCGAACTGGTGGATCGGACTTTGAGTGTGACGTCACTTTCCTTTTTCGGAGCCGGCTTTTTACTAGAAGAGCAGCTTCTCTACCCGATCTTCTAGTGAAAAGATTCTTCCTCCAGCAGGATCATAATGCTCCTGATCCTGACATAGGAAGAATGCTGTACTCACGATTTAAGTTGGCATGTCTTCTGCTCAATTGTAATTGCCCTCTTATCTCCCTTCTTTTTTTCCATCTTTCCTACTTTTTTTGGGGCCATTATGCACTGACTATCCACCCATTATGCACTGATCATCACTGATCATCCTCAATACTGTATTTTCTACTGCTCAGAGACAAAACTTTCCGGACACCTGTGCGGTCCTTGCTTACAACCCTGTATGTGCTGTACAGTATATCTGGGCTTACAGGCATGTTTCTGTACACCTATAGGATCCTTGCTTAGAACCCTGTGTATGTACTGTGTATGCTCTGGGTGCAAGCCCCAGGCAATGCTGTACACTGACTTTGGGTCTGAAATCATGTTATAAGTCAAAACTTCAGTCTTAAATCCAAACAATCATCTTAGTCTTATCTCAATTTAGTCTTATCTCGAGCCTGTATTTTGACTTTTCTCATTGGTAATCTAAAAAAATGAAAAGGAATATTAATGGGAGGAAAACGATGGAGGTGAGTATTATTTCTTTGAGGGTATCCATTAACTTTATAGAAAAAGGTAAAGGTACCCAAACAGGGTTTGAGCAACAAAAAAACTGTTTACATCAATCGAATGTGAATAGATTGCTTCCCACTTAGTACGATCGACCCAAAGTGATATCGAACAGAACATTGATCAAGCAGTGACCGGACAAATTGGTAACTTTCAGTCGATCTAATGGCAAAATAACCAAGCTGTCTAGGGCTACCTTAATTTTTGTTTGGGTTTCATAACTCTTTAATCTCACACACTAAAGACAAGGACGTCATCACGCCCGCCTGGTCCGAACGGCAGTTGATGGGAAATCGTCCTGTCTATGCCCAGCTTAAGACATATAAGCATTTATCGATTCTTAACAAACCTTAAGAATAGTACAAGCTCACCTTCATTATGTGGTGTTAAAGAAGCAAACATTTGCCAAGTTCTCAAGAAAAGTTTTTCAATATATTTTAAGATGTTGGCAAATACACTTTGGGCCAAAAATAAACCCTTGGAAAAAGTAATGGGTCAATTCCTATTATCTTCACCAGAAGTGCCAATAATAGTGCAGATCCTAGGACATAACAGAAAAAAATACTTACCTGGGTAAAAAGTGCCAAAATCTGGCAATGCTCTACCACTCTAGTGATGTCACCGATATGGGTTGGGTGAAAGGATATTTGGAAAGCTCCCTCCAACAATCATGGTTGCCATCTGCCTTTCCAAGTCCCCTTGCGTCTGGAACCCAGGGCCTAGGGGTGGGCTCCAGGCACAAGGGGACTTGGGAAGGTAGACGGCAGCCATGATTAGTGGAGGGTGCTTTCCAAATATTCTTTCAACCTGCAGCCAGCTGTATTGCTATAGGGAGTGCAAGTAAGAGAGTCTAGACACTTGTTGGCGAGGGAAGGAGGAAGGTGGAATGTTTTTTATCTACTGGGATAGGTTTGTCCGGATGAAGACTTCATGCAGGTAAGTAATATGTATATGTTTTTTTGTGGCAAGGGTGAAGCTTAGTGTAATTGTCTCCTGTAGACAGGCAGGCAATTCTATTTCTTAAACTGTATGTAAACTATGCAATAAAGCTTACAATGAGATATACTGTATAAGTTCATATACATGCACTGCAGTGTCACTCACTCACTCACGCAACTATTAATGAAAACCAACATGGCCACTTTATTTGGGAAAGGTACCATGATGTGTGTGCCAATGAAGATCAAACTTATCCTGTCTGCCCACAGTCCTAAGATTGGACAGTGCTAAAATAAAATATATAACAATTTTACAGGGCTAACACTCTTTATCCAATAGCATGGACTCCTATAATCATAAGCAGTCTCCATCTCACCCAACATTCAATGCCTTAGGGGACTTGCTACCCACTATCGCCATGCAACATTAAGATCTCTGTTTATATCTTTTGACCATGGTGTCTGCTTACCATCTCATATTAAATCTAACTTAAATTCTTGTAATCTATAATAATATGATTAGACACCAACCACATATACAAAAATTATGTGATGCTGTATGTTTATGGATGTGACCTTGATATATGATTCTATTGTCTTTCAGTGTCTTGTCCGCAAGTGTTATTTTTTTTCTTAAGTAGCCCCAAGGGGCAAGATGCGTAGAAAGAAGTGGACACTTGTTTACCAAGTTGTGATGATGTCCTTCTGTATGCTAGCTGAACATTATCTTTAGTAGTAGAGTACAACTAGTCAATATCATCCTGTCATTTTTAATGTTTTAGGATACCTTTGATCTTGTCAAACTAATAATAAAGACCTTTTTTAAATTATTTCTATGTTAAAGTTGCAAAACAAAGTGCCCTTAAACCCCCATTTTCAACCATAAAATTGTGTGATACCAGCCTAATGGGACTTGCTGTTGATTTTTAGTGAATAATATTAAAGTACGTTTTTAATCTTGAGAGGCACGGCCAGATAGGTAAAAGTTTGCAGTATGAGACACATAGGAACCATGTTGCTTATGTGAGTTTTGGTGCACTTTAATTGGGACTTTGAACTCACGCTCAAGTTCTCAAAACCTTTGCTTAAGCTTACACAACATAGTATGAAGAAAACCTAGTTACACAATTTCCTATTAAAATTCGCATTGTAGGTCCAGATTGCTTGAAAAGCTTAACTAAAGAGATAAGCAGACATCTCTGATTGTTTCCAGTAGTATTCAGATGGCACTTTTTACAATACGGATGTTAGAGAGTCACTTGAGAGCAGATCTATTCACCAAATCACTGTCAGTGTCAGGTCATGCATGCTTCTGTTTTTTTCATAGTAAGGTGAGACTAATCGAATAAGAGGCTCATCTCTATTTTGTAGGATTAGATTATTATTTTAGACACATGATTTAGTTTCTGTTACAGGCCCTGACATTATGAAACATTTCTATTTTTTGTCTCTAAATAGCTTCCAGATGCAAAAAACAGACACGGTTACTTAGAATAAACCATGATACTGTGTAATAAATTACAAAGGAGCCAAGCATAAATTTGCATGTCTTTAATCAGTGCATGAGATTTTTTTCTAAAATTAAAATGGCTTTGCTTTTTCCCCCCTCAACACGTAGACAGATTTTGCCATAAATTAGCATTAGATAAATGTCTAGGCCATGATTATAATATTTATATATATATATATAAACCAAAAATATAGCTATAAAAGATATGTATATAAAACTGGAGACATGGAGAGCCCATGGTGTATTAGTGCACCTGAATTTCAGCAGTTTTATCTGAGCCATGAATAGAATGTAAACAGCACTTTGGATGGCAATGTTGGTTATTAAAATGCATGCAAGTATGGGGCTTTATGTCCCATTACAATTAATAAACTGCTCAGAATACTATTCCTGCTCTTTGAAAATGTTTCTGCTCGCTAAAGTAATACAATTCCCAGGCGCTGTATTAGATTGAAACTGAGTAGTCTTTACAAATGCATTTGTTAGACACAGCGAAATAGTGCCGGTGCTGAATCTTTATGGTCATTGTTATTTTTCATCACTGGCATTTACATTTTCATTTGGGAAAATAAGTAGGCCTTGTTGTTTTCTCCTTAAAGAATTAAAATAATGAATATTTATATTTGTTATTATTCTATGCTGGTGGTGTTAAAGTACACCAATTTCAAGGACACGTGGTTTAAAAATGTTACAGTTATTGGTTTGCAGGAGTTCATTTTTGTGCATTCTTGTGTATATATATTTGTGGTTCTGTTTTTCTGTAAAACAAACAATAAGAAATAAACCTTACCATATGTATTGCTCTATAATATGCACTGGACCATAAGACACACCCCATAAAAAAATAATAATAAAAGCATGTGAACAACGATTCACATATAAAGTGAATGCACAGCATGCTAAAGCAAGGTAGGCAAGACTGGGCCATGCTGCATTTAATCTCTATTTCTCCAGACAAGCAAAAAGGTCAGTGCAAGGAGTGTGCAGGGCTGAACCCTTAGCATGTGTCTATACTCTACCAGTACCCATTCTCGGAACACACACACACCAACTTATGGAGAGACACATTTTACAATTTGGCACAAACAACCCATGCTATAAAAATAGCTTCAATTTGCCAAGCTGGTTGGTCAGTGTTTCCAGACAATGGGTACTGCTAGTGTCAATACAGCTAAAATCTCCCTCTTGGCAGAGTTGAATGCCCTTGGCTGGAGAGAATTGAACACCAGACTCCCAGGGTGTTTGGGACTAAAAATATATATATATTATATTATTATATGGAGCATAAGACGCACAGGCTTCTTCTGTCATTTAGTCTTACATTGATCAATAGTACCAGCACACAGTGTGATGGATTCAAACCCAAATTTTTTATTTTTTCTAAGTCTTGTACGCTGTATGCTTGATTGATTACATGTTCTATTTCATTTTTGGTCTATCAATTTAGGTAAAAAGGAATCTATTGTCAACTACCCTTACTTTCTATCACTTGAAAAGACAACTAACAAACCAAGAATAGACTTTATGAAAGGGTATGGTATTTTTTGGTCTTTACTGGTGGGTCTGTATATAAGAACAGTATTGCTCTGATGATAGAAACATTGGTTAGACAGGGCCAAGTTAAGTCATTATGCATGTTTGCTGTGAGGGACCTGCCAAAGATTAGATCCATCTGGATTAGAGACAGAATTGTACCTGGGGAATCTAACCAAAGGGCATTGTCAGAGGTAACCAAAGCCAAGTGTTAAAACCAAAGAGTGAAAACAAATCTGTCAGGGTGAGTCATTTTTACAACAAAAAAATTAGTACCTTTTTCTTTAGTTGATTCTTTGTATTTTAATAAGGTACAATGGGGCAGTAAATGTAGTAAGCTCTACTGGGACCAACTCACTTTTCCACTTTTAGGGTTCTTTTTTAAAGATAAACCCTGAGCAGTTACAAAATTATTATTAAATGGATAGACACAAGACTGTAAAAGGAAACATTTACAAGTGTCACAATCAAAACTAACAGGGAGAAAGATTTTGGAACAGGGCGAGTAATATTTATGCTCATAAAAAGCCTATTTTAGCCTTTATTAACTGTAGGAGTGGCTTTTATGTATTATTTTTTTGTTGTTGTCATAATGTTTACTTTTAACAAACATACATTTATGGATTTATGTTTAGTAGAATTCCTTGATCCACAGGGTGGTTGCCCATTAAGTCAATATGACAGCAGTTGGGGGGCAATAGACAACGACCTTCTGACCACCTATATAATACCACTGTACACACCAGTGGGGCTGTGGTAACAGAGTTGTTAATAATGTAGCGATGACACCCGTGGGTGCTGCTGTATGTATATCTGTTTCGGGTTTTCTCCTCTGGCAGCTTTGATGACTCCCCCTGAATCCCGGCCCAACACACCAAGGAGATAAGGATAAAGTAAATAACAGTGTTTTATTTATCAAGAGCGCCACACGGTGGTCGTCCTGATATTAGCCCAGGGAACTGAGGCAAGTATGATTGCAAGGGGAACAAAATGGAGACAGGCAGTTCAAACAATACAATACAGTAAACAAGCAGATAGACAATGTAACATCCCAATTGCCCTATCTCCTGTAAGTACGCTGACTGACTACCATACAAATAAATGTGCAACAGTAAAATGGTATAACAATCCCCCCCCCCCCCAAGCTGGCCAGCTTTTACTGAAGGCTAATTAGTCTGGTACCGTAACGTTGGGGCCCTTGGACTCTTTTCCCTCGCACACCACGTTCCTCACTCGTCTCCCTGTCTCTCTATACACTGCTCTCCTGAACTTCCTGTTTCCTCCTTCCTGTCTCCCTCTCCAGCCACGTCCTTTCTCTATTGCATTCTCACTTGCAGTCCCGCTGCTGCCACTGAGTGTTCACATCCTAGAAGGCAGCCCTATGCAGTTCACAGCAGCAAATGTCACTTAGCCAGGGGCTACAATAAGCAGCTTATGCAAGTTATGCAAAATACTACATGCAGGTAGTGTGTCTACATGTGTCTACACATGGTGGGTACATACGGAGCTCTATAAAGCCCAAATAGCTAAGGTAGCCGCTGAAAATAAGAAGTGCCTGGTGTACATATTAAAGCCGCATTGTAATAAAAAAAAGCAAATGCAAAGAAACACACAAGAGCAATACACATGTATCAAAATTGTTACATGAGGGTTTAATAATGCTTTAAATTCTTAATTTTTAAAAGCATGTAATTATGGAACATAAAGAAGAATTATGGAACATATATAGTAGCAGTACCAGTACATACCAAAGTAGGACTGACAGATAGAACATTTTATATCATTGCTTTAAGAAAATAGTTCAAAAAAGGTCATTAAAGAATGGCTTCGACAACAACAGCTGGAAAAGAGAATAAACTGAATCACAAAAGTTGATTTCAAGTTTAATGATGGTTATTTTTTACTACTGAACTCTTGAAGTTTAACATGGCTTAAACAAAAGAGAATGCAGTAGTTGTTGTTCTAATATGATTTTCTGGCTAATTCTTACGTGCATGTGCTAACAGTAGGAGGTGAATTGGAATATCCACACCTGTAGTGTCATGGAAGTTGAAATAGGAAGTGCTTTTTATGGAACTGGAGACTTTCAGTACAGCTGTGATCTCTCTGAGGAGAACCTATATTGTTTTTTTAAATTCAATGTCAAAATAATTTTCTGTGCTTAAACTTTGTAAAACAAAACTTAAAAGCCAATATTGCCAAAGTGCGCATGCGCGCGGAATCGAACATGGCCGCGGCTTAACGGAGCTCTGTGCCACCCGCCCCACAACTCCGCCGTAACCACGGCAACGGACTTACAATTGTCCCCCGGGACCTACAGAGCAGCCCCAGAAGCCACCGGGGCCATGCCGACCCGTTCCCAGCGCTCGCAGAGCAAATCCCAGCGGCAGGACAGAAAGGAGGCCCTGGTGCGCGCCTCAGGCAAGATGGCGGCCGCAGCGCAGCATGGTGGGAAAACCCCAGCAAAACCTTACCCCAGGACTCCCCACCACCAGCCCCCTCTCCCTCTGAGCCAGATTTGGACCTGGCTGTGTCCCCTGAGCTTGTGTCGCAGTCCCCATTAGAGAATGAGCCCCCTGGTGACCTCATGGCCCAATTGCAGAGGATTTTACAAACTGCCCTGGCTAAGCAAGACAAACGCTTTGCCGCCCATCTATCCAGGGAACTTAGAGACTTGGGCTACCGCGCTGACCAGATGGAGAGCCGCTTTGACGACGCCACTACCGTCCTGGAGGGACATGAGGAAGAAATTGATGCGCTGAAGGCTGAGAATCAACTCCTTCACTACAAATTGGAGGATGTGTAAAATCGTTCACGCAGGTCGAATCTGAGGTACCGTGGCTTGCCCGAAACGATCATTGATGTACAATCCACCATCACTGCCCTATGTCAGGAACTGGCCCCTGAAATCCCTATTGAGCGCCTGGAACTGGAGCGCATGCATCGCACCCTGACCAAACGCCAACCTAACGGCCCCTGCGAGACATTGTCGCTAACTTTCACTTTTACTGCACTAAGGAGGCGATCGCGCGTGCGGCCAGAAAGAAACAGCCTTTGACCTTCCAGGGCCATCCCTTCCAAGTCTTCACCGACTTGGCCCCTTCAACCATCCAGAAGCGACGTTCCATGCGGCCCTTCGTCCAGGCTCTGCAGAAACTACAGATCCCGTATCGTTGGGGTTTCCCATTTAAGCTGATGTTCACCCCAGCAGATCCAACAAGTGGCCACCACGCCGGCTGAAGCTGTTACTCTTTTCCGCTCCCTCTCCATCGTGCTGCGAGGATGAAGCTGTGAATTCCCGTGGTTCCCCCTGAGCATCTGACAAGCGCCCCATCTCGGAGCCCCCGCAGACGCCCAAGCACCAACGGCATCGTTCCAGCGAACGACGCCAAACTCGCACCGATGTCGACGTTACCTGAGAGACTTTGGACTGTCTGGTAGTATGCGGTTTATTATGTTTTTTGCTCCCTGACTGCATTATTCAGTATTACTGGCCTTGAGTTAGTTTACTATTGGAGGGTCGCCTGGCCCTACTCCCCCCCCCCCCCCCCCCTTCTTATTGATAATTCAAGTTTACACGTTCACCGTTTTATTGTGTTCATGTAATGCTGTTTGCCGTGGTTACTGCAGTAGCGGCCTTATGCCCTGCTGCCATACTTGTTTTTTATTATGCATTATCATCTGGAGTTGATGGGTGTCGCTTACTGTGCACCACACTGTCATGGGTTTGGCCTGGCGGGCGAGTTTTCTCGCTTTGCTGACCATTCAATTGTTTCAGGTATTATTGTGTCCTGACGTTGTTGAGGGGTCTTGCCTCTCTCAGTACTGTTGTTTTAGTTTTATTTGCTTTCTCTGTTTTCTTGCCTTTTACTGTCCTCTCTTTCTTTCCCACCCCTCTGCCCCCCCCCTCTTCTTTGGATATGGTCCTGGGGTTGGATGTTCTGTGTTGCTATCACTAGCGCCTTGGTGGTGGTCTAGAGCCTGCACTGTTGTGTTGTTACCATGCCGTTACGAATATTGTCATTAAATGTGCAGGGGCTGAATTCCCCTCCCAAGCGCACTAAGGCCTTTCGATATTTTCGCTCCCATAAAATTGATGTTGTATGCCTCCAGGAGACACACTTCTCCACCACCAGCCGCCCGAACTACTTTGGCTCCTCCTTCACCCAGGTGTACATGGCAAATGCGGTTACAAAACAGAGGGGGGTGTTCATTGGCTTCCGGCGCTCGGTACCCTTTATTTATGAGAAACAAATCTCTGACCCTGAGGGCCGATATCTAATTGTGGTTGGACGTCTTTCTGGTGTTGACGTCATTACGCACCTAACACTAAACAACTTCCCTTCTTTCGCCACCTGCTGGATATGTCCCAGCTCCATTGCAAAGGCACTCTCATTCTATGTGGTGATTCTAATGAGGTTTTGCCCCCCTATCTGGACAAGAAGGAGGCCCCTGGAGCCGCCCATAGCCAGCCCTTGCCGGTGACCCCTACCAGATTGGCCAAACTGCTGCAATTGCGGTCCCTATCGGACCCATGGCGCGAACTCTGTCGCGCATTGACCACTTTCTACTTCCGAATCCCATGCTTCCACAGGTTACTTCCTGTGATATTTTGAATGTCCCCTGGTCTGACCATGATCCGGTGCTCCTGACTTTGTCTCATGCACTTCCCAAACCGGGTGGGCTGGTCTCTCAATGACTCTCTGTTGAGCGACCCGCTGGTCCCGCCAAGGATCCAAAAGGCCCTTCAGGATTACTTTTCTATTAATGACACCCCGGACGTCTCTCCAGGGACGCTGTGGGAGGCTCACAAAGCAGTCATCCGTGGGACACTTATACAAATTGCCTCCCAAAAAAAGAAGTTGCGTAATGCTCTCCTCGCAGATTTGGAATCGCAATATACTAGGGTGTTGGATGAATTCAAGAACAGCCCCTCGCGCCAATTGCGTAACCGCCTTGATAGAATCCGCAACCAGCTTGATTTATGCCTCACGGATGCGGCTGAGAAGGAGCGATCAAACAGCTCCGCCTTCACAAGCGGCCGGGCCCGGACGGGTTTACAGCCGCTTATTATAAGAAATTCAAAGACGTTCTGGTGCCTTATCTTACGTCCTTGTTTAATGCAATATTGGAAGGGACGCCTTTGAGCTCCGATATGCTGATGGCGGGGGTCTCCATGATCCCTAAACCTGAGACGGACCATCTGTCCCCGGGGAATTACCGCCCAACGACTGAAAAAAACCTTGGACGTCAAGATCTTGGCCAAGATCTTGTGTTCACGGTTGCAGACGACATCCTTTCATTGATAGGAGGCGATCAGGTGGGCTTTATGCCCCAGCGCGCAAGGCGAGATAGTGTCCGCAGGATCCTTCAAGTGATACAAATAGGCTAAGGTCCAAGCAAGTACCCATTTTTCTCCTGTCACTTGATATCAAAAAAGCCTTTGATTACCCTTTCATGGTCTTGGGGCATGGCATGGCCCATGGCACGGTCCCCGCCCGTTTGGTCCAATCGGTGCTCTTCCCCCCAACCAAAGGTGAGGGGGGGGTCTAGGTGTACCGCGACCTGCAGTACTATCAGGGCGGCGCAGATTGCCCCCTTGACGCTTATCATGCTATGGTCCGCCCCCCCCCCCCCCCGTGGTGGAGCCTGGAAGCTTCATTGTGGCGCCGATGGCCATTGACACCCTCCTCTGGGTAGTTCACACAAAACCGCAAACTTGATAACCCCATTTTGCCGTCCATTGCATTAAAGTGTGATGATGTCAAGTTACTCGTCTCACCTCATGTCCCCTCATGCCCCACTGGCAACAATAGTCAATAACCTGTCCTTTCTCCCGGGGTGGGATTCCCCCGGCGGCTTCCGCTGGTGGTCAAATAAGGGCCTCAGGAGGGTTTACCACCTCTCCTCCTTGGACGGGGTTCTGCCTTTTGAGGCGCTCCGCTCCAATCATAAGGCCCCAGCAGGTAAAGTGTTCCGTTATCTCCAGATTAAAAATTTTGTTGCTTCTCTGCTAAAACATACTGATTCTCCCAAAACCCTCACGCAATTTGAGCGTTATTGTCTCTCGACACCCTTGGGGAAAGGCGGAGTGTCTCTGGTGTACAAAACCATGGTTGGCTCGGACTCCTGTCATCCCATGTCCTATGTCTCCAGATGGGAATCGGACTTGGGTCGATCTTTGGAGCTTCCCCGGTGGCAGCAGATTTGGGAAACAACGAGCAAGGGGTCGGTTAATGTCTCCTTGAACGAAGCTAACTACAAATTACTAATGCGATGGTACCTGGTGCCTTCCCGATTAGCCAAAATAAACCCGGGAACGTCCCCATTATGTTTCCGCGGCTGTACGGTTGACGGCACGTTGCGCCACATCTGGTGGGACTGCCTGAAAATCAGACGCTTTTGGACAGGGGTGTATCAGCTAATATACACGGTTTTAGGCCATAGCATACGTAAAGACCCCTTCGAAGCCCTCCTAACGTTCAAACCCAGGGAATGTACATATACCCAACTTAAACTGCTCACCTTTATTTTTACGGCCGCTAAACTGGTTTTGGCCAAAGCATGGTGGTCTGGCACTCCGACGGTG
>CM070037.1:59519921-59533161 GCA_036250615.1 Ptychadena robeensis | reverse complement strand
TGCGAATGTTCGCGTCCGCCGTTCGCGAACATCAAATTCCGGGTTCGCGCCATCACTAACCTCAACACGTTTCACCCATTTCTGGAGGTTAGTATGTCCACATCATTACTCAACAGAAGGCAGAAAAGTGCACATGCTCTTGCCCCTGCTTATAGAAAACCAGAGTCCGCAGTCATGGAACAAGGAGATCAATCTATCATATAGGGAATTACTCCATTTGTCTGTAGGTTCTATAGTGGAGAATTCATGGGGGTAAGTTCTCCTATTGAACAGGAGGAGGCTCGGTGTAACAAGGATTAAGAACACACAAGACCACTTTTCACAAATTCCACAAGTCTTTAGGAGGGGAAATGCATCCTCAGCCTCTGTACAGTTGCACAAGGCATTCCGAAATCCTCCCAGTCCCACCAAGGGGAGATGGGAGGAAGAAGGAAGGATAAAGAAAAGTTGCAGTTCAGAGCTTGCCCATCTCTGCATGCGTAAAACGTAGGAATGCGCAGATCAGATGGTGGATAATCAATCACTGGTGTAGGCATTTACTATCAATTTAAGTCAAAGATGTAATTTCCTCTGGTTGACATGACTAAAATAAAAGCACAGTATACACTACTTTCCACATCATTTTAACTACGACAGGTCAATGAAAGTTTGTTTTATTCCTAGTTCCTGCATTTATGAATCAATGAAAAGGTCAGGACACAAAAACAGCTTGAATATGGCCTTGTGCATGTATTCTGTATTTTTCATAGCTGTCCACTAACATTGCTCACCTCTCTGTGTTGCAAGGAATGTTAGGAGGTGGGTTGTCTGTTTTTCAAGGGCATATTCACATGTTCTGAACACATCCAAATCATCAACCTTCTTCCAATATACCTTTACAAACAGGAATTTATATACTCTTGTTTAGTTTCCTTGCTTTCCGAAATGAGCCCCTCTTAGGTCCCATAGCCTCTAAAACCTTTTCTATTCAGCTGAAAGCTGAGGAAAAGGGCATATTAATACGGATGCTGAAATGGAGGTCTCTCTAAGCAATAATTGTACAACAACCTTGTCTCTTTCAAGCCTTCAGCAGTAAATATTTTCACAGCCAGCACTCAGATATTTGCAGTTAATACAAAATGTCAGTCCTTGAAATGAGCACTTTAAGCTGAATAGATGCTTCTGGTTGTGATGATGAAATATCGGTATTTCTCTATGACAACATAATTGTTTACAGCTCTTGGTTGTGCCTCTGCTTGGATCACACAGATGTTATTCTGTTCAGTAAAGCATAGACAGAAGTATTGTGCCAGTCCCTTTGCCTTTCCAGGAGGTCGATCATTTCTATTAACCTAGGAAAGCAATGGTAAAGAGAATTGCTAAGAGCCATAGGGAAAATCATACTAATCAACCTTTTTTTTTTTTATAAAAGCCCACCTATCTATTTGAACACATGTTGGAAAACATAGTTTGTCACATGGCCAACACGCATTATATCCAATGGGCATGTATGTCCTGTTTTAATCATTTTGAAATACAGTAGATCCATATGCCATTAAGAAGCACAAATTCTTGCCTATCTAAAATGCCTATTCTTTTGTACATGAAATAATTGCTTTGTAAAAATATATTTTATGCCTAGCTGTATTCAGACATCATCATGGGGTTAGACTGTCTGCCCCCCAGACTCTCGATGCTTGTATAACCGGATTGTGAGTGGAGTTATGCCCCTATGGGGCCCCATACCAGGTCTGGGCAGGCATCCCCCCACCAACATCTAGGGGGTCTGCTTCTTTAACGTTTCCCATTGTCACAGGCCATAATGCTCTCCATTTTTTCTCTGGCCCTCACTTCTACACAGGTGATTTTTTGGCATGTAAGTTCACTTTGGATTAGGGGTGTTTTTTGTTTATTATCTTTTTCTGTTGTTCTTGTACTCTCTGGATCATTTTTATCTTACTCACATACACTCCTCTCCATCACATCACATGCACTAGGTATTCACTGTTACACTTTCGATACCCTCACTTTCACCACACCCTACAACACATTCCCTCACATTCAGCACTTCATACCAACATCACATGTCCATTCACATCCATTTACTCCTCACTTTCACTCCCTTCATCCATTCTCACTCAAACTCTCTCCCTGTCCTGTATTTCTGTCACACTATAGCATCTCATATTCAAACCTTATTTTCACTTATACCTTCTTCACTTTTAACACCCATTATTAACTTTAAAAATTTTTCCTACACAATTCCTTTTTCCCCTTCCCCTACGGTTCCATTCATTCCAGTCCCCTTCCACTTTTACACTTCACATATTCACCACTCATTACATTTACATCCTTTTAATTCCTAGGCTACCTATTGATTCACTGATGTTTAGTTTCACCTCTTCCCTCACTGTATCCGTCATGGTTACTCTAAGGTATCTCCTCTAACTTCTGGTGCTGTCTCTTCCCTAGCTGTCCTCTGTTCGCTGTCCCCCCCCCCCCCCTCCAAAGTTTTGTTCCACCTATCTTTTCTCATTCACTGGTGTGTTTGTGATGTGTTGGCAGGGTTTGGGGTGGTGATCCCTGTGTGGTGGGGTTTGGGGTGGACACTGGCGTCTGCTTCTGTGGTAGCGCGGATGCACTGTAAGGGGCACGGTTCTATGTCCCCTTTGCCAGCTGGGGCAATCCCTGATGCCCGGTTTCGGGGTCTAAGCTGAAGCAGATTGCGCCCCTCTCTTGAGGAGCTTGGCGCCCGCCCAGGGAGGGAGTGATACCCACGTCATTGTTAATGTAATCCTTCCTCTGATTGGCCAGCAGGGACTTAAATCCAAATGGGGCATGTTTTTTCCAGCTGCCATTTAAACTCTCCACCACAGGTATGCAAAATAATTCACTTGCATCTCCTACAACTTTTTTTGTCAGTCAAGGGACTTGCCCTGGTATTCTGATAGATATGGTGCTAGTTGTCACTGTGGTACCTGCCCATACTACTAGCATGGCTCCTAGGCATGTCCTGGGGCCTCTTTGACCTGTATACCTTCAACCCCAATCGGGGTTGAGTTCACCCCACTATTAAATACCTTCATGTTTTACACTAACGGGTCCTGGACGCATTCCAGGAATTTTCTATGATATGGTGTATGTATGGTGTATTTAATAAGAATTGGAACCTACTTTTTCCACCTGATGAGGCCAACACCTGAGGGCCAAAATGCGTCGGGAGAACTCCAGGAGTGGTCGGATGCCCAGACCTCTCTTCAAGTGTCTACTAATAAAGATTGATTAATCTCTTGATTTTTTTGACGTTTCATCTTGCCAATAATTGATGTGTATGATATGTGGTATATGCAGCTGAGCGACTCTGTTGGCCCTTTGTACCTGATGCCTCGGGAGGAGCGCAATATTTGGACCCTTACCTGAACTTCTGACCTGTTAATATGTATGTATCTATAAAGTGTACCCATTTACACTATGTCAATGTTCCCATGCCTATTTTCAGACGCAAAAGTCCTCAGAGGCTAGCCACCTCATTAGTGATTTTGCAGTATGCTATATCATGTGCATTTTCTGTTAAAAATAAATAGTTCACCTTACTAACTAAGCTTGGTGGAGGGGCTTCTCCATGCCGGTTAAGTGACTGAGTAAGCCATCATTCACAAGGGGCCGCCCACATTTACTACTACACAACTGTGTGCAACCGTGCTGGTGGTTGGGCAGCAGTTAGTAATCACTGACCACTGCCCTATTGTTAGGACTAACCCCAGGAGCGTGGCAATGACTGGTAGGGCACCCGGCAGCAAGGGGTCTAAGTGACTGGCGGTTTCCCCCAGAGCCCCCCTATTGGGAGATAGGCAGGTGCCCCTTGAGGGGGCCCTGTTGTCTTTTCTCGCAACCAGTCACCAGGTCTCGCAGAACCGGGTACACCCTCTGTGGGGTTATGCCTATCCGAGGCAGAGGTCCCTATTTAGGAGGAGATTCTCAGAAACGAAGTACCAAAGGGTCAGGCAGAGAGAATGATCAGGCAGGGTCGGTAGGCAGGCGGATAGCAGGATATCCAGTAACAAAGCGGGGGTCTTGGCAGGCGGCAAACAAGAGAGTAGTCGGGGACGTAGCAGAGGTCGAAGTATCCAGATAGTCTTCACAAGCGGGTAACAAGCCGGGTCAGGAATCACGAGTAAGCACAAAGATCATAAACGCAGGACAGAGGAACCAGGAAGTAGACTGGGTGGACCGCGCAGGGCGACCTGCCATCTGGGGTACAGCGGTAGCCGGTTGCGTGGCACTAGTGGCAGGCCTGGCACAAGGTGGCAGAGCATGGAGAGCAGGTCTCAGGGATAACCGTGAGTGACGCTGGGAGGCCGCAGGTAACACTGCTGAGGTGACACCAGGTGCAGCCGGCGACGGGAGGGAAGCCCTGCGAGAAGCGGGGTGACACCTATGTTATCTCTATGTCAACCAGCTAAAAACTGCCCGGCAACTCTTGCTAAACAAAATATGAAAAATATAAAAGAAAAATAACTGCACTGTTTCCAATAGGTTTCTTTATTTAATATTATATATGTATTGGGACAACCAAAGTCATCCATAATGATGCAAATTTGTCATAGAAGTTGTTCTTTATTGCCAACATCCTTTCTGTGGGGCCATTGTAAGAGGGGTAGAAGTGGCAATTTCCTCAGAGAAGTCAAGGTTTACTCTCTGATAATGGAGAGTTGTATCTACCTCTGTTAGTAGAGGAAAATCTGGGGATGTGGGAATAGAAAATTCTTTTGGTTAATATGATAAGTTTTTAGACTTATATGTAGCCAAGCCTTTTTTCTTGTAACAATAATTCCATGCAGGATTTTTAAATGGCATTCTGATTAAACTGTATGGTACAAAGCTCTTTTAGTTTGTTTACTTGTTGTATGATAATTGCAGATTTAAAATGATCTTTAAAACAACATTAACATTTCAAAAGTTCTATAGAGCTGAAGATTATCCATAATATAGGGATTATTTAGAAACTGTGTTATTCCTTAAGCAGTAGTCCAAAAATGTTTCCTTTGTGTTGTACATACGCACATTTATCTGACATGTTTCCCTGCTGATCAATCATATCTGAATTTTCTAGTTCAGCTATTTCTATTTGCACTTACATTAATCCAGTTTACATTCCAAACTGCTTCATTGCCAGTCCTTGCTCTGTTGCCGTCTTCCAGCGCCTTTTGTTTGTTTTCTTGCCGTCTGAAAATTTGAAAGAGCAATGGCCCATGATTGCAGTAACTCTAATCCTCTTGTATAGCTTTTTAATTAGGAAAATGCATAATTTGCTTGTGAGCTCCTGCCAGTTTAATTCATATTTCTGTAACGATGGAAGGTCCTCCTCCAATTTAATCATTTCTCAGTTTTAAATGTCAGACCAACCAACTTGTAAACACCAGCATGATCTAAACATTTTTATTCAATAAGACAAACAGTAGTACTCCATCAAGAATTGGCATCCAATCAGAATTCAACCTTTCTTTGTGACTCTTTTTGCTCCTCTGGCACATATTTCTGGGTACTGGTTTAATTTAAATATTTTTACAGGATTCTGGAATATATGGAACATCCTTAGGATTAGCAATCTAACAAGCATGTTTTTTAACCTTTTAACATTTTTTGAAATAAAAAAAACCTTAATATGAAGCTATTGCTAGGAACTGACTTACATTAGCTGTTTGTGCTGTTTTCACAATGTTTTAACTGCTGAGCTGTATACATGGGTTTCTGGTTAACCAAACCCTGCGTTCATTCATTGCACTGCACTACGTCTTCCATACTAGTGTATGGAAGACACTTGCGCTGCAGCATACAAATGTGTACTGTGAGGCATTATGCGCTAATGCATTAACGCACAATGCAAAACGCTCAGTAGGAACCTGCGTGTGCTCGGCTAGTGTGACAGAGCCCTTATATTTGTGTTCCAAATGATTGTGCAAATTGTGCTTAAAGCTGGCCATACACCTTCAGATTTCTCTGTCAGATTTCCTTCAGATCAGATTTTGTTTTACCAAAACCATGTAATATGAGGACCTTTCTACACCTTCCAATCACTATGTATTCTATCAGGGAGGACACTATACTATATACTATATACTATATATATACTATATTTGTCGTTTTTCTTATTTGTTTGCTGAAATCAAATTTGGACACTTGTGATTGTTTGTCAGGTGAGCCCAATTAAAGGAAACACTACTAAAGAAGGATGTTCCACATTATGAAGCAGACCACCATTTTCACATGGGAAGAAAAAGCATCTCTTTGCTGCCAAAAAGCATGAAATAGGTGAATATCTTGGACAAGTTATGAAAATCTTAGATATTTCACAAAAATGTAAGCGTGATCATCGTATTGTTAAAAGAATTGTGGCTGACTCAGAGCACACACGGGTTCATGCAGATAAAGTGAGGACGATTTCTGCCAGACAAATACATAGAATTAAGAGAGCAGAAGCTACAATGCCATTACAATGCAGCAACCAGGTAGTTTAAGCTGATGCTGGAGTCCTGTAAACATCAAGGCCCCTAGATCTTCCAGAGGATTGCAGTTATGCATAAATCTTCTATTCAGCCACCCCTAACCAATGCAGAAGTGGCTCCAGTTGGCCTAGAACTACATGAAGACTCAGGTTAAGATGGATGGAGTGGAAGATGGTTATGGACGGCCACCATTTCCCAACAAGGCTGTGACATCAGCAAGGAAGTTAGGGATTCATGTTTTGGTCCCTGTCCCTAAAGGTGTGGAAATTACCTCTGAGATTTGTTTAAATGTTTTTGATTGAATAGCTTTTGTGTTACATAACTTTTTAATGCTGCAAATTCACCAAATTACTATTTCCAGTTCTTTACAACCTATACAATTTTTAAACTCTAATGTGTGTAATAATTTGGAACATGACTAAATTTTTTGTTTTGTAAAAACATGCCTTTATCATTATGAGGTCTGCTCAGTAACATTCAATTATAACACTTTTCAGAAATCAGGAACTCCACACTCATGTTTAATATCCAAAGCCAAAGGTGTTTCTCTCCTGTATTTGGGGCTTACTCGTAAAGAGTCATCTCTACGAGTAAGCCCCAAATACAGAGGAGAAACACATCAGAGAGGAGAGGCTGGTCCAGGTGGGATGTTTATTTTGTGGATATTATTTTATGTTTCAATAAAGAGTTTACTTTACTTTGGATGTTATAGTGCAGTGCAGTGCAGAGTTCCTGATTTGTGAAAAGTGATGTGGAGGAGACTTTTTAAGAGATCCTGCATGTTGCATGCGCCCACCACATGAACATGGGCGGGGAGGAGCATCGCCAGCTGTCACCTGGAATGGTAGAGTGAGCGAAACAAGAAGAGTTTCGCTCCATCATCTTGGAGCCATGAGTACTGGATAAAGTAAGTGTGTGTAAGTGAGGAAGCAGGTAAGATAAGTATATGTTTGGTATGCTTATGGATTGGTTTGCCTGGATGAAGACTACATAAAGTTAAGTAAAGTGTATATATGTTTTGTTTTGTTTTTTAAATTCGATTTTAGAGTTGAGAACCACCAGTGTTTTCCATTTGTGTTTTTTAACCTCCTGGGCAGTAAGCCCAATACACACCCCAAAATAACCTAAGGCGTACTCAACTGTCTGGAGGTGAGTAGAGCAAGAGAGGTGGTGCCATTGACCTCCATGTTATGTAGGTAGCTCTTTTCAGCACATACTCAATGTCTCAATAACAGTAGGGAAGTGAAGGGGGAGGAGAGAGCACTGAGAATCACGTTGAATTATATTGTATTTCGATGCAATTGCAGATGGTGCGCTTTTACAATAAACGCGTTAAACTGAATAAAATAGCAATAGTAAACCCTTTCTGTGTTCTTGGGTCAGAGGTAGCAGCTGCTATTGGCCTTAGTTGGGTTCCCAGCTCTCATTCAGAGTCTAGAGCACATACCTATTTCTTTCTATTTAAACATTTCTAACATGTTTTATTATTTAATTAACTGATCTTGACAGTCTCTCTTTGCCCTGTAAACATCATTGCCAGTTTTTATTAATGTTGGCATTACAGATTACTGTGATAAAGGCATCCACTTTTATTATAATTTAGTCCCATAGTCTGGCAAACAGTAATGGGCAGATATTTTGGCAAACAGGTGGAGTTGTATACAGAACACTTTCACTTTGACATGTCGTCACATGGTCAGATATAGGTATGCTCATTTTAGTAAAGGTTTATCTGGGCCTGGTCTAGTTCTTAACTACCTGGAACGACTATGCAAGAAGACCTTGCAGCACTAATATAAATTCACTAATGACCACTGACATCTATAGCCTTATATGAGTGATGTCTCCTGCAGGCGCTGAACAATTTAGAAATTCTTTCAAATTAATGTTGAACTTGTCATGTCTGCAATTATCACCTTAATTAGCCTTCTATAAAATGCATGGCATTACTGTAGGGCATTGACAGTCTAACATAGTTATCAAGCTTTTTTGCAGTCTCCCTAAGCTTCTTTTTCTCGCCAGCCTGCCTGCATGGTCATGAATTCTAAATAATTTTTGAAAACAATTGCTATCCCAGAGCACCAGTTTCTTCAAAATGAGACTTAAGTAACCTGAATAGAATAATTTAGCGATGGAGTCCTCTGCACTATTGCATACCACCATTATCATTTTAATGTTTAACAAGGTTTCATCTGCTAATTAGCACGGAGACGGCGAGCTTTTCCCTGCCATCGTGTTATTTTGTAGCCTTGTTTGTTGTGACTTCAGCGCAGTGACTGCAGTTGATGGGGACATAAGGGAGAAAGCATTCATTTGTGGGAATGTAGACAATTATTGTTAATGGGACTTGCAATGCATTGAAGATGTACCTTTTAACATTCTCATTTAAATTCATAGCTAAAGTGCTTTGTGGCGGTATGGATGAATCCGCCGTTTGGCTTTTCTGTAAAATGTGGCGGACGATAGCGGAATTTTGTGTGAACGCTATGGCCAGCTGTAGCAGGATTGGAAAGCTGTGGTGTTTCTTGGGAATGGGTTGTAATTAGGAGAAAATATGTGAGAAAATATCAAGCTTGTTTTTATTAAAGTAAACTCAAGTCTCAACTGAAAGAAAAAACTTTGTAAAGTTATCGTGCAGACTGTTTAAATAATGAGAGATACAATATACTATATTAATCGTGCTCTTTAATATAAGCAATTCAGCCTACTTCCTAGAGCAGACTCTTTATTTTCTCGAGCAACGTTCCGCCATATTTTTGATAGGATTCCCAGAGCAATGACAGGATGAAATCCTGCCAAGCATCACTCTTTTTCTTCTTACCTCTTGAATGAAGATGCTACCACTTATGACAAAAAAAAACACTTTCACGCTAGCCATGCTCCACTTGCAATTGCGCTTTTTGCTGACAGTGGAAGTGGTAGCGATAATGCTACCGCGGTCACGAATCGCATCCATAAAACGCATTTTGCAGTGCACTGCACTTGCATCTCCCAGCCTGCAAATATGCATAATGCAGGGAGTTTTCAAAAGTCTTGTGTGAAAGGTACACAAGTTTCCATCCCTGAATTGACGATAGCTGGGCTGCCGTACTATACCATATCATTGCTGCATTTTTCACATGACCATTAATGTAAGAGATTTCTTCTCCCACTGACTATCATTGTAACCATTTTCCAATTATATGGTTTACTGGAGATTACAAGGGATCTTTTTAACTCTATTCATGACAGTTTGGCTTTTCTCCCAATGATCACATTATGTATTAAATATATACCATATTTACCATGGATCATAAGAAACACCCATGCTTTTGGGGAGCAAATTACAAAAAATGGTTTGGGGGGAAAAATCTTAACTGAAAGCTTCATTAAAGCCCCCCATACACGTATAGATCGTGACCCGATGTTCTGGCCAATTGACCATGCGTCACCCCTTCCCCCCTCACAGGGAGAGACATAGGCAGATGGGCTGTGTCAGGCTGTGTGTCCTCAGCCCAGATGGATCTCATATCCATGGGAGCTGAGGAGACATACCCGTACACACTTGTCCCCGTATACAGTATTAGAAAGATCTACGAAATACGGACATGTCCGTAATGGCTTAGATCGATTTGGCCGCCCTTTTAGGCTCTTAAAGTTTTAGATCCGCACAAATCGGCAAAAATCCAAGCGTGTATGGGGGGGCTTTACATATAAAGAGAACATACAGCAAAGTGTACAGAGCTAGACCATGCCAGATAGTTTAAACTGTGGGATCTGCAGACCCCAGGTAAATATGTAAAAAGCATGTTCCAGGCTGAGCTGCCAGTGTAAAGCAAGTCTCTATGATTTAGCCTCTGGTCTCTATCATCATCATTATCATCTATAATAACCACCTGGTGCAAACAAATGTTGTTTGTTATGTGTCCCATCTCCAAAGAGACTGGAAACTCGTATCCTAAAAAAGAGATAAAGCACACCATGCAAATTTTGTAGTTTGCATGGTGTGCTGAAACATTCTGTAAAATGGTGTGCTGAAACATTCTGTAAAATGGTGTGCATTTACACACCACAGGCTTAAATTTATTTTTTTTTAAGTTTTTTAATAAACTCCCTATATCATACAAATTTAGAAAAGAAAAATAGCACCCTTGTAGTCTGCTAATACTGAGAAGATCTACTACTTACCGCACTTACTTACGCCGCCAGAGCTTCAATCCCTAATGACCTGACATCAGTACTCCACTTGGTATGTAACTAATGATCTTCACAACTCTTTAGGGTCATTGCGGATCCCTAGGAAGGGATAGAATAAGTAAGGTGTCACTATACCAGGGATATCTTCCTCTATATTCTCTAATCGTTTACCCCTCAACAATACTTAAAGGCTTGCCTATATATCCTGGGGTATTTGAAATATTATTTATTATTACGTTATTATATTATTACGTGGATTCTCACGACTCTCACTAATTTGTTTGACCGACTTTTTATCTGTGAATTTTTTTGTTTTCTTAAAACTTATGTTTATTTTTATGTTTATATGTGTTAATGTGTTATATGTGTTTTATATGTTAAATTAGTCTTTGACGGATCAGTTTCTCTACATTGTCATGTTCCTCATAGAAGTGAAACCTGCAACATTATAGTGTAAACTGTTTAATATGGTAGTCTATACTTTTCTTCTGTCTGTGACCATAGAGCAATATAGCTTTTATATATTTCTGCAATGTTTTAATCAATTTACACCATAAATACTGTATTGCTTGAAAATGTTTGTTTTCTTGGAAAATGTTGGAAACTTCAAAAGATTATTATAAAAAAAAAAGATCTACTAGATTTGTGGGATTTTTTTAGACACTAACGAAATACAGAAAGTATATATACAAAGTAAATATTTATTTAACAAAATGTTATATTGCCATTTTCTTAACGATAGTACATCTATAGCATTGCAAACATGCTTATCAATCTAGATGCTTAGCAGTTGTCTCGACGTGTTTCACGATATCAAATCGCTTCATCAGTAGAATAAGCAACATTTTTTGTGTTGTAACTAAAGGAAAAAGGCATAAAAGTTTAAGTTAAACAATAGTGATTGAGTGTATTTATTACAAACCAATAAAACTGTTGCATGGGTATCCATCCATAATACCTGCTGTATTGGCACAAGCCGACCACGTACTTGATTGGAAAGGTGACCGATATCAGGGAACCGAGAGCAAAAGCAGAGGTCCTGTGCGAGCCTATAGTATATTGGGATGCCCCAACTTTTAGCTCATATATGAAGTTTAAATCGTAAGGATCAAGTCAACTTAGTAGGAACTATTAGTCCCCCTTCCCCTTTTGAACCTCCCTGCTGTTACTTTAATATAATATGCACAGACAACCCCCCCCCCCCCCAAATGGCATATAATTTGCTTGTACTCTCCAAGTTGGTCCAATGAATTTCTTATTTAAGGCTTGAGTAACTTTATTCTGAGTAATGTAATTCCATAACAAGTGATGTAGTGACCAGAGAAAGGGCCACAAACTATATTATATGTACTGTATAATATGTACTGTATATTGCTGTATATTGTGTGTCTTTTGTTGATTCTCCCTGGAGTACCACAGCCTCAGCATTGGACCCAGCAAGAGCGACCCCCCTGCACCCAGCCTAAGGATTCCAGCATTTTGACGGTAGCACAGTAACTACCTTCCCTACGTCTGAACCCCTTTTCTGCCCTCGGGAGTCGGAGCAGCTTTAAATAATCCTCAATAAAAACTGTAAATAGCCCCCTAACAACTTGGACCTTGGCTTATTGAAGTACAGAAGGTGTTCGGTGGCTGGACAAGAGGACATCCCCTTAAAGAACTTGGTGTCGTGAGTAGTTTCACATACAGCACTTGCATGACACTACAGTGACATAGGACAGCCTGGGATTACAAACTAGCTAATAGTGGCTGCTTGTGAATCAGACCATCAGAGGAATGAGTTGTTTCCAACACCGACCAGATATCATCTTTTCTTCTTACATTGTTCCTAAAAGCCCTTTAAAAAAAAAAAAATGCTCACTGGGCCACCTGCCCATCCCATGTCCTCAACTGTGATGTCTGCAAACAAGAAGAGCCGATTATGTGTTCCAAACATAATATACACCTATTTATCTAAATGAAAATATTTACTTGTGATAAGAGCAGATTCAGTTGCACAAAGGAATCTGGGTTATGGGGTTCATTGGATAAGAGTTTCATTCTGCTCATCACAGATAATGAACTTATCCCTTCATTTAAATGGTCACAGTAAATTAAGTCAGAAAGGATTTGGCATTTTATATGCAAATTGCTAAACAACTGCACAGTGTGCGCACCTCTGAAGTCCTATATTTATAAGGCGCGTTTTAATGCTGAGCAGAGTAATGATACTACATTACCTCTGTCCCTGCACATTACGACCACGTTAATAAATGCTGCAGGGCAAAAAAAATTAAAAGGTTTTGCAGTTTAGTTTTGCTTTGAACTTGTATGTGTTTTTTTCTTTTAAAGGGCATCTCCAGGTCACAATTGCATTGTAATACTGACCTTCTTATATTATCCTGCAATTATTATACTTGTGCAAAGCACAGCATTCACCCATTTCATCCTTTACTTATGTGATCTACTGTTTTGATCCTGTAAGATGCTATATGAGACATAAGGGCTAAGTGGCAGGAACTCCAAAAAGGCCATCTCCTGAAGGTCTTTTCAGAGATAGGAATAGCGAGATAGGTCAAAGTCCAATGCAGAGGTCGAGG
>CM070037.1:59502685-59513093 GCA_036250615.1 Ptychadena robeensis | reverse complement strand
AACATGCTTGTTCGCGGCCGAACTGTCCGCCTTGCGGGCAGTTCGGCCATCACTAAATATAACTAAATGTAAATTGATTTTGGTTTGCAATAATAAATACAACCATACATTGCAAATTATGTAAAGTATTAACTTACTTTATGTAGACCAATTCCATCTCACAAATCAACCTTTTCTTGCTAAAGTACTGATTTCAGTCCAAGTTAATAAACAAGATAGTACAGAAATGTTCCAAGCAGAGTCTAATGCTGGGGCTGCAATCTCTGATAACAGCTCCACATTGAATATGTCAGCTAGTTGGTATATTGCACATATGAAATATTTTTAATTAAATAAAAGCTTATGTAAAGTCAGGCTGACAAATATTTATATGGTACCTTGATGGTAATTTGAACTGTAACCAGTCCTAAAGCCCAGTCCATGTGAACTTAATACTGTATTTATTTTCTTTATTTAGAAAATTATATTATTAATTAAATGTAAAATATACTAGCAAAGAATGTCCTACTGTAGCCGACTGCAGGGTAGGTGGAGGGGAAGCCTGACCGGGTGGGCTGGAGGTAGAAGAGTGACGTAGGCAAAAGGGGCGGGTCTTCCGGAGGAGGGACCCGAGCGAAGAAAGCAAGGAGGGACCGGAAGGAGGCAGCCATTTTGGTAGCAGCGTCCCACCCATCCACCCATTTCTGTGATGTTTTTGCTTGCACTGCTGTTTTCTTGTATGTCACGGCATGGCGGGTCCTCTTCAGATGGTGATGAGCTGGTATGGATGGCTGTCATCAAAGTTTTTATAGAGGGCAAAAGCCCTATGGGTTATAACATTTCCTGTCTTAACAGGTTTGGTTTTAAGGATGTACCCACTGAGCTAGAGGAGAAAAAGGGCTAGTGGCTGGTACGGACGGTATAGTTAATTTTAAATTATTCTGGTTAAGTTATGATGGTTTATATTTATTAATGTATGCAGTTTTATACTTTCTAATTGAGGGAGGCACTGTGGAGGGACCTATGTTTGATAAGCTGTGGCCTTTAAATTTGTACTACACTTAATACAAAAACTTTCCAACGAGAATATTGGTGTTGTGTCTTTATTGGGAAGGGGAGAGTTAAGTTATTGGTTATACACTATTCGGACAGTAGTCAGCCCTACTTGGGTCATGCAACCTTTGGCCATTAAGCTGTAAGTGGTTGTTTTGCAAAGTGTTTCAGAATCTTAGCCATGAAGTGGCAGACCACGTAAAGTAACAGAAGTGTTAAAGCGTAGACAGCGAGTCTTTTTTCTCCAAAAATGTGTAAGCATAAGATCCCAGAGCAATGGTGCTGCTTGAAAAGAAGATGCAGGATACTATGCCTTTCAATTTTACAGGGGGGCCGAGTTGACCACTTGGCAACAGCTCCAAGACACCCATCAGATCCCGGGCCCTGAGCTTTTTCGCTACCTTCAAATCAAACATTGGCTTACTTCCATGATACCTCCTCCCTCCTCCCCTCCCATATTTACCTTGCTGGAACACATCTGTTTTCACACCCCCAGACAACCCCAACTGATCACGATTCTGTACTCGCGCCTCACAACACTTCCATCCCCGCAATCCCATGCATATGTCCGCAGATGGGAATCTGACCTACAAACTACTAGGTCCACGCTGGAATGGCAACAGATTTGGGACTCACTGGGCTCGTGTGCGCTCTGCACGATGGTTGTCGAGTCGGCTTCTAAGCTGCTGACGAGATGGTACATAGTGCCCAATCGCTTGGCTCACCTTCACCCCCAACAGTCTGATCGCTGCTTTCGGGGTTGTAACATGGTTGGTGACGTCCTGCATATATGGTGGTCCTGTCCGATGCTGTCTCGTTTCTGGGGCATGGTCTCTAGACTCCTGAACCACTTGTTTGATCAGAGGTTTCCCAGGGATCCATGGTGTATGCTCCTACACCTCAAGCCCGTGGGGCTCACTAAATCCCAACACAAGTTGGCAACGTTTGTGCTACTGGCCGCAAAACAGACAATAGCTCATGGAAAAAGCAGCTGACCCCCTTTGCTGAAGTCCTGAGTCGAATGGACTCATTCTTTATCAATGAAAAACTGTCCAGTATTCTCCTGGACCGACACTCCAAATTTCTTAAAATTTGGTCACCCTGGATCGACCATGCCCACCCCAATTTATCATCTGACTATGTGGTCAGGCTGTGACTCAGTAGCCCCCGACCTCACCTACTCAGGGCACGCGCCCCCTGTTTACTGCTTCTAGTCGCCCACTTCCCCCATGTTTTCCCCTTGTCATCCCCCTCCCCTTGGTTTTGTTGTGTACGTTTTTTTGTTTTTTTTGGGGGGGGGGGTTGGGGTTTTTTTTTTTTTGTATGTTGAGTGTTATATGTTTTTTGTTGAGATTTTATGTGTATGTTTTTGAGGTTAAGTATAACGGCTTTTTATATCGAGGTTTCGCCGGCTCGGCTGCTGCACTTCATTTTCTCTTTGTTATGTAAAATTTTATATCTTTTTTGGTTAACACAAGTTTTTTCTTTCACCATGACGTATTGTCGGTACTTACAGCATATTTCCTTATACTGTATTTGTTTTGTTAGAACCCCTCAATAAAGATTTATTGAAAACGAAAAGAAGATGCAGGAGTGTCCAAGGCTCTCATACACTAAAAAGAAAAAATATCACTCAATAAGATCCAAATAACACATTATTTAAATAAATATATAAAAGCAGCAAATTTCTTTTTTTTTCTTATTTGCTGCCTGCCCCAATTCCAGTTATTTCTCACATATGGGACATATAAGAATATAAGAAGGCTACAACCTGGAGTTGTCTGCAGCAGTCTATCACTTGCAGATGGGTTTAGTAAATACCAAGAGACTTGCTAAACTCTGCACCTTGGTTTGTACATTGTACACAAAAACATTTTGGTGGAGAAGAGTTAATGGTATGGGGTTGTTCTTCTGGGGTAGGGATATCCCTAGGAGTTTTAATATAGGGACAACTTGATAATGCTATAAAAATACCAGACATTCAGTTCCTTTTTGTGGGAACAGTTTGAAGGACTTTTTCTGTTCAAGCATGACTGCACCCCAGTTTTCTAAGCAATGGAACTTGACTGCCCTGTACAGAGACCTGGTCTGAACTACATTAAAAACCTTTGGGATGAACACGAATGGAGACTGCAAATGATGCCTCCCAGAACAAAGTACCTCCGAACTGTTCTTCTGTAGTACTAGGCAAATCACATGACACAAACGCAAGACACTCTAAAATGTTATGGACATCTTTCCAAGGTGAGTAGAAGCTACGGTGTAGGGCCTGTAAGTTGCAAGGTGAGATTGTCTATATGACAACAGGATTTGGTCCTTTTGATCAAAGAATCAGTATTATTTACTTCAACTGTATATATCTGTTATTGAAATGGGGATCCAATCCATCGTACTACAGTGCCATGTCTTTAGGTTTTAAGACAGAACTTGAGTATTCACTTTGTAGAAGTGTGGGGTTGGTAATATATATTTGCCTTCACCAAAGTTAGGATCTGTGAGAGCAGAGGATATTTCCTTCCTGAGAAATAATCAATACTCCGAGAAAGGAGCCTATTATGAAATCACTTTGGTGCCAATCTTGTTACATGAATCAAATTTTAGGTTTATTGTACATGAGCAAAATATAAATGGGAAAGAGGGTGAAATGTTTGTCAGGATATCCCATAAATTGAAAGATCATGTATATCAGTGTTTGCTGCTGTCTCTGCCATGTCTTAATCACAATCCCATCCATCTTTATTACAACTATGCGGAATGGTATCTTATATGAATAATAATTTATCTCCTTTATAACTGGCATTCCATTGTATACTCAGTCCTTTGACGTCCAGGCAGGTAAGCATGGAAAGTCTGACCAAGCCACTATCTACTGTGGAGGTAACGATAGTAGATTGCTTGCCTTTTGCCAGGGTAGGTTGATTGGCCAGTTATCAACGTCCATTATGTGGTATGCTACCTCTCAAGCATATTCTGGTGGAGCAAGCTCAAACCACAGACGAAAGGTAAAAGCAGTAGGCCACATGAGGGCTGAGGGAATTTCCCATGAATAATTGAACACCTTCTGAAGCACCACATAGATGTACCTATTCCAGTATTGTTTAAGTTTTTTAGTATACGTTTATAAGGACTGTAATCCCCTACATGGAAAGGCTGTAATGAAAGCAGATAATTCCCTTGTGTGTCATTTATTAGTCCCAGGACAGTAAAGCTGAACATGTCTGTTGTGTCACTGCCTCGAAACTAGAAGTTAATGAGTCTGAAAATAACTGCACCCCTCTTCGTTCTCACAAAGGAGTTCCCTTTATATGCACTCTGGTTTCAGGTAGAAATATAAAGGAAAAATGATATTTGGTGGATTGTGCTTCCTTTCTGCAGGTATCTGTGCTTATGTGCTAAGCTTAGTCAGGCAGCAGGAAAACTCTGATAGCATCCTAAGACAGCTATGATTCTCAAATTGAACACATGGGATTCAGAAATACTTACCTAGGTGTCTCATGGACTTCAGCTCTTCTACTTGAGAGCATCACTGAACAGGCAAAAATGCCTCACAAATCCTCTGTGAGTACAACTGCTGTTTGATAGCTTCCAAATTCATTCTGCTCCATCGTGTCCTACAGAGTCTGCCTCCAGTGGGATTTTTGCGGTCTGAAGGATCTCTTGCATTTGTTCTACTATTCTGGCATCTCCTAACATGCGGTAAATGAGTGCATTCATGAAACAACAAACCATAACTTCAAAATTTCCATTTTACTGGATTTTGTATAAGGCAGGGATACAAGATATGGCTCACAACTAGAGGTCACAAGCTGTAAATATCAAAGAGATATTTTCTGCCTACCATACAAGTTCTAATCATAGCCAGCCCGATAATGAAGACCCCCGAGGCTGAAAATGTATCCACTGAGCTTTATGTAGGCAAACTGTTCTAGGGACAATTTTAACAATGAATTGTATAGTATTATAGTCTGATGACAAAAGAAAAATAACTTTCTTAAGGATACAATCCCTAAACTCTTATTCCTATCCCTTAATTAAAATTTTTCCTCAAGACAGCATATCCATAAGACTGGTCATCTATACATTTTGGACTCCTGCAAACCTACACATTTTAAGGAAAAGGGGAGGGAAGTATGCTACCTTTAGGTGTCAGAAAAGGAAAATTACAGAAGGTAAGTATACAAATTTCAATTATGCAGGGCAAGTCATGGCTAGCAGTAGTTAGTCACATTTAAAATATGGAAGAGAGGCAATAGACAACCTGTACCTCTATGGCGTTGGAGTGCCGTCACATTCAAAAGGAAAGCTAACTGACTTTGCTAGACCTAGAGCAGATCTCCAGTCAATGTACTACACAACAGTAGGTTAATGTTCTCAGCCTTCTGTGCTGTACGGTTGCCATCATTATTCAACCGACTTCCCCTGATCCCAAGTTCTCCCAGCATGTGACTAGACAGCAATGGAGAAGTAGTACAGTAATGAGCTCAACAACGTGGCCACTGCAGTATATATTTTTTTGTGTCTGGAGCTAAGTTTTGGTTGACTGGCTGAGATTTAAGCCTTGTCTTAAAATTAATTGAAGCAAAACTCAATCTAAAACTTTTTTCTTTCTAATAGTTTTTTTTAGAACCGCGATTTTAGAAGCGATAGATAAGAAAGTATGAACAAAGGAGGATTCCGCACTCCAACAGTCCTACAAGCAACAGACAGCCTGACAGCCCCCAAATATAGTCATGTAACATATTAGATACGTAGGATCAGGTGCAGGGTCCACAGCAGGTCTAGCTAAAGCCCAAGTGTGTATGCAGTAGTTGGTTGTTCCCAAGGGAGCCGCACTCACAGACCAAGATGTTTTCAAAATATATACTTTGATGTATTGAAATTTAAAACCAGCAATGTGAAAAGACATACATCATGTCACCCCCAAGTTCAAGCCAGAGCCCCCCTCTGGCACAGTTCCCTCTAAACTATTCATAGAGAGATAGGAAAGTACTATTCCAGTTGGAAGCTTTGCCCTAAATTCCTCTTCTGGGGACAATTATACAACCCATCACTTTCCATATCAGATGGTAAACACTGGGGCGAATACCTTTCTGTTCGACCATTCCAAACCTTCCATACCAATTTTTTTCTGTCCAAAACTAAATAATATAATATAGTTTTGGCTTCAGCTATACTTTTTGTACGCAATGGCAATAGGAATATCTGTGTGACTCTAGAATAATTTTCGCTTTAATGCCTTCAATATGAGTGAAAAACTACAGAATAGAGAGGAAGCTGAGCAATGTTATAGTGCTTTCCCTTGATTGATCACACTTTGCCACACCATGATCAATCTCAGGTGATTACAGGGCAGCCCGGGCAGCACCCACTCATCTAGCTATCACCATGGACGATAGCCAAGGGCCATATTGAGCAACTGATTGTAGGAATCCGCAATCAATCAAGAAGACTCTAGATGGTGTGGTTTGTATGCCTGAAAGTCACCTAAGGATCTTTTGTGTATTTTAGGCTTAAGGTAGGTAATAAAGATTGTAATTCCTGATCTATTATGAAAATGCATGTTGCTTGGCTGCTTGCCATAGGTATTACAGTATTATTACATAATGTGCAAGTTAAATAATATCAGTCTCCATGGTGTCTAAGCTGCAAGTCAGTTTTTAGATCTACCAGACATTGAGGAGAAAAGTTTCAGATGGATTATGTAGAATCCAGGAAGGTTTGACCAGAATAAAAGAGTATTTCAAAGTTCAGATGGTCCCTCTTCTTGAGGACTGAAAATGTTGCATTTTAAATCAACAGAGCTGGAAAAGTCCTTGAGTATTAATTCATTTAATTATTAAGTAAAACCAGAGTAATAGTAACATAGTACTGAAATGGGAGCAGTCATGGGAGCAGTCATAAGCTAGCCATACATGTGTCGGATTCCATGGCCAATTGATCACTCACCCGATCGATTCCGACGATCTCAGCGGGAATCGGAGCTCCGATCAATCAGCCAATTAAGAGTATCCGATTGCTGCATACCACCTTGTCCCACGGATTCCTGGACGATTCCGTGTCCGATCACTTACTTCCCAAATGGCAACTCCCCCTGATGTGTGCAGAATCGGATCAGAAAGACCAACATGTTGGTTCTCTGTCGGATCCGATTCTGAGCCCCCGATCAATCGGACGCGAACGATCGGACAAGGTGGGCTGCACGCGATTCCGGCACGATCGTTTCGCGTGCACGTGCCCGGAATCGATCATGCCGGAATCCGGTGGGAATCCGACACGTGTATGGAGGCCTTTACACTTCAATCCTAATTTTCAAAATACTGACCCAAAAACATGGATTCAGGTTGGCCATAACAAATTGAAGACAGAAAAAGACTAAATATGTACATCAATTACATATTTTTGTCTTAGTATACTGTAGATACATGTTTGTCCCAAGCACCTTCACATTCTTCAATGTGTTAACGAGACATCAACCACTCTTTTAGTTAATATAGGCTATAATCATATAATAATAAGGCTGGCTAAAGTAAGATATGAACTCTCCTTTATCTATTTTGAAGTCATGTCTTTAGGTAGCAATAGACATTCTGATTGCCTTTTGATCTGTGCCCGCAGGGCCATCATCAAAAAATCATGGGGCCCCATATTCGAAAATTGTTCTGCCGCCCAAAAATATCCCACACCCCTTTCCTTCCAAAGTTGTTGAGCGCACTGCTTTGACAGTGAGCAGAGGCTGTACATGTCCAATGATCATTGTCCAGTGAATGCTGTTTTAGGGTAGGGGTTAAAGGCTTGTCATTTGTATAAGGGCCCTATACTCGTTCTATGTTAAATGTCTTCATCATTTTAATTATGACATATACCATTGTATTGTAATTTTATGTAAAATTGTGTGTTTTGCATTGTGTAAATTAGTGCGATTTTAGGATAGGGGTAATGGTAATTCATGATTACAGATAATTTTTTTTAATGTATTTTAAAAGTGCTTATTGCCGTGCTGGGGTTAATAGTTTGGAAAGGAGTACGGGGTAATACAACCAAATGCTCCTTCCATATGTCCGGACATATTGGTGCGGCCCTTGTGGCCGTGGAGTGGTCGCTTGTTGAACATCGGCCGAACACCTACCAGCCCATCCACAACAAGGAGCAAAGCAACAGACTGGTAAGCCAAAATGTTTGATTCATGAAGTTTGTAAAGCTATTCCTGTGGCAGGAAGAATAAGGGATTGGCAATATTGACTCAAAAGTTGTAATGCAGTATAAGACATGACAATACATGGCGGTGTGTTTCTTGAGATATAATACTAACCACAATGGACAGACAAGACTAAATACTATAGTCAGAAAGAGATATGTAATTGATCTCATGGACTGTGATTAACGATTACTTTGAGAGATAAAGTGAGCGAAGGTATAATCCATACATTGATGAAATGTTACAAGGTACTGATATGTGAATATCTTGATGGTTTTCAGAAACAATACCTCCAGTGATCCCTGATTGGAGCACGCTGGAGTATGCCTATTAAAACGAAATCACTGTACTATCGAGATGTGTAATGAATTTTAACTGTATTTGTTTGGTATGGAGGACCAAAACGCTCGTTGTATATGGTGTTTTAGAATTGTGGATAGAGAGATCCTGAAACATTAATGCTATATATTGTGTAAGCTGTATCAATAAAAGACAAGAAAACGTCAATCCCTTGACTGGAACCTTTTTCAATCCATTCACCTCAAAAGTCCGTTGGGGCTGGCCACCCCTGAGGGTTAGTTCCCCCCTCCCCCTTCTAAAAAAAGCTCCTTCCATGTTATTATATGTAATAATTTCTGGAATTATTACATAGATATGTTTATTCTGAATTCAAAATGGCAGCATTAAAGAGAACTAGTAGATGCAAATATGGGTGAATCGAGGGTCACCACTAACGTGTATTGATAGCTAAACAATCAACCAACAAAAAACGACATGTTCGATCACCTTCTTTTTTATTTCTTCCTCTATTTAAATGTTTTTGGTCGATTGTACCAGGTGTGCAGGATCCATCCACGTTAGATTGACCTCACAGATTTTTCCGATGTTGCGATCGGAAAAATAAGAACATGTATGGATACCTTTAGCTTCAGTCTTGTCTTCCTACTAAACATACTTCTCCCCCTACCTTACCTATGTTCGAACATTTAAATGTTTCACTCTGTCCTCCTTTCTCTTCTTCCCGCAAGACTACATTTCCTCCTGATATATTTATACTTTAGGCCATTCACCATTGTTGCCCAGCTGTTGACTGTTGTTTTGTTAGTTAGGTCTCCAGAAGTGGTCAGTGTGTTCTAAATATTAAAGATCTTTTTTGGGGAATGAAAAGATCCACTCAATCTGTAAGCATAACTGTTACCCTGTTTCCCCAAGTAAGACCTATGCCGAAAGTAAATAAGCCCTAGTGCATTTTAACACTTTTAACTTAACTTTTAACACTCACACTCACACACCATATTTCTTTTATGACAGGTTTCCTTTAATATGAAAGACAGATAGAACCCTAAAAGTTACAGTTATACAAGTGTTCATTCCTCAAGGAACAACAGCCCACCACCGTGTGATATTGTGAATTAATGTATTTTCTCACCTACCACAAACATTTGATCAATATTAGTTTAAAAAATCATTCACACCGTGCTGTTTGGTGAATTGCAGCACCTTGGTCAAGGGAAAGAATTAATAGAGGCAGTCACAGCTAGTTACAGTACAGACATTGTGAAGTTAAAGGTTGCTGATTATTATTATATCAAATGCTAAAAACTGCCAGGGCTGAGGATAAGGGCTTTCGTTCTGCAAGAAAAAAGTTTGCAAAGTTGTGCCAAGAGATCTGATACAAGGAAAAAATTGTGTATTTTCATTGAGCTGCTATTTGAGTTATTTATGTGTCTACTTGGAGGTAGTGATGGCCCGAACTGTTCGCCTGAGAACTATTCGCGGCGAACATCGCATGTTCGCGTTCGCCCATGTTCGCGAACATATGGCGAGTTCGGTTCGCCCCCTATCTTTTAACATTGCAGAAACTTTGACCCCTGTGAGTCACAGTCAGCAGACATAATCCAGCCAATGAGCACCCCCCACCTCACAGACCCTCACACCCCCTATAACATATCAAGTACAGGACGCCATTACACATTCTGCTGAAGAAGGAGAGAGTTAGGAAAGAGAGCTGCTGCTGCTGCTGCTATAGGGAACCATTAGCTAGGGCAGTGTTCTGTGTGATCTACAGTCTTCACTGAATATCCCATCCATCCATCCATGGAAAATATCCATCTCCCCCAATATCCTCCACACTGACCATCACCACCAGTGTCCTCCACACTGACCATCACCACCAGTGTC
>CM070037.1:59490320-59502585 GCA_036250615.1 Ptychadena robeensis | reverse complement strand
TTTAGTGTTCGCCTGCCCATTGAAGTCTATGGGGTTCGCCGGGTTCGCGGACATTTGCGGTTCGCGAACATCAAATTCCGGGTTCGCGCCATCACTACTTGGAGGGTGCATTTAACTCGTTTAAACAACCCCAACTCCCAATTCTTTTTTCAAGGATCTTCATAGTCATCATCTTCATAGGACTTCTTCTTTCCTTTGCTGATGGCAATGAAAGGTTATTACTGCACTAAACAGTGCTCACATAACAATGACTACATAATAAGGAAAAGTCCCTCTAAAGAAAATGAAGGGCACTGGTGAAACTGGAAAGGCAACAATCATTGCATGCCCCTGTATGCCAAGAGAAAGTATGTGGATATATGGTAAGGGAATAGTTTGCTCTATATATGTTTACTGTAAAGAGGACATAATCATGGTAAAAATACACACACACACAAAGGGCAGGATTTTTTAGGCAGTACAGTATATAGTGCAGTCTATGGTATCAGTGGCTTCACTAGCCGGGTGCAGGATGTGTGGTGAGCACCGGATTACACCATTTCACTCCCAGAGGAGAGATGACAACAAACTTTCCAACTCATGTTTTAAATAAAAGGGCATAAGGACTTGCAAGTCATCAAGAGGGCTCCAATTTTCCTCAGGAACCACAGCCGTAATGTCTGTGTGACAGCTGCAGCACAGTTTTTGGCTTCCGCAGTAAATTTTATATATTTATGTTGAATATGCACCATTGCTACATGCTTTGATACCCATATTACTTGCAGCATGCCATATATGTCATTATGGACTGTAATCTTACGGCTATGTTCCACTTCATTTTGTGATCCGCTGGGTTGTACAGCTTGTTACAAGGGAGGTCAAAATAAAAAAGAGTAGAAAAACGAAATAAATATACTTGCCAATGCAGTGAAAATACAGTGACAAGAAACTCGGGCTCCTCTCCTATCACTCACTGCAATGACCACTGTAAGAACTATGCATGCTCATTGCAGAGGATGAGTGGTGTAAACCCAGAGTCTTTTCACTAAGGTGACAACAGTCCAGATTAATAGCTAAATGGGTCTTATCTGACACCGAGCCGTAGTTTGCCCATGTCTCATTTAGCCCATGGATAGATGGATATTAAATGCCAATGGCACATTTTTTCCTGTGGGTTGTCCCTTTTAGTGGCCAATAGAACTGGCCAACATATATCTTGGAATTTAATTGTGTTTAATAAATGGTTACATTTAAAGCACACCTAAACTCACCAGATATACTTTTGTCCCTAGCTGGACAATACCCTTTTATTCCGGCAATCTGTAAAAAAAAGATAAAAAATCTCCCCCCTCACTCCCCCACTCTCTGGCCCCCTCTGAAGAACGTCTGGGGACAGCGATGTGTCAGATTTATGAAAAGCATTGTATATGGCGGGCCGCGGTGGCTGCTTGCATTCCTGCAGACTTTACCTGAAAGACTGGAAGTAAATATGGCGACTTAAGCCAGCCATACACAAAGCAATCCCAGCGCGATCTTGGAACGGCCTATGACTTCATCACACTGCAGCCTGTAGTTTAGAGAGTTAGAGCACACCTTTTGGGTGCCGGACGATAATTTGGATGGGGACCCTGGTACCCATTTAAAGCAATGCGATCGGCCAGAAAAAAACAGACATGTCCATTCTGTGGGCCATCGCGATGTTGGGCCACATGGAGAGGTCACTCCATGTGGGCAGCTGCATTCCGCGGGCAAGTTTTCTGCCGACCGATTGCCGCAAACACGCATGCCAAGCGTCCTCGGATCTATGGCTGGCTTTACACAGACGACCGCAGGGAAGATAAGTATATTTTTAAAGGGAGCAACTTTGAGACATTGGGACAGTTTAGAGGGTAAGTAAAATGCAATTACATATTTTTTTCTTTTTTTGAGTTTAGTTGCACTTTACATATAGTATTTATTAAATCTCACATATTTGTATAAAAGTCTGTCCTGTTTATGTAATGATGCCTATATTTTGAGTCTGCTGTAGTCTGTAAGTAGATGTCCAATAGTGTTGGTATATTTTACACATTTACTGCTGGACCTAAGGAAAGTAGATATTTGAGGGATCTATATATTGACTTGTAAAAATGTGTGAGAGCATTTCAGGGCAGTAATGCTATAAACCTCCATGGATCCATGACAGTCTGGGCTCAGAGGATGTAGGATTACACTGGCTGTCATTCGACTAGGAAGACTAATGTATCTAATTGCAAGAAGTAATTATAGTGGGTAAGATAGTAAAGCTGTTTGACTTTGATGTTTTTAAATTATTTTTAATACAACATATAATACTAAGATAATACTTGATTATCTATATAAATAATAATTCTGGGTAAAACATATGCAGGCACATGTATAATAATTGGAAGGAAAGCAAGGTTTTTAGGCTTATAGGCAACCAAACTTTTGGTAAGCCCCCCCATCCACCTTACAATCTTACCATACAATTTCTGTACAATCAACTTTTCTTCTACCCCAACCATGTAATATGAGGACTTTTCTAAACCTTCCAATCACTATGTATTCTATTAGGGAGGACCCGGCACTACATAGCAGGGATATATACCTTCCAATCACTATGTATTCTATTAGGGAGGACCCAGCACTACATAGCAGTGATAAAAACCTTCCAATCACTATGTATTCTATCAGAGAGGACCCAGCACTAGTGGTAGATTTAAAGGAAATTGTATGGTGTGATCTAAACACAGGGAAAACATTAATAACCATGAAAGGTTATTTTTAAATGTGTACCGTAATCTTCTTCATGGAAAAATAAGACATGCCCTGAAAGTAGGACATAGCACATCTTTGGGAGCAAAAATTAATATAAGACAGTGTCTCATTTTGGGGGAAACAGGGTAGTTATAAAACAGTGAATAGATTTAGGCACTAGCAATCAACAGCAAAATATTGCATATTTTTCGCCTAATATTCGCAATAAAGAATTTGTAATATCCAGTCATTCTTACCTTCATTGGGCAAATCGGCACTTGTACATGTGCATATTGGGAATACATATATATTGGGAATACAATACATGGTAGTTCCCGGTACTGATGTAAAACATCTTGAATATTTGCCATTACGAAGATATAGCACTACATTTGAGATCTTGCCAAATTCTTGAAGTGACAAAATATCAGCACTATTAGGCACCTCTGGGCTCTGTTGACACAGGTGCTTTCCGGGATGCTGGCAGATAGGAGCAGCCCAGAAAACTCCTGCCCACCCTTGTGTGAGGGCGTCAGTGTTGCACAGTGTTAAAGCACTCAGGGGTGGGGCTTCGCAAACGCCCCTAAGTTGTCCCTATCAGGCAAGCAGTTATTGTTACTTCCAGACTGCTTTGCTTTTTGGACATCTGGGTGCTGTAAACGTGGTGTCACCAGATGCCCCTGAGAATGGTGCCTTACCTTTTCAGCATGTGTTGTTCCCCTGCGGCCTAACCAATGCATGTAATTATAAATGTGGGGTGTCAAATACATGCACCCCAGACTGTGGTTTCTTCCACCAGATTGCATGTTACTACAGGATGTAGCTGGTAGACAAAACCACAGCATTAGGGCTCTTTCACACTATAGTTGCTGCATCTCTCTGTCAGCAAAGCACTTATTATGTGCTACGCATTGGCTGATCTACTCTATGTGTTTTTGGATTTGCTTGCATTTCCAATAAAAGTGTATTGCAAAACTGTATACAGCAGTGTATTTGTGCATTTTTAAAAGGTACACCACACAGCTCATGGTAATGTATAAGGTATAGGATGCCTATCCCATGAATATGGTTTCCTATGGGTTGCCTGGGTACCATATGCAGCACATAAAGCGTAGAGCAGTGTGAATAGTGTCAAAGAGCCCTTAGGCAGACAGGTGAGCACTTCCATCCATCCACATGGACTGCTGCACAGGGAGTAGGTGTAGGTGTTTCTGTAGGTGTAATATGGTATTTTAATTACTCAATTTCAGAGTTTCTTTACAACATGTATGACCAGAAGAAAATGTGTAGTTTCAATTTTCATTGGTTAAACTGATTTTAATCGAAGCTATCAACATAAATAATTTAGGAAATAGTGCTAGATGAATTCTCTTTGCCAAATTCCAAACCTACATGAGCATTAACAAGCTGACTGATTTCTATTACCGAGTCAGTGGTGTTCTTCAATATAATGAGAATTTAGAATATCTAGAATGGAAATAATTAGTTGTCCTATCAAAATTTAGACTTCTCCATAGAAAACTTTCTTACACAAACAGGCTTTGGAATAGCTCTTCTATTTTTTAATATCGACTCCCGTCATTTGGTTCTAATTGAATTTACATCATGAATAAGTCTGATAAAGAATGAAAGGGGCAGCATGCTATTAGTTGAATAGTTAATATTAGTTTTAGTCACAGTAAACAAAGCAACTAACCTTTATAAAAGACAGAATAATGTATCAGTAATTAAAGTGCTTTTTATGTGTTTCTGTAGGAAGGCAACTCAAAACGAATGGATTACAAGTCAATTACTTGATGGTAATAAAAGCATTTAATTAAATGGCCGATACAATCTATAAGTCCTGTTTATAGTTTTACTGCTCAAGAATGTCTTAGAGGCTTGTGTCTACAGGTAGAGAAAAGCATAGATGTAATATACAAAAAACTGAATTTTTTTTTTTATATGGTTTACAATTACTTAATACAACTTCCTTTATTTACTTCCTTTTGATCTGTCAAACATATGATAAACATCCCTGGTGGTAACATATATCCTGCTTTCTGCTTACTAAAGCGGTACAGGAAATAAAAAACGATTACCAATTGTAATAGGTACTCTTCTCGCTGTACCTCTCCCTGAAATTCCTGGTGACATCAATGAGGTGCCCCAGATGCCTATGCCTGTTTTTCCATATAGGCAAATAGAGAGGGTACCCTCTACCTCCCTGGCTTCTTTCCTGACTTCAGGTAGGTGGAGAAAACAGCCGAATGCCAATGCTGCAGGGCACGGCTGGACCAGGTGCAAGTGGCTTAGTTTTATCGACATTGGTTATTAAAGTTTACCCTCTGCCACACTTGGGAATATGGCTAAGGGGGTTAAAATTGTTTTGTTATCTGTTCTTTATGTGAGGAAAATACACATTGATACAGCTGGCCTGGAAAAATAATAGCAGCCCTGCGACCTGTCCACTTTGTGTTACAGTGGTTAGAATAGCACAGTGGCCCCCCTGGGGGGGGGGGTGCAAAGGTATTCTAGGGGGGTGCAGACCCTTATTCTGAACCTGTGCTTGAATAGGGAGGGAGGGCCTCAAAAATTTTCCTAAATTAAAAAGGGGAGCTCTGCAGGGAAAGTTTGGGAACCACTGGAATAGGGGATGTGTCTTGTAGGCCTGCCCTAGGTGGTAACACTGCTTCTCCAGGACTGAGAGTTAGTACTGTGAAGAAGCATTAACTGAGTGCTAAATGAAATAAAATATATACACAAACACATTATATATATATTTCGATATATGCCCCGAGGAGGCTTACACAGATGGATCCATGCGTTAAGCCCTCATCCATCAATCTCAGTAACATGCTCCACAATAGATGACTGCAGATCATGGGCGTCATTGAGAACTAGACTGGAAACATTCTTAAGCTGATTCTCCTGAAACCAATCATTAGCTGTCAAAGATAAGTAAATGAGATTTTGATTTTTTTTTCTATTTTTGAGTGTTATTATTCACTAGCATTATAGCCAGAGGCTCACGTTGAATCTGCTTTGATTACTGTTTATTGTTGTGTTCAATGGCAGGGGCTGGCTATGGGAAACTCACATACATTACACATGCTGGCAGTGACTGTACATGTTTAAATTGTAAATCAATGCTGCAAATAAGTTCCCACCAACAAAGCAATTCTTTGTCTGCTGTGTTGATTATCTTTCCTTTAATAACTGGTTTATTATGCACCAAAAAGGCTTTTTCTCCAGCAATTAGAGATATGTCAGTAATCATTGCTCTTGTTAGCAGAGTGATGGCGATGTTCACACTGGATGTAATGGGATGTGACACTGGGGCCATCAGAAAATTAAAATGTAATCAGCACACTACATGTTTATACCGTGCACCAACAGGAGGAATTATTGAGGTCATTTATACAAGTTTCCGCTGTATTGTGATGGCTTTGGGCAGTAGATGAACAGACATGCTTTGATTACAGATAGAACATAGGCTCCATGGACCTAAGAAGGAACCAATCATCCTATACCAGACCACCAGGCAATTCTGTAATAGAAATAGATAGGCTCACCAGACAGGAAGAACAATCAGAAGGGAGTTATGGGAGTTGCTCATTTTTCTTAGAGGGCATGCTATATCATTATTCAGGCTGGTCACTAATTATAGAGAAGCAAAGAAATGGATGACAACCTGAAGCTTCTACTTTAAAAAACACTTCACTTGAAACAGATTCTACATGACTATTGTCATGGCTTTGTCTCCAGATATAAACATAACAAATGATCGCAGCTCTGTATTGATCATTTAATAAAAATGTCTAGACGTAAAGTACTGTAGTGTCATGGAGGTGCATTGCAGTACAGCAACTTACACGACCAGATTCTTTAGAAGGATGTGTTCTGCACAGCACACTGCCACAAAGCTCTCACACCAATAATGGAAGGTCCGGGCTAGAGATGGTCGAATTTCTTTTCTTACCATTTCGACGGTTTGCCCCTGAGCATGGTATCATCACCAAACTTGCTGGAGATGTAGAGAAGGGTTAGGGTATACTACAAAAAAAACTATGTCTCTAACACAAATAGTTTTCAAATTAGGTCAAAGTCAAGTAAAATTTTCGAAAATCTGAATTTCGATTTTAACTTTGAACTTAATTTATGCAAAAACTACATGTGCTAGAACAAAACTTTTTTTCAAATGTTCCTCTAACCCTTCTCTACATCTCCAGCAATTTTGGTGATAATAACATTTTCAGGGGCTTTGCAATAAGCTCACAAAGTTAGGAAGTCGAAAAATTCGACCATCTCTAGTCAAGGCATGAAGTAGGGGATATTTACAAGATTACTAGAGGAATGAATATTTATAGGCACTACACCATCACCCGTTGGCAGAAATGGGGCATCAATCTTGGGAAGCTACAGTTCCAAACTTTCTCCTACTCGTGGTTAGGATGGCTGAAGGCTCTCTCACAAGATTGGAGCAAAGAAGTAGCAGTCCTTGCCAGGAAGTTACACTGGAACAGTGGACACATTTGGAGGATCTGCCGTGTATCAGGTCAGCATTAGAAAAGCCCAGAAATTTCTGAGGAGCTAACATTTATAGACTCCCAGAGGGGTTGGCTTAAGGCCAGTAGTAGGGTAGATTCGGATTGATACACTTAGTGAGGAGTGGAGAGCGGGAAAAAGGAGACAGTCGCTTGGACACGTACCCAACCTCATGTAGGCAGCAGGTGCAATCCCCTTAAAGGGACAGGCATAAAACAAATATATATACAGTGAATAGCATAGGAATAGTATACAGGGCAAGGTATATATACAGTAAAACATATACACATTAGGTGAATAAGCCCTGTCACTGTCCTAGGCTAGGGAAATGCCAAAATATACAAGAATTTATAACAATGCATTTAAATGAAAAAATTGTGCCATTTACTAGTCACTACAGTACATGACATTTGCCTAATGTCAGTCACCTGCTATACACTGTACAGCAGAACTCAGTAAAATGAAAAGCAGCTTAAACAAATCTGATTTATCCCTATTTTGTCATTCGTTTCCAGATACCGTATTTTTGGGACCATAAGACGCAATTTTTCACCCCCAAAATTGGGGGCAAAAAGTGCCTGCGTCTTATGGTCCGAATGTGCGACCCCCGTGGCCACTCAGCCGCCGGTGGTCGTACCTTGGCTTTGGCCAGCTCTCCCGGCACGGAGATTAGCGGGGGGCTGGAGGAGCTATCAGTTGAAAGATGCCAGCCTGTGTCCGGCCCTCCCATCTGAAATGTGTATTTGCCTATGCCAGCAGAGCTCAAAGTTCTGCTGCCATACGCAATGAAGAGAGAGATATAGATGAACATCTATATCTCTCTTTTCTGTCTGTGGGAACTGCAATCACTCTACAGATCCCACGGACACAGTAACTGCAACATCGGCAGAGACTGAGAGGAGACAGCCTGCCCCCCCCCCCTTCCTCCCGATCAGTGTGGAGAGTGACGTGTTCTGCTGAGAGTGTACTGCTGCTAGTGACACCTACTAGCTGAATTGAATATTGCATTCACTGAATTCTTTGCATTAACCCAATTGATGTAAAAATTTATTAAATCTTTTTTTCTGGTTTTCCTGCCCTAAAAACTGTGTGTGTCTTATGGTCTGGTGCATCTGATAGTCTGAAAAATACATTATTTAAGTCCATATGCCACATCCCAACATTTGTATATAAGCGAAAATAAATGGGGTACGGCTGAGTCTACATTGACAACCTGCAGTTTGCCTGTTGTATTGGCACTGTTTTTATGTGTTTAAGTATTATTTGTCATGTTGCTTTTATCCCACCCTTTTTAATTTAAATGAAGAAACAGTGCCACAAATGTGGCCGCAAATCGAACGCACAAACCTTCAATTTGGCCATAAATCAGACCAAAATGCGATCAAACAAATTACGGACATGTCCATAATTTTTCGACCAATCTCCTTACTTTGGACGGGGACCATCCAAAGTAAATGCCGGCACACAAATTTTGCAGAGCTGATTCATGATGACGTCGATCTGCCAGAAATTTGAAGAATAAACAACACACCTAGGCTGGCTTTAGTCTTAAAAACTCTTAAAAAACAGTTCATACATGTCTATTAAACCCAATAATTTACATATAAAACATACAATTATTGCTTCCTCAGGCCTTGTTTCCATTGATGCGATTCCGTGCGTTTGCAACCGCGCGGTCACCATGCGGTTGTAACCGCGCGGCTGAACGCATGGCATAGTTGTCGCGCGTTTTTGCGCGTTTACAGGACGCGATTTTTTCCCCGAACGCGCCCAGAATACGCATCCGCGTCTGCTAAGCCATGCGTTCTTGCGCGTTTTTGCGCGTTTTGAAACGCATCCAATGCATCCCTATGGGCGCGTTTTTTGGGATGCAGATGCGGTTGGGACGCGGATGCGTTTCAAAATGCTGCAGCTAGCGTTCACAAACGCGCCCTAAACCGCATCCGCGCCCGAACGCGCACAAACGCACCAGTGGAAACTATATTATAGTTTTCAATGGATGCGTTTGTCAGCGTTTGCGGCCGCGCATAAACGCGCGGTTACAAACGCGTGGAAACGCATTAATGGAAACAAGGGCTTAGGAGATCCAAAATTCATTGTTTATCACAGTATAAGAATTATGGAGATGTTGACTAAATGATTTACAATTAACAACAATAAACAATGCTGCAAATCTATGTAAGACGTCTGCCACTGCCCAGAAAATCTCTCACAACACGGGCTGAGAACTGCATGAGGAGAGAGGCAGCCTGCAGCCAGCATGCCCCCCCCCCTCTCCTCGCACAGCACACAGAGCAGTGACAGACCCCGCACCCTTTTCCTTGCTGTGAGCTGAGCTTATCACAGAATGAAGGCTGTGCAGCCGCTTTCTTTCCCCTCCGAAGTAATGGACATCGACCATGATTTACGGTCATGTGCGATAACCTTGTGGGATTGATCGATCCCGCTCAAAGGAAGGCATTCACAGGTATATTTCCTAATAGATTACAGCACAAGCTCCATGATCTCTCACCGTGCTCAATTGTACTCAAATCTATTTAGAAATCCTGTGTATGTCCAGCCTAAGTGGTCTTACTTCTTCTGTGAAGATACACCCAGGTGTCTCACTTAAGTCACTTAAGGGAAAGCCAACTAGTTCCTTCCTTCCCATTCCAGGGTCCAGGTCCCTGTAACTAAAAACATTCAGCAACCAGCAGTTGCTGTTCAATATGCAGGACTTCTACATAGAACGCACCTGATGGGATGCCTTACTGTTGGATATGGTTCAGCAGTGAGAGATGACCAGTCTGTCACCATGTTTATTCCTTTTCATAGCACTATACATGTATACAGTACAGTATACAGATGTGTAACGATTTTCACTTAGGAATGCTTAAAAGTCTGATTAAAGCCCCCCATACACGTTCCGATTATTCTCCCGACCGATTTTTCGTCCGATCCTGTCACCCGATTTTCACCTAAAATGTTATGGTCGGTCGGTCGTTGGCAGGAAAAATCGGAATTTGAATTATCACCGATCCATCAGCCCGACCCTATTTATTAACAGCAGATCGACCAAAAATTTACAGACAGGTCCGAAGCGGTCCCGATCGATTTTTCGGCCGATTTTGAGAAATCTGGATCGGTCGGGTACATAATTCCGAATCCGATTAATCTCCCGATCGATTAATCTCCCGACCCGATCGGTCGGTCGAGCAAAATTCGTACAAAAAATCGGAACGTGTATGGGGGGCTTTAAGCTTGGAAAGAATAGTAACTTGGATCTCTTAACAGCCAGTAATAAGAAAAACAACAAATTTGGCTGTTATACTCACCTACTCTGTATCCTCTGTTGACACATCCACACCAGTGCCACCCCGCTTACTTATCCTGAGCAGTGTGTCTGTCAGGCTGTGAGCGAGTCTGTGAGTCCCCCAAGGTCCCTCTGTCTAACATATCTTTGATGCGTTAGGACATCCGTTGGTTGGTTGGTTGGTTGGTTGGTTGGTTACCCTCTACAGCATGTGTTTCAGATGGAGGGACCTTTCTTCCAATTCTTTTTCTCCGAATCCCAGAAGTGATGATGGCAAAAGACTGGAAGTTGGAGGTTGTGTAAGTCTGTTACAACATTACCCATTCAATTAATAAAATAAAAAACATTTGCTATGGGGCCCAGTCATTTCTAGCCATGCCTAGATATTCCTGTTTTAAATGGGACCAACCCGATGTTATAACACAGACACCAAGCTAGGCAAGCACCATACTACCAGATGGTGCCCCACAGTCACTTTCCCTGACTTCCTTTTAAAGTTCTCAAAAGTAAATGTAAAATATAAGTACAGACTTGTTACACACAGAGAGATCTTCAAAACCACTTGAGAGTTTTCAAGACAGTCAAGCCAAACATTTATGGAAATATGCATATACTTGGAAAACATTCATTAGTCAGCATGGCTGCTTTTAGGAAAAGAAAGGAAACTATATGACAGCGTAGTGTGGGCATGAAAACATATTGTCTGCTGAGCTCAGGATTGTAGGAGATCAGCAGCAATCAGCAGGCCGGAGCTTTGTTTCTGAGAATAGCGCCATGATCGCATTGTAAGCTGCAGACGCCGCACAACATTGGATAAAAATGCCCGTTCTCTGGCAAGCGCTGTGAAATGTTTCACAATTAATTTAAATCTTCCTTTTATATCTACATGTCAGCAAAGACATCCATTCTTCTGCTATTGCTATACGTTTACTCTCAATAAGAAGGCATCAGTCCCTTATTTATTCTTAATAAATTGATGCTCTCCATTGACTTATTAGCCATTGGCTGTACAGCAAGCATGTTCAAAATGTCTAATTGTGCACCATGTTCAAGTTTTCAGGGGTATTTTCATACTATCAAGAGGACTATCATATTCCCCAAGAGCTTCAGCTGCAATGTCAGTGTGACAACTAGTGATGGACCGAACTGTTCGCCGGCGAACTATTCGCGGCGAACATCGCATGTTCGCGTTCGCCACGTGTTCGCGAACATATGGCGAGTTCGTCCCACCCCCTATCTTTTTTCATTGAAGAAACTTTGACCCTGTGAGTCACAGTCAGCAGGCACAATACAGCCAATCAGCACCCACCACCTCACGGACCATCCCACCCCCTATAGCACAGCACAGGAGAGACGCCATTTCACATGCTGATTGAGAGAGTGGAGGAAGTTAGATCAGAGAGCTGCGCTGCATAGGAAACTTAGCTGCCTGTGTTCTTCTACAGTGTACTCTTCCTCATTGCTGTTACTCTGCTGTCAGGTCCTGAGTCCTGAAAAGACCCCAAAAGCCCTTTTTAGGGTTTTTTTTTTTTTTGCTACCCTGTTGCCTGCTGTCTGGCATGCCAGGCTGTTGGCAGTGATTGTTCAAGCCACATATCACACTGTGCCTACTGCCAGTGCTCATATTTGGTGGCACTTTGTTACCCTAGGGGATTTTTTCATCCTACTTTAGGGGCTATTGCAGGGCTTTCCGTCCATTACAGCCTTGTG
>CM070037.1:59415065-59474550 GCA_036250615.1 Ptychadena robeensis | reverse complement strand
CATGCGATATTCGCCGCGAACAGTTCGGCGGCGAACAGTTCGGGACATCTCTAGTAAGGAGTAATTTGGGAGGTTCAGAACACATTATGGGGATTTTCATTATTTCTTACCGTCTTTACAACCAACTTGACTTACAACCAACCATTGGGAACCAGGTTCTTAAGGAACGGTTTCGCTGTATGGTGGATATTGTTTTTATGGATACATAATGATACAGTAAACACAAGTTAGTATGTGAATAGTGTTGATTGTGAATATTCTAATCGTTTTTATTGTGAATATCAACGAATATAGTGCTCTATCTTTGAAATCGTATTATTAAAAAATGTTTACACCAGAACTACAGTGCATTGCATTCCCAATATGCGCATGTACAAGTGCCAATTTGCGCAATGAAGGTAATCCGCGGAAAGTACCATGCATTGTGTTCCCAATATGCACATGCACAAATGCCAATTTGCGCAATGAAGGTAATCCGTGGCAAGTACCATGCATTGCGTTTGCAATTTGTGCATGTACATGTGCCGATTTGCGCAATGAAGGTAATCTGTGGAAAGTACCATGCATTGCTTTCGCAATATGCACATGTCCAACTGCCAATATGGCAAAGAAGGGAATAATGTCTGGAGATCACATATTTTCTTTATTGCAAAAATGAGGCCAAAAATTTGCGATATTTTGTGAATACAAATGTTTCGTTTGCTGCTCATCACTTTATGTGAATACATACATTTCATTTTAAGCTTAATTTTTGAGCATAGGTCCTATTTCATGTATTATTTCAGTTGTGTTAAGAAAAGCAAATACTCTGTGGAAAAATGAAGATCTTCCTTAATATTGTCATGTATAGTGATGGCCAGGAACATAGAGTGTTTGCTTTTCTTCTCCCGAGATTATTATTCTTTTTTTTTTTATTTATTTTCACTAGAGACCGGGTAGAGAACGCCAGTGACGTCACGTCCGGTAATCAGAATAGGGAACTGTGCGTTCCAGATTTCTTTCCAATTCAAATTTCCCACAAACAGGCAGATGTTGGACTTTTCTATAACTCCGATCGGCCTATTTGCAAACAGGGGAGTCACATTTTGATTACAGATTAAAACAAAAAAGGTTCATTTGTTTCTGTTTCTGCCAGTTACCTTTAAATATTTTTCTACCAAAAAAGTCCAAAACGTTATCCATTATAAATCAGTGATGAGCTGTGCAGAAAAAATCATAAAAGATAGTCTTTTACTCTATCAAATCCCAGTACTTTTTATTTTAATGACCTTTTTATGGACCAGCAGATTAATGAGAGTAAAATCAGCCAGTTAATGTAGTTCCATTAACAACCCCGGCAGAAAATGCAAAAGAAAAATAGAAGCTTCTAATTTATGGGGTCACGCATAGAGGGAAAGCATAATATATGCGTGGGGTGTCTGAACTCAACTTAAAACATGGCGATTGTTCAAACAGAACATGCTTAATGATGGGATACACTGAATATATAATCCATCTGGGCACATTTGTAACTATGAAGAATTGACTGCTGGGAAGTACTGCAAATAGAGCAGAAGCGAGTGAAAGTTTGTCACAAGTGTTTTTAATGGCAGAAAAGTAAATTCTCATAAAATGATTAAACAACAGATCATAAAAAAAGCATGTCTTGTAAAATGAAAATAATGGCAGCCCATTGTAACAATACAATCAATCACATTCCGCAATGGATTATAAAAGAATCGTCACCAAATAACGCTGTAGCGGTCTTTATGTGAGCTGTCCTGGGTCTTTTTTCCTGCTCAGTGAAAAAGCTTGTAAAATAATAAGCTTGGCATTAAAAGTAAATGCCCGTGGGCACACTGAAGTGTTGATTTGTAGCCAGACAATCTGATTAACTTCCCTGAAAGTGTTATGTCCTCTCCTAACAGAGGTAATTTCTACTCTCTAAACTAAGGATAGCTTCACAAGTAATATTTTCCACTAATTCATTTAGAATTTACTATTGAACATGTTAGAGCTCAGTGAGCTGCTAAGAAATAAAAATCCTTACACAGAACAGGGACCGTGCTCTGGTTGTGCAGATTGGCTTACTTCTGCTTTATTTACTTTGCAGGTGTTTGACACTTCATCTAGTCATGAAGTCATGAGGTGAAAGGTTAGATAAGATAAGGCACCTCTGACCTTACACACTCCCAGCTCCTAAGTAGTGATAGCCAAACATCGGCCGTGTCCGTCTGCAAACAGGCGGATCAGACTTTTAAAAAAGTCAGCCAAAAACTATACCGGAAATGATGCCGCGACGTATATGAAATGCACAGTGCCTGGTTCCAGAAGTGATGTTGGTCAGACGTCACATCCGGCCTGTGCATGGTACAACACTGGTAAAATAATTTTTTCTCCAGCCGGACCAGGCATGGAAACGTCTAGCCAGAGCAAGAATTATAGACTTCTTTTTTTTGCCAGCGAAAGGGGCGGGTCGAACACCCGTACTGTTCACTGACGAGAAGAAGAGCAAACATTTAATGTTCGCGTCAAACTGACTACCCAGCGTACAGTTCGGCCATCACTACTCCTAAGTGTGGAAGTTAGTGAGCTGACAGGGAAACATCAGACAACCATGAGGATTTCACAGGTAGAGCTATACAAGAGGTTTGCTTTAGGACTTACTCACTTTTCTCAAATAACTTAAGCTAGCCATACACAGGATGATATTCGGCCGAACAACCGCTATGCGGGTTCCCGCTTGGCCACAAATCAGGTGGGCCCACCTGAACAGATCCACCAGGAATCTTCCGCATGTCAGATCTCACAGTGATCTGACATGTCTGTAAATTCCCAGCCGATCCCATTACTTTGCTGTCCCCATCCAAAGTAATGGCCGGCACATGTGCCCGCCGATCAGCTGAGGGGCCGGCTGCAGCATGATGACATCATCAGACTGCAGTTGATCCCTCATCCAGTTGATCTCTAAAACAGGCAACTAGTATTTAGTAGAAGCAAAGGTTAGAAACACCAAAACAATTTTCCTTTAAAGAAAGTTGATGCTGTGATATGACGGATAACTGGGATAACATTCTTCTTCTTCCTCCAACTTGTAGAAGTGCAGATGTTGCAATCCACATCTACACTATGGTCCCGGTGACACAACTAAAGCTCCCCCCATACACCTAACAATTTTACCATACTATTTCTATACAATCAACGTTTCTTCTACCAAAAACATGTAATATGAGGACTTGTCTAAACCTTTCAAACACTATGTATTCTATCAGGGAGACCACTGACCTACATAGTTGTTGGTAGATCAAAAGGAAATTGTATGGAGTGATCTAAAGCTGGGCATACATGGATAGATTTCTAAATAGATTTGAGTACAATGGAGCGCCGTGCGCACTCACAGAGCTTAATTGTGCTCTAATCTATTAAAAAGTCTACCGGTGTATGCCTTCCTTTGAGGCTGATCAATAGATCCCGGTCAAAGAAATTAACAGGGTTCCAACATGTTGGAAAACCCTTTTCGATGTCCATTACTTCCGAGGGAGACTGTGATTCCCACCTCCGAAGTAACAGAGGCAGAAATCTGCAGCTGCACAGCCTACAGTGATCAGCTGAGCTCAGCTCCTGGCAGTGGGAAGGGGCCTGTCACTGTTCTGTGTATGAGGGTAGGGGGGCCATGCTGGCTGCAGGCTGTCCTTTTTCCTCATGCAGTTCTCAGCCCATGTTGTGAGAGATTTTCTCACAACACTGGTGTACCGGGTCCTCACCGAATGGCAATTGATCTGCACTTTGCTGCACATTGATTCCCATTTGGAATCTACCTGTGTATGCCCAGCTTCCCACATGACCATGTGTATGGGTGCTTTACTGTATTCCAAAATAGGGCAGGTAATGCCCCAACCAAAGTCTCAATTATGCACAAGGGGTTCCGTCTTTAGAGGTGGCACTGACAGGTCAACTGACCAGGCTCTTACTCTGTTCTATTACTCTGATTGCTATCTATCTGCTCTCACCGTCCACTCTACAAGCCAACTTTTTGCATTTAAAGCCCAGTCGATAACATGTTAATCAGTGATTATAGACGGAACAGTGCAGAACAAAACAAAAAAAGTTCATTGGGGCTGAAACATTATTAATTAAAGCTGGGAACTTAAGTGCCAGGCTCGGGAGCAGAGAAATATTACTGAGCTTTGGAGACAGAACATTACTGGTACGCTCTACTAAACGCTGATTGATTAGTCCCATGTTCTAATAAATAGCTTCCAGATTGTAAATGTAGGAAGGAAAATTCACAACATAGAGAAGAAACATTCTTTGTATCCAGCCTGCAGTAGATTACACAAACCTTCTGTGTTAAGGCCCCCATATCGGCGTCATCGGTGATGCCGATAGGGGCAGAAAGGCTCTGTGTGCCTGCAGCTTTGTAGAAATGCTGCAGGCACACAGAGAGCCAGCGGTTCACGATCACAATCAGACTGCGCCAGTACTTGCTCCAGGTGGGCACGTTCATTTTGCAATTGATCACCAAGCGCTTAACCCGAATGCGCATGGTGATCATTCGCAAAATCGGCCACAGAATAAAGCGCTATGGCCGGCTTCAGAGGTTTTTTTTTTACGTTTACACTTGTTTTCTTTTCTTTTGATTTGGATTGGTTAAAACATTTGTAAAATATTTATCCAATCCAATCAAAATAAAAACAAATGTAAAAAAATGAAAAAAAAAATCGAAAAAAAAAAAAATTTCTGTACCTTTAAATCTCCCGCCCGCCGGATGACGTCATCGGCACACGAGAGCCGATCACGGAGATAACCGGAGACCTCGGCTATTTCCGGAACGGCTCGCGTGCAGCCGAAGATGATCCCACTATCAGGAACGCCCAGCGCGAGCGTTTCTGCTAGCGGGATCCACGTTGAGCTGGATTACAGAAAGACATTTCTATAATCCAGCTCAAAGGTAAAAAAAAAAGATTTAAAAAAAGACCGGGGACCAGGTCCCGCCTCCGTGACGTCACACGTCACTCCGGGACCCGGAAGAAGACGGAGAAGCAGAGAGAAGATGGCGGCGGCGGAGCAGGTGAGCTCCCACGATGTGCCCGAACCCAGTTCGGGCGTATCGATAGTTGCAGTGTGCCTGCAACTATCGGGCATATCGCTAGGGAGGTTAAAGGTTTGCTTTTTGCCTCAGGTGAATATTGGGCAATGTGAATGACCCTCACCATCTCTTTAAAGCTATCATATCTATCTGTTATGGTACGTTGTGTTTTAACTCATAGTAGGGATCATTTAAATCAATAACACTTATAACCCACATTATAAGTAATAGTTTCAATCAGATTAATAGCATAGAAGAAAAAGTAGACAAATATAGTCTACAGAGACTTAGTGTTGTTGCCCTGGCACAGTATGTATGTGACTGACAGGATCACCAATCATTTAAATAAAGAATACAGCCAAAGCATTTAACCATGTTTCCCCCGAAAATAAGACCGTGTCTTGTATAAATTTTTGCTCCCAAAGATGCCCTATGTCTTACTTTTGGGAGTCTTATTTTTCCATGAAGAAGAATACGGCACTGGGGTATGAGGGTGGGGGGACCACTTAAGAAGACACAGGGAGGATCAGAGGGGGGAATCAAAATGTCACAGGAGACTTGGGGGGGGGTTACCATTTTAGTAACCCCTACTGATCCTTCTGTGTCATTTTGATTGCCCCCTCTGATCCCCCCTGTCCAGAGTTACAGTACTGTATCTTTGGGGGTGCCTTATTTTCTGAGGGGTGCCTTATATTTCAGTGTGAGGCAAAAATGTAAGGGTGCCTTATTTTCGGGGATGCCTTATTTTCGGGGAAACAGGGTAGGTTGCAATCTTTCACCTGTTAAGTTTAATTTTTTTTATCATTCAAATGTTATTAATAGTACAAATAATAATACAAACAGTTATCATGTACCAGGTAAATAACACATTACATGGTAACCATTTTTTGCCAGAGTTCATGTCATGTCATCTTTGTACAGGTGTCTGTATCAGTAGCAATAAAACATCCCGCTAAGAATGACAAGGGACAGTAATGCATTCTGTTGTACGTGGCATAAGCTAATTGGGGCGAATATTGACACCAAGGTCCACTTTATAGTAGTAATAAACAGCAAAACAAGTAAACACAGCTTTTCATAAGTGTTAGTGGATGTAAAGTGTACCCACAGTGCCCATGTGTGAAAGAATTTGTCCTCTGTATTATGAAGTGAGGATGTTAGGTCTTCCATTTTGTACATTTACGCCATTTTTGTAAGGCAGAGAGATGCAGTAGGTGGGGATGTTTGTCTCCATACCAATGGTATACATACACATGCTGCATTGATAAGGTGTCTTCAGGAGCGAGCGTTTATAGCTTAAGGTTGGAATATGGTTCAAATGAGGTTTTAATTTACTTTATCCAGTGTTAGCCAGCACTTCTAGGGGGGGTCCCCCACTGGAAGATGCGCCTCTTCGGTCGACTACAGACACAGTCGATTTACATAGAAAACTTAATACTGTCAAAAAAAGTTGGATTCTAAAAATATTGTATTCCAACTTGTAAAACAGTTCAGCCCTTGATGTGCTTTGCATGAAACGGTGTATGTCTGTTAGCAGTAATCAGAGCTGATTTCACCCTTGCAGAGCCAAATACTCCATGCCCAGTAGGTGCGGGAAACACAGCTTGCTTCCCGTTGCCAGCATCAGCAAAGCATTAGTGCCCAGCTCAGCCTCCGATTAGATTCAAACCTAGTCTGGAAAAAGATAGCTGCAAAATGGAAGTTTGAATGTGACTGCTGGCTGTGGGATAACAATGACAGTTGTTAGAACTGACACTTTGATGGATGAGTGTGCATATGCCGGGTGGATGAGGAAAACTGTTATAATTGCTAACAGCAACACAAGTCTCTGGGTAATTCTTTTCCATAATATGGGTTTATGAAAGGGAGAATTTGAACAAAAGAAAATCGGGTCATACAATCCAATAGTTTGATAAATAAGTCCCTCTGCATCTTCCCACTCCTTCCTGTTGTCCCATTTATAACAGCTACAGTTACCAAGCAGTAGTTTCAAGGATTCATTATCCCCATAACTATTCCACAGGACACTCTGTTACTTCTGTGTTTGTAAAAATAGGAAACAAGCAAAGACACCCCAGTAAACCACACATTTAATGAACAGTTCCATGTGCTGCTCCTTCTATAGTCTCCAGTATCAGAACTGCTGCCAGAGATAAGGCAGGGTCCTTGGGGGTGTACCAGTGACTGACCATTGAAACTGCGCATGGGCAGGCATTCTTAAGCTAGCCATACACGTGTCGGATTCCATGGCCAATTGATCACTCACCCAATCGATTCCAGCGATTCTGCCGGGAATCGCAGGTGTGATCAATCGGCCAATTAAGAGTATCCATCGCTGCATACCACCTTGTCCAACGGATTCCGGGACGATTCCGTGTCCGATTGTCCACCTCACAAATGGCAATTCCCCCTGATCTGGGCAGAATCAATCTGATGGAACCAACATGTTGGTTCTCTGTCGGATCCGATTCTGGGCCCCTGAACGATCGGACCTGATCGATCGGACAAGGTGGGCTGCACGCGATTCCGGCACGATCGTTTTGCGTGCACGCGCCCGGAATCAATCGTGCCGGAATCCGGTGGGAATCCGACACGTGTATGGGGGCCTTAAGGTAACTGTAAAATGAACTCTGAAACACTATTAGTAAGATCACTCCACAATATCCCAGCTTCAGTCCTTGTCCCAGGATTCCTTAAAATCCTTTTCATAGGATTTCATGTTCATGAAAAGCATCATAATGACCATGGCAGCTCGATGAAGCTGAATTCTGTTAAGTGATTTCCTGAAAATGTGTCTTTTCCTAGTAAGTGGTATAATCAAATCAGATGCAAGCTGTGAACAGACACTACATAGTAGTGGCCCGGATTATCTATGGGGATTTTCTTGGGCGAATATCTAGCGCCAGCCACTGTATTTGTCATATTTTACTGTAAGAAAATAGAAAAATACAGCAGTCATCCAGGAAGCTAAGTGCTTATGATGAACTACTACATTGGGACCTCGTTGCTCAGTGCTAGGAGCTGCATAATAACTTATCGCTACCTAATAGCAAATTAACCAGTGAATAGTCATCTATACCTCATATTTGGAAACACAATATATGCATTATTTCAGTTCATGTTGCAATTACGATCATTCTCATCCAATGCAAAAAAATGAAAGGTAAGTTGTTTTTTGTTTGTTTTTTTGCTACAGCAGAAGGGCATATGTGAACTGTGCTCCTGATTCCGTACAACAGTCGCCTTTATCAAACAACACAACATTTGTTCTAAAGCTCTCCAACTCCAATTAGCACTTGGAAATTGAATGGTGCTTTTATCTGAGAAAGTGCACTCTTGGGAAAGAGGTGGCAATATACGTTCTGGCAGCTTATGGAGTGGTAGGATCATTAGCTCCTCTATGTTTAGACTCAAGAGGGTTAGTTTTACACAGAAGACAATTCCAACATTACTCGCAAATGAAAGTACTTGACATTGATGATTTCCTGTACACTACGTTGTCTGTATCCAAGCTGGGCACTATCATCACTTGAAAAAGACAATTGCATCAGATATAATCTGTGTTTTATGATTTTCTACACAGGATTGAGAGTATGAAGTCCACATATGACCTCTACAGCTCAGGTTCTGTTAAATAAATTAGACGAAGAATCAATTAACTTCAATCATAGAAAAAAACTAGGGAAAGGTGAAAAATAGGGAAAAGGGTAGGTAAGTATAATTCCCCTTAGACAAGGTAGTGGGCGCTCCAATTTTCCCAAAAGTGGTGTATTGTGAGGATGTTAATAGAGTAAGGGCGAGTCTGGACTTGTTCCTTCGGCTGCTGGGTCAAGAGTTGCCTTCTCCTGTGCTGGCAACCGTGATGTAAAAGTAACTATTGAATTTAATGTCTCTGGATCTAAACCTCGATCTGGGTTCTGATCTCTGTATTTCTGGTCACACTCAATTGCCTTTTTGGGATACCGAAGACCATTTTGGCTATGATGCCTACTTTTTTTCTTTGGTTTGATTAGGGTTTTGCAAAAAGTGGGGGTTTCCCATAAGAATAAGGACTTATTTCAGAGGCACCCGTTAGTTGTAAAGAGGTGTTCCTTTATTGGTATCAGCAGATTTTACAATTTTAGTCAACTCGTTTAGTGGTCCTCTGACCACTTCTTCAGGACAAATAAATGATGTTGTGGTCTCCAGACTCATCTGATTGGTCTGAGTCAAAGCAAATGGAAGGAATTACGCACACCATTTTGTATGATGCCTACTTGTTTTCTTCGGTTCAAGTAGGGTTTTTTGAAAAGTGGAGTTTTCCCATAACAATAAGAACTTATTTCAGAGGCGCCTGTTAAGCCCCCCATACACCTTCAGATTCCTCCATACAACTTTCATGAGACCTACCAACAACTATGTAGTATAGTGACCTCCCTGACAGAATACATAGTGATTGGAAGGTGTAGAAAGGTCCTCATATTACATGGTTTTGGTAGAAGAAAAGTTGGTTGTACAGAAGTTGCATGGTAATTGTATGTGGTGTATGGGGGGCTTTAGTTGCAAAGAGGTGTTTCTTTATCGGTGTCAGCTGATTTTACAATTTTAGTTAACGTGTTTATGGTCTTCTTATTTGTCCATTTTCAGGACAAATAAAATGACATTGTGGTCTGTCAGATAAACATAGTAAAACAACATAAAAGGGGTATGCTAAGTACAACCATATATATAGTGTAAAATTTTTAGGATGATCATTAAAAGACATATATATTGCATGATTTAATGCTAAGCATATTGGACTGTATATGAGTAAATGAATAAATTAGAATAAATAAGATAGATATGGTAATGAAATAATAAAATATAGGTTAAAATAATATATTTTATAAAATAACAAAATAAAGTTAAATCTTATAATATCAATTAATGAATAATCAGATAAAAGAGGAAGAATGTAATTCATAATCTGTTAACAATATAAACATATAAAAAGTATAATGTAAAAATGATCATATGTTAGTACAATCGTTAGATAGAAGTACTCAAACACAATATATACACATATTATGCATAGTCCATTAACTGTATGAAGATAATGTGGGTCTTTATAAGACTAGTATCTTATATCGAATATGGTGTACCCATTGATATATTTATGTATAATGAATGTATCTCTGTAACTGATATATTGTGTTATTTAAGAATCAGTTGTTATAGTCTGGTCTTTAGTAACTTTTGGGAGGATGTGGAGCGTTAGTATATGCTCTTACCGCACAGGATTCCTTCCATTTGCTTTGACACAGACTTCAGATAAGACTGGAGACCACAACGTAATTTTCTTGGTCCTAAAGAAGTGGTCAGAGGACCATGAAATGCGTTGACTAAAATTGTAAATTGATACCAATTAAGGAACACCTCTTTGCAACTAACGGGTGCCTCTGAAATAAGTGCTTATTCTTATGGGAATCACCCACTTTTCGAAAAACACAATTGATAACAAATTATTATTAATTAATAACAAACTTCTTAATTGGATTTCTCCTCAAAAACACCAATACACTTGCTATTGGTGTAGTCTCATAACTGTTTAATGTGAACTCTTCAACAGAACAAGAGCATTGGAAGGAGATTTGGTCTTTTGTTGCTCACTTGTATCTGAGGGTTTGGAGTGCAAGCATCTCACTTATCCCGCCTAATTTCTTCTTTGTGACATTACTCTACCAATTATAAAATTACTGGTTATAAGAGCAGGTCTGGCATAGGAAAGTGCAGCCCACCACCTTTAAGTGAGTTTTTGGTATAGATTCTACAAGTAAATTCTGATGCCTTGTCCATTACCCTGAATGGGCTTGACTTACATTCAAAAAACTATTCTCTAGAAATCCATTATAACAGCAAGCAAAGAAGCAGTAGAAAACATTAGGGTGTCAAGACCAAAAAGTGGAGGTCTTTCAATGTTTCATAGACTCCTTTATCCTAGTTAACAAGTCTCCTTCCTTTTTCAAGACAGTCTCCACTTTTTACCAATTGTCCTAATCCCTACAAGTCTCCAACAAACTTCTGTCAGGTACAACACCACTCTCTGATAAATGTAGCAATGTAGCATTTGGGGCACACTAGTGTTTGTTCCTGATGAAAAAAAGTATCCTTCAGCTTTTGCCCAGGACATTTAACTAGTACTGTGCTAACATTTACTAATGCAGCTATTTGTGATGGGGGAAAAAGTGCTTCACTGCTTCTAAATCACTACTTTCCAAGCAGCAATGTCCTTATTGCCTGAATTACATAGAAAAGAAATATATATATATATGGTTTATCATTATTGTTTATCATTAGTCATTTACTTATTTAATTAATCATTAGTTATTTAATTGTTTAAAAATAATTATAATACAGTAGTTGAAGGGGAACTCAGTGATTTAACAAAAAAATAAGTTTTATGACACCAGGTACCTTTAACGTGTAGTTCCATGTTGATATTTCTATTTTTAAACAGATGGAAATAAAGTGTACATCAATAGCTCAAATAGCTAATAAGCCCATGACAGGGTTGTGGTTATCAACATAATCTTGGGAAAGTGTCCAAGAACATCATGTTGCCAGCAGACTGAAGTGCAGTCTTCAATGAGGCATAGAAGTGATGTAGGGAAAAGTAGATTGGCTGATTATGTGCTCTGAGTGCAGTATCGAAGCAGCAAAATACAGCTATGGACTATTTGGATGTCTATGGCTCTTTTATATTGAAACATTATTTTTATTAGGTAAACCATGCTTAAAATCACATATTTATAAAACTAACTTTTTCCGCTGTAGTTCCCTGAAAACGTTGTTTACAATCATGTAAAATGTAGCAATTTGAGATCTCTGTGTTATAAAGTATGCTCCTATTAATATTAATGGGAGGGAACCAAAAAACACCAACACCCCACACAATATATGAAATGAAATACAATGAAACACTGGTGATTTAGGTCAAAAAGAACTAAACAATTGTGCATGTCCACATGGGAAGTTGTCACCCAAGTGTCATGAACTCCTAGTGTCATTATCCAGACAGTGGTACTCACATCTAGACAGCACTCTTAACATAAATAGAAGAAATCCAATGAGATGACCACATTTTGTATGATCTGCCTTAATATTTAGAAAAAATCAGTGAAAAGCATAACACACATTTTGGGAGCTCATTGGGGTTCAAGGGATTTGAACAAGAAACGTTAAAATTTAGGTTTTTTTTACCATTCTTACTAATGCTAGAACAGCTTCTTGAAGGATCTGTTTCTCCAAACAGGACATTTTGTCTTGTTGATTCTTCTTCAAACTTTCACTCTCTTTTGAATATTATTGAGTTCATACATAGATCATAACAACACCATATATGCATGACTGTTCTGGACTTAAATCCGTTCCCATGATATATATAAGGTTAAGACAGCTACCACATAAGACAATTAGACACAAAGGACCATAAGCCCATAGTTCTGGAGAGAAAATTTAAAAAGTATGAGACACTGCTATCCATATATCAAGAGAATATACAGTGCATTTAATCATATCAGGCAGGACTGGACCATGCAGTATTTACTCTAGGTTCCTGCAGGCAAGCTAAAACACCTGCAGCAAGAGGCAAAGCTTTGTTCTACCCACTTCAGCCAAGCCAAAAGTGGACAGTTCCAGGAAATAGGTCTTAGCCCCATCAGGGTGTGCAGGGCTGAAACTGTAGAATCTGTCTGTAAACAAGCAGTACCCATTCTTTGAATATTCTGACCAGCTTATGGGGAGACACATTTTACAATCTGGTGCCAAAAACTTACCCATGAGCACCTATTTATATATGGGAGGAAGGATGAGTCTACGTCACATTTTTTTATTTCAAAGCAGAATGTTAATGTAAATAAACAACTCAGCAACATCAATTCACTCAGCTTACACAGTTATAATACACATATGGGAGGAGTCATATATTCAAAACAAAAGTCTGAGCTCACAAGTGAGTTTATGATATTATGATAGTATGAGTTGTGTATTTACATAAACATTCTGCATTGCAGTAATATGTGGCACAGACTAATTTTTCCTTCCATATGTAAATAGGTGCATATGGGTAAGTTGTCAGTGCCGGATTGTAAAATGTGTCTCTCCAAAATGTTGCTTAATTGATTCAGAGAATGGGAACTGCAAGTGTATGTAGACTTAATAAAGTTTCATTCCTGTATGCTAAGTTGGAATGTAGTCTTCTTGGCAGTGGCTTGGCTAGAGGCAGTGGAGCAGCCTCCTGGGATGTATGGAACATTAAAAAATAATGGAAAAAATGCAGTTTACAGTCTGAAAAATTGTTGTGAAGTCAAAGCTTAAATGATTTGGAATCTTGTTTAAAATCAACCAATAGCTAAATTGCTAATCCAAACAACAATGCTGTTAAATCAGAATATGTTCACTATGGATGAAACCCTCAAATATAGAAAACCATAATCATATCATGTCATGTAAATGACAACAGAACAGAAGATTGAATTTGAGGAGAGCAGCCACACAACAACCTATTAAGAGGTAAAAGCAAGTTAATAAGAAATCATAATTGGAAAAAAGTGGCACTCACTGCTGTAGAACTCCTTAACAGTTGGCAATCAATAGCCAATCATATTATTTGATCATAGCATAAAAAGTAGACACCCATCCAGGGAACTGTTATTAGTCTGCCATGTAAATGTTTGCTGATATAGCTGCAGTACAAAATTTGTGTGAGAGGCACGTCTGTCCAAAACAAAGGAAAATTACATCTACCTTATGAAGTTCATTTCATAGATAAAATCCCCTACAAGCTTTATAAATAAACAAGAGAATTAGGACTACAAAACGTGCTCTTTTTAACATTCCTCGCACTTACATTGCTACAGGTAAACTCGCACACCTCCTCTAGGAGGATTATGTTTAGTGTTTAGCGAGACTGAGCTACATATTTCTGTGTGGCTTTGTGTTTGAAGTTGTCTGCCGAATGCCGGGGCTTGTTTATGAAATCCCCTTATCATTTCATGCAAAACAGGAAACCAAACCCCAAAGAAATCCATTCAAAGTGAATACAGAATTATAAAACACAATTCTGGCTTATATGAATATCTCTTCCCTTTGTAGGAATTCTCAGACTTTTTTTATCTGACACAGCGCTGAAACCATGTGTCTGCCAAGCCAGTGGGTGTCTGGATAGCTAAGGTATATTCACAGCAAATTACTTATTACTGAAACAAACTGACAGATAAACCAAGGGTGTCACACTTAAATGCACAGTGGGCCAAAATTCAAAACTTGGACAAGGTCACGGGCAAATTTTTTTAAATTTAAAGATACCTACTAGGGAATATTTTTTTCCTTCTCATCAGATATAACGATGGAAACAAACTTGCATTTTGCTTAATCGCCTGAGCGCTGCACACGTGGTGCACTTTCTTAAGAAGGCAATCACGGCGGAGTATAGAAAATGTTGACGCAATTTTTAGCGTGCTGGGAAAAAGAGACGCCGCTCCATTAACAAGGAGGTCTATGGTGCTGCTTACCCCCACCACTTTCGAGTCACTGGTGAAACAATCGGAGTGGACTGCACCACATACTCCTATCCAGAGAATCACTAGCGGAGCATAGAAAATGTTGCCGCGATTTTTAGCGTGCTGGGAAAAAGAGACACCCCTCCATTAACATGTAGGTCTATGGCGCTGCCTACCCCCCACCCCTTTGGAGTCGCCAGAGACGCGATCAGGGTGGACCGCACCACATACTCTGATCCAGAGAATCACTAGCGACGCATAGAAAATGTTGCTGCAATTTTTAGCGTGCTGGGAAAGAGAGACGCCTCTCCATTAACAGGGAGGTCTATGGCGCCACCTATCCCCTGCTACTTTGAAGTTAACTGTGACACGATCGGGGCGGGCCACACTGTATGTGCCAATCCAGAGATTCACTGGGGGAATCCAGCAGACAAGTAAGTTTCTCTGCAGTTAATTTTTATGATCAATGAAACTCAACCCAAGATAACTCGGGGAGAATGCCCAGGAGGTTAAACATTGAATCTGGACCAAGCTAAGTTTAATACTTAAGGACATGTGAAATGTCCAATAAAAGACACATCTGTGGCATTCATTTCTTAAATTAAATGTTAAAATTTCATGAACCAAAAATAATCACACTGCAGACCAGATTTGGTTCCCAGGCTGGAATATGACTTACCTTTTGTAAATATTATCATCTTCTTGCTATTTGTAAAAAAATATTACAGCATGGGTGAGTTTTCCTTATAGAGCTGGATGACAGCACAGGAGATGGAAGAAAATTCAAAATTCGAATTTTTTACTTGAAATTTAGACTTTTCAGTTGCAGATCTGCAGGATGATTTCCACCCTTTGAGCAAAAGTTGTATTTTCACAGTGAAATATTAACTTTTTTAAATTTCAAATTAAAAATATTCATTTTTACATTCAACTTAACTTAAATTTAAAAATATTTATTAAATATAAAATAAAAATCCCCCACATTATGGAATGAGTATACAGGTCTCCATGGTCTCTTATCCATTTCTAACATGTTAAAAAAGACATTCATTAAATACAAAAATACTACATTCAAATAAAAGAGTAAATAGATTAATTAAATAAAATAAAGAACATAAACAACACAAATCTATTCTGTGCTAATTTTCTTTAAAGCACTGGATGGAGTACAGCTCATGGCCCTGGATGAGAAGAAGCACATGCTAACAATGCTCATCCCTGCCCATGTTCCCATGTGTAAACATAAACATGGCCTGAAGTAACCTGTTGGGCTGCACAGTAGCGCAAGGCTCATGTCCGTACAATTCACTATTCACTATGTTGATTAACATTCCCACATGTGAACTATATGGGCATGCGCACCAGTGTGGGAATTAATGGAAAATTACAATTCCCATGCTACTGCCCACGGCCAGCAGATTACTTGAGGGCCAATTGATGTTTATAGGCAGGTACCCAGCCAGGGTTCTGCTCAAGTGCTTCTACTCAGCCCTGGCCCAGGACCAGTAGCGCTGGAAACCCCAGGGACATCCAGTACCTCAGCTCTTTAAACTTATCTGGGACATCTGCCCAGAATTGATTAAAGCAGGGGACATTGTAATCCAATGCTTTTATGGTTCTTACTTAGATTAGGCTATTGTAAATGTGTGAAAAAAAACTTATATGGGTTGACCATGTGTACTAACTAACCTCAGAAATGTAGCTAATGAGGTTCAGTAAGGTCATAAAACCTGATCTGTATACGAAAACAGGACTGAAGTAATAGTTTTTTACAGTCATCACCGAGACAGGAATGGTAGGGAATGTTTCAGCAGGGATGCCTAGTGATAGCAAATAGGACTCCGCACTCGTTTGAGGGAATTTCTCTCAAATCCTTTTGGTCCCTGTGTTTTCAGATCTTTCCAGCAGGGCAGAAAAGTTGCATGATCATTTCTTTACAAGCCAAACCAAACCAACCAAAAACTTGGGTTATAGATAAATCTTAAATATCAAACTAGATTTTAAAATATAGATTATATATATTTATTAACCGCCCTAGCGGTCAGGATGGCAGCATCTCGTCCAGCCGAGATGCTGCCGTCCAGTACACATCGGGGCACCAGGAGCGCATACCCACAGTTCAGCGCTGTCCCGGTGTCCCCGATGTGACATGCTGCCAGCATGCCTCCTTCTCTTCTCCCCCTCCGAGTGACGTGATGATGTCACATCGGGCAGGCAGCGGGAGATTTGAAAGTACAGTGAATGAAATCAGTTTTCTATGTAGAAAACTGAATTCAGTATGCATCTATGTACTAAATCTCGCCAGAATAAAAAGTCACTGGTGCCCCAGATGTGCCCATATGCAGTAACCCTCTCTAACCTAGTGGGATTTTATCACATCCATCACACCAGGTTAGAGAGGGTTAACTACAAATGGGCACATGTGGGGCACCAGAGACTTTATTTGGGCGAGATTTAGTACATAGCAACATAGCTTTGTGCCCTGATTTTTGTGTTTTCTCATTAAATTTATTTAAAAAAAATGTTTTTATTTTACATAATTGTTTGTTTCAAACATTATTATATTCAGGATGTCTATTAGACCCTTGTACGGACAGATTTTGGGAAGTTAAAGGCCTACAACATACAACAAGAAAAATGTACCATTGAAGTCTATGGTGCACTTTTGGTACAAAAATCTGGACCTCAGCAGTGCGCTAGGGAGATTAAACATAGAAAACTACTGTAAGTATGATATGAATTTTCAGTTTTCCTGACAGCTCCATGCCAACATACACACTGGGTTGGCTTCCTCTCAATGATGGAGCACGTGAGGAAAGAAAAATTACGGTAAGTTTCATATGAATTTTCTGTTTTTCATGCTATCTGTGCTAATATGCCTAATTATTGCTAATTTTGTTCTTTTTAAATCATAAACAGGACCGCATTGAAAGCATGCGCAGAATCCAGGATTGCCGAACTTGGTCTTGGTCTGGGCACTTTTTGCAAGAAGTTTGCAAGAATGTTCTCCTTGTGTCTGTGTGGAATTCCTCCGGGTACTCCAGTTTCCTCCCACACTCCAAAGACATAGGTTAATTGACTATTGACTATGGTAAGGACATTAGATTGTAAGCTCCCCTGAGAGACAGTTAGTGGTATAACTATATATGCTCTTTAAAGCACTGTGTAAGGGCATGTTTCCACTTTGTTTTGTGATCCGTTGGGACCCCCTACTTTAAGGGCAGTGCTTGTCGGGGGTCCAGACGGATCACAAACACTGTACCTGCCCAGCTGATGTCTGAACAGTCTTAACAGAACAGTCTGAACTACGTTGACCCCTACATTGGCGGATTGGTACAGAGAATCTGCCAAGCAGGTAAAGTGTATATGATCCGTCGGGACCCCCGGCAAGCACTGCGCTTAATGTAGGGGTCCCGACGAATCAAACAATGCTGTGATGACATAGCCTTATATGTCAGTGCTATATAAATACAGGATAATAGTGATACCATGACTCTAAGATCGAGATGCACTATTTAAGACTGCATTAGCAACTTACTACATCAAGTAAATGTTGTAAGACTGCAAGTAAATGGGATTACCTCATTCCCTGAGTTCCTAACTATATAATAGTGTGGAAAATATTTAACTCTTGTGAAATACCATATTGAAATGTTGACATGATACAAACCAACTGATCTTTGGGGAGACAAATTAGGTTTAGAATGATTCCAACTGTAATATAAAGAAATTGGACATCTCTGGCACTGCCCAGTTCAGACAAGCACTAGACAACCTCTTTGTGTTTTACCGTTTGAAGATTAAAGAACTTTTTATATTGAAATATGGACTTCTAAATGGACTTGATCTACTACGCTTTATTATGATTAAGTGATCTACTCATTTTCTATCATTTGAATCCTCAACTCTGGGGTATTTTAATAACGTAAGGTGGCCAAGGAAAGTCCCCTCGTCCCTGCCTCGGCAGGGAGAAAAACTTGATGGGTGGATAGACTGGGACCACCAGTCTCTCCATTCATTGAACAATTTCCGGTATTATTGTGTTTGGGATGTTGGCCGCATACTTAAGAGTGCATTGTGGTAATCTTTATGTTTGAATATATTTAAAAAAGAACCACAAATTTGTGAACATTTTACAAAAATGGCAATACAGAATGACCCTCTTTGGGCTTCATATGTCCATATTCATCATAGCAGCCTATGTTCTTGATCTTGCAGCCTGGCATCTATGTGTGGAGTACTGCATGTCAAATTTTTAATAAATATTCACAAACTCTTTGGATCAATGATGGATCAAGGCATATTCACAAACATCCTCCTCCAAATTGGCCAGGCTGAATCATAAACTTGGCAGATGAGTTTGCTCATCTCTACCAATGACTTTTGGCATCTCACTGCAGTGGGAAAATAGACACAAAGCCAAGTCTCTTTCATGTGCTGTGATGGGTTGCATTACTTCTGCTTAACTCTGTGACTTATGTTATTATAATAAACAACAGTTGTAAGATACAAACTCTATATACAGTATGTTAAAGAAATATGGTATAAATTATTGAAAAGTTTTCCAAAACAGGGAGAGTCTGTACTGGGTACTTGATAAGGTAGAGTCTGTACTGGGTAGGTATCCCTTGGTGCCTGATTTTGTAAGATTTTGCCATATGTTGTATTGAAGTCCTCAAATAGAATACGGCTGTACCCAGGAAATCCTGCAGAGAGTCCGCTATCAATAACTAAGGCAATAGCTCTACGCAGAGTGTCTGCTTCATATTGGACAGATACGGTATAATGAATGTTTCCAGCCCTTTAGACGAAGGAAGATCAGTGCCAGAAAAACATCTGCGGGTTGTGAGACAGACTAGAAATAATATATTTTGAAGAAACACAAAAGCACACAGACTTTCTGAAAAAATTCATGCAGATAGGTAAAAGAGAAAGTGCGGTAATCATGATTATATGTTTCAACGCGAAATAACAGTGATTATGTATAAAACAGCAATTAGGAAGAGATGTCAATCATAGTGGCTGGCAGTAATTAGTGAAGCATATGAAATGTTTAGTGGCACTGGAGTAATAAACCTCTCAGGAAAAACATGAAATTAGAATGAGTCTAAGTCTAAGGTCTCATAAACAGTACCTCCAAAAAGTATGGCTACCCAAATGACACAGGAAGGTAATGTTTGTTGCATGGAAAATTCTGGGTAGTAGGGAATTCTAAAGGTTACTATACACTTAACTACATCACACTTCATCCTGTAGTTCCATACAATGTACAGTGAGGGAAATAAGTATTTAAACCTCTGCTGATGTTGTACATTGACAAAGAAATGACCAGTCTGTATTTGTTATGGGAAGTTTTTTTGTTGCTGGGAGAGACAGATTCAAAACAAAATAACTCACAACCCCAGTGCACATATATCAGAAATTGATGTTCATTGCAATAAGGAAAATAAGTATTTGATCTTCTATCAACCAGCAAGATTTCAGGTTCTCTGAATTTACTATATGTTGATTTTGCACTGAGATCAGGACATGTCTTTTATAAAAGACACCTGTCCACAGAACTAGTTACCATGGCCAAGACCAAAGAGCGGTGTCCAAGGAAGGAAGGCTGGACTGGGCTACAAGACTATCACCAAGCAGCTTAGTGTGAAGATGACAACAGTTGGTGCAATAATTGGCCAATGGAAGAATCAATAAATTACTGTCAATATCCCTCAGTCTGGCGCTCTATGGAAGATGTCACCTTGTAGAGTTGCAATGAATATAAGACCAGTGACAAAGCAGCACAGAACTACATGTGATGAGCATGGCAATGATTTTAGGGCAGCAGGAAAAATGGTCAGCAAGAAAACAATTTGTAGGAGAAAACAATACATAGCATAACAGTACATTTAGGAGATAGACAATATTAAGGAGCACTAGACACATGGTACAGGGGTGGAAAAAAGATTATGGAATAAGTCCCCCATACACCTTACAATCTTACTATACAATTTCTGTACAATCAACTTTTGTTCTACCAAAACCATCTAATATGAGGATCTTTCTAAACCTTCCAATCACTATGTATGCTATCAGGGAGAACACTCTTCTACATAGTTGTTGGTAGATCTAAAGGAAATTGTTTGGAGTGATCTAAAGGTGTATGGGGGCTTTACATATAACCAGCTGTATTTAAAGCTTACAGTGTAATGAAGGATGAGCCTTATTTCATGGTCCTTATTTCATAAAAGCAGTCTAACATGCATTTATCTGAAAATATGTTCTAACCTTATCTCTTATAGAAATATGAACATGACACAAGAGATGTGCTACACACTAGGCTGGGAAAAGGTCACCTAGCATTATCTATAATGGATAAAATGGAATCTGTAACAGGACAACACGTCTCACATAATGATGACTAGCCACCATCTGAGAAATTACATATTGATGAAGATTAACTTGTTTTGTCATAGATTTCTGCCTAGTACCACATTATCCTCTACAGGGGGTCAGTGATTCTGCTTGCCAGGAACATTCAGGCAATATGTCCTCTACTTGAAAGTGGTCCAGGACAATAAGAGTCATTAAAGGGAACCTAATATGAACAATTATGGAGACTGCTATTGCTGATCTCTTGTACTAGTTTGGAGGCACAAAGCTACACATATGAAAATTGAGAATTCTGATTCAGCTATAAACTTCTACATTTTGCTCTAATATTTTTAAAATAAACTAACCATAGAATTCACAAGGCCTTGGCACATGGTGCAGAGGCTCCACATCTTAAGTTAGGGACTAAGTCATTACAACTATGCTAGAACCTAAACTGTCAGGGGAATTCCGTGCACATTGGGATAACATTGGGACAGTTGTCAGTGATTGCTGATCAGTGTTATATTGTTGGCTTACAGTGGAGTGTACATGGCTGGTAGTAGGTGACATATTCCACTGTTTTTATATTAATCGAGGCCAATGGAGAAGTATAAGTTTGTTGTTACTATTACAGGTCTATGAGAAACCCTTTTAAACCAGGTGAATTTGAGCTACATTTGTGCATGTTAATGACTTTTAACCTCCCTAGCGCACTGCTGAGGTACAGATTTCTGTACCAAAAGCGCACCATAGAAAAAAGTTTTTTTACATTGTAGGCTTGTTACTTTCCAAAGTATGTCCATACAGGAGTCTGGTAGACATCCTGAATATAATAACATGTTCAGATACTTTGCGAATAGCTCACAATATCAGATAATGAATATTTCTATAATTCACTTTATCAGGAAGGGCAGTCATGGGAACATCACCAAGTAATCCTAATGTATAGTGGATAAGATGTCATGGGAACAATCACAATGTATAGAGAAAGGACTATCATGGGGACATCAACAATTAATCCCTAGAGTAACAACCATCATGGGAACATCAACAGGTACTCACATTTTATAGAGTTAGGGCAGTCATAGGGCCATCACCATGTAATCCTCATGTATAGAGGAATGGGTGTCATGGGAAATTACAATGTATGGAAGAAGGACCGTCATGGGAATATCATTAGATGATACCAAAGAATAGAGAAAGGACTTATCGGATCATGAACAGGTAATCCCAATGTATAGCGGTAATGCTGTCATGGAAACATCACCAGGTAATCCCAATGCATAGAGGAATGGATGTAATTGGAATATCACCAGGTAATCACAATGTAAAGAGAAAAGGGCCATAATGGGAACATTTCCAGGTTATCCGCATGTATAGAGGAAGGGCCATCATGGGAATATCACCAGGTAATCCCAATAGAGGAATGGATGTAATTGAAATATCACCAGGTAATCCCAATGTATAAAGAAAGTACTATCATGGGAACATTACCAGGTTATCCCAATGTATAGAGGAAGGGCCATCATGGGAATATCTCCAGGTAATCCCAGTGTATAGAGGAAGGGCCATCATGGGAATATCTCCAGGTAATCCCAGTGTATAGAGGAAGGGCCTAATGGGAATATTACTAGGTAATATTTTATGAAGAGCTGTAGATTTAAAAATATTGAAAATTACTTTTAAGATATTAGCTAACAGACATTTTTATGTGATATCAGTTTATATATGAAGTATTAAAATGGGGTTGTTTTATAAATAACTTTGAAGAGCTTCTAGATAATTAGCCAATCTAAGCATGCACCATTCCTAATGTGCACTATTTTCAGTAATTGCTTCATTTAATTAAAAAGCCTAATAAACATATATGCTTGAATAAGTAATACATAATAATACATGCTAGTAATGAATCTATACAATTTATGAAAAGGTAGACATACATGGCTTAAAAACATCTTATTCTGGAGTACAAAAAAAACGTGTGACAAACATAGATCAAGAGAACAGGAAAAATTCAAAAAAGGACCTTCATGGCAGGTTCTCCAGGTCCTCCTTATTTGAATATTTATTTAGAATTAATACACATTTTGTATAATTCACAGTATTTTTACTCTATAGCATGTACTAGACCATAAGATGCACCTCATTGTTTTGGAGAAAAAAAATAGACTCAGAGACACAGACATTCCAATATTAAATGAATATACAGAATGTTCCAGAAAAGAAGGCAGGACTGGACCATACAGTATTCACTCTAAATTCCTCCAGCCAAGCCAGAGGCCATTACCAAGTGGAGGGTGTTAGTTTCAGAGAATGTGCAGGACTGAAACTTTTGCATGAATCTATACACTAGCAGGGCTGATTCTCTGGACACATTTATGGAGAGACATATTTTACAACCTGACACTAACAACTTACCCATGAGCAGCTATTTATATATATGGGGGGGGGGGGACGCATCTGTGTCACATCATTTTATATATGCAATGCAGAATCTTAATGTATATACACAACTCATGCTATCTAAATAGCCTCAATTTACTCAGCTGGATGGTCAGGGTGTACTGCTAGTGCTAATACAGGTAACATCTCTCTTTGGGGAGTGGTTTTTGGGCTTGGCTGGAGGGAATGGATAAAATTGCAGCCTCCTGGAGTTTTTGCTCCCATGATGTTCAGGGCTTAAAAAAAAAAGAATATGTTTTTTCACATATTAGGACCATAGCATGCCTTTTTCATGTGGAAAGGGTGTGTCTTAATGCGAACTTCAAATGTCAGATTCACCTTCTCCAAACTAGTACTTTGGCAATTCTTATTTATTCAAAGCTCCACTCCAGGACAGGCAATTAACCTCCACATACAAAAGCAGTGTGTAATCTTTCCTTCCTTTATGTATTTTTTTTAGGTCTGTAAAATGTTCATGTGTTTACAACCAATCACTCTTGGTCCTTGTGCAGAGTCACTAGTCTTGAATTCGGCCCTCTTGTAGTAAGCAAGTCTTGAGTGGACCTGCTGGACCCCTCCCATGAGGATGATGTCAGCATTACATTTACAAGACAATAACTGGATTGTAGTAGTATTAAGTGCAGTAATAGTAGAATTATATAATTTGCACCTAGAGTTCAGCATTAACATGAGAATATATTGATATTGTGGTAGAAAAAAATTATATAAAAAATTAGTTTTTGATCCAATCATAACAAAATCTGAAATTTCAAATCACTGTTCCTTTAAACCAAAATAAACTTCAGTATCACTTTATAACTCCATATATAAAATGTGCACGATCAGCAACTGCAAAAAACAAGCAAAAAAAAATAAAGATCTTAGCAACTCCATGCCTCAGTGGAAAGCTTTAATCTGACACTATTGATGTATCATTGTAATATAACCACATTCTTCACAAAGATGTACTCATAATTAATGGGTGCAATTAAAAATAAATGATCTACATAGGAATAGTGTTTTTTTACTGGCTTGGAATAAATTCTCCTGCATAGTTAAGAAGCCGGGGGAGAGACACATGTACGTTTTTTGTATCAATTAATAATGTATAGTCTGATGCCAGGTACTTAAACTTTTATCTGGTCAGCCAATAGTGATTGGAAGGGTTAGAAAGGTCCTCATATCACATGGCTTTGGTAGAACAAATGTTGATTGTACAGATATTGTATGGAAAGATCTTAAGGTGTATGGGGGCTTAAAATTTATCCCACAAACGTTGATGCATGTGTGGCTAGCTTCAGGAAAATGTTTAATTATCTAACTAGTTTTTATGTGTGTTCATCCATTCCTGGGATTTACACATACCTGTCTGGCACAAGTAAAGATCTGTTTTTTCTTCAATTTTATTAACCCTTGGGGCTCTTTCACACTCTGAATCTTTCCTATGTTATCATGCTCCCACCCATTTCTAGATATTCACTTCTCTGTCATCATGTCCTATACATTTCCAGTTTTTACCCATGCCATCTGAGCACTACCCTTCTCACATAGCTTTACATTCCTGTGTAAAGGTACCCATACACGTTGCGATTTTTCGGGGACCGATGCGATATTCGATTTCGATGCCCGATTTTTGCTTAAGTGATATTTTTAAAAGTCGGTCGGATGCCCGATTTTTTGGCCGATTATTCGGCCAATTATTCAACCGATCGGCTGGTTGGATTGGGAATCTTTTAAGAGTGGCCGACCGTCCAAAAATTACAGGCGTCCTCATTCGGGACCCGACCGACTTTTCGGCCGATTTTTCTAAAAACAGCATCGGTCGGACTACATTTGCATGTTAGGAATCCCGAACGATTGACCTACCCGACCGACCGGATCGGTCGGAAGGGCTAAAATCGCACGAAGAATCGCAACGTGTATGGGTACCTTAATGCGGGTCTGATCCATTTTACAATTCTTTGCTTTCCAGTGACATCCTGGCACTGCCATCATGAGGTTTTGTACTGTCCCATTTTATCATGTCACCATTTAATTACAGATATTTTATTTCCTCTCATCTTGGCAGTGGCAGTTTTAGATATGGCCAATGTGGGTGGTTGCCTTATGGCGGCATAACACTGGGGGAAGCATCTGGACATCTGAATTTTTTTGTGATGCGTCCCCCTCAGCGCACCCACCTATAAAGCTGGCGGAGTGCTGGTCAGTCAGACTCTGTGATTCAACGGCATGCTGCCCCAGGCAGCTGTGAGGCAGTCATGAGAGGTCCAAAGGTGCTCATTATGGGGGGGAGGTGTGGGGTGGGGGAAAGAGATGCTCATCTCATCCTGGTCCTTCTCATTTTACAGTTAATCATACCATAGTGTGCATAGTTTCATAGTGTGATGATTTGCCTAATCCATGAGCGTAATCAGCAGTCCATACAAACAATTATAATAGAAGAGGCCCAGGGACACCAGATTGAGGGACCTGGTACAGACGGTAGTTTACCCTATAGTAAGTTACATTAGTTTACAGAAAATTGTTTAGCACAACCTTAGAGTTAGAGTTGTTTCCAGGACATTTTAGGCACACTTGTTTTTATTTCTAGTGGCATATGCCATATTTAAATTTTAAGACTCATTGGAGAATCAGAGCAATCTGGTATTTGGTGATCGCACACACACCTGAACACGCCCCCCCCCCCTATATCACTCATGACCCTTTGCCCCTTTGCTGAAACACCTTCATCCCTTACTTTAACACACCCAGACATGTGTCCAGCATGCAGCCAACCACCATGCACATAACTAATGGGCTGTACTGTCTTGGTGCAGAGCCGTCTCGGCGTATATGTAATACATCCACGTACAGTAGAGACACAATTACCTAACGTGGGTAACATTAACCAAAGCCTGCGCCATTTATTGGCCAATATGAAGTCTCACCCACTCTGTTTGATGGGTGAGATCAGAAGGCTATCAAGCTAACGAGGAGTAGTACTAGGTGAACTTGCTGGCAGGTGGGCCTGGGGTAGCTGTTACCTCTATTATTATAAGGGCTCTGGATTAGGTGCAGAGGAGAGTCTCTAAAATTTGGAGATTATGGTCACGGGGGAGTAATAAACTGTCCAAGTGCTGATGGTATGAGATGAAAACTTGGGGGTCCTGGGTTATACCCAGTGCCCACAATGTTGTGCCAATGTTTCCTAATCCTCCCAGACTCAAAAGGCAAGAAATTGTGATGCCCATTGCAATGGAGACCCACTGTGTCATTGTGCAAACAAAGCTAGAAATAATAATCTACCAACTGGTGAACTGCTACCTATTAATGAGACATCGGTTTTGAGTGGAAGGGCCCTTTAACCCTCTTTCCCTACAATAGCATTGTTGTTTTGTACTGGAGATCTCTCTATCCAAAGACATTTTAAAATAACAACAAGAATTGGAAGACGCTACAGTTCTGACTGGAGGCACTTAACCTATCTCACCTGCGTTATCTATACAAATAGATTTTTAATGAATAATTCATTGCGCTAAATTTTTATCATCAACGGATTATGTGGGAATTTGCTTTGCAGTCATCTTCCAGTGCACACATATTGTAAGAAGTAGGAAAATTCATCAGAAATGTTATTCAGGACTTGTAGAGTCGGAGCTCCCCCCAGTGATGGGCATTCAGCTGCACAAAGATTCACATTCATTAATAATAGACGTCCACATGAAGGGGAAATTTATACCAGAGAGTGTTAAGTCATATACATAAGGATCATCCATTTTTATTTGTCAAGGTTGGACAATATTTATAATACCACAGGTATCTGACGGGTTTCCTTGGTATTTTGCTTGATTTCCATACAATGGTATTATGTGCACAGGAAAGGAAATGATCAGTTTTATTCACATCTGATCATATCTGATAGTACCATTGATATACACTGAAGATGCATTTAATTCATTTGCACAAATTGATCAAATCTAAGATTGATTGTGCAAACATTGATACATGTGTGGCTAGTTTAAGGTAACTGTTTTAACATCTGACTAGTCCCCAATAAAGCCTATGGGTAAAGAAGGTTTGACACACATCATTACAGCCCTTTGGGGCTAGAAATGCTCAATTTGGTATGCATGTGTCCTCATATTGTACTAGATACCCACCAAGTTTGGTAGTCCTAGCCCCCCCCAGGATCGGGAGTTACAAGGGCCCAAATTGGGTTCCCAAAAGTGCAGACCTTTTGTGCTAAATTTAGCCCAGATCATGCCCACCGAGTTTTGGGCCCCTAGCCATTGAGGGTCTGGAAAACCAGGGGCCCAAAATCAGGTACAGCGAGGACCATTACCAATCCATTTCTATAGTAAAATGGGCCCAAAACTAAAGGCCCAAAAATACCAAATTTGGTACATTTGTAGGGAGGGTTAACTCCAGAACGTTTGAACTGGTGCCACTCCTTGTCCAAAAGGCTAAGGACAAACTTTTCGCATGAAAACATTAATTTCTGACTTCCCTCCCCTGAACCCTTCCTGGACCTCACACCCCAACACTGCTCTGTTCCTGAACTAGGAAACTAACCTCCCTGGCGGTCTGATTCAGTCCGAAATTCAGAAGTACAAATCTAACCCCCCTGACAATCAACTGAGATCCAGATTTCTGTACCAAAAGAGGTACCTAGGTTAATTAACTTGTAAACTCCGATACTGAACTTTTTAAAATGAAATTCCACCATCTCTAGTAAAAATGTGTAAAATGTACACAGGATGGCACTACCAGGTTGTTTTCATCCTGAGCTGGCATCCAGGAGCACCGGCCTTCTATTGGCTATAGGCCTCATAGTGGCCGCTATGGTGGTTTGTAACCTATAGTGGTTCCTAAGTTTTCCAAAAGAAAAGAAGCCAGTTCTTGTTGTTGTCCAGCCAATGACAGGTAACATTGTGTAATAATATGCATAAAATATTGATAATTAATTGGAGACATTGCTATCTCAACCCTGTAGTAATTACTCTAAGAATGAGCTCTTAAGAAGCTATTAGGAATTCTACTAGCGCATACTTATGCAGATTTTTAAGTGATATGACACTTATAACTCCTCTAATCAAAGTCATATCTCCAGCTACATTGTGACCCCCGGCAGACTTTGGATTTTCTTTAAAGATATGAAAGCAGCCCTACATTTCAAACATGAGAAACGATCTCATGTATCCTTTTGGTTTTAATGAATTCCTTATAGCTGCAATAAGCACTGTAACTCTAATGGCTGTAGGGTAACCACTTAAACGCACCCCTTCATTCTAAATACTATTCATGAAACAGTGTCAGGTAGCCAGATAATTGTGATACTACAGAATAATATATTTTTTCCCACTAGTGATATGGCAAGCTCATTGGTTTGATGTACTGGGGTGATGTAGGTAAGAATCCATCAATGAGAAGAGACACAATATGCAGGTTTTTTTTAATGAGCTTCTTAGATGAGTACCAGGAGACAGTGTTTGGTACTCACCCCATATGTAGGCTAGTTTTAATTCCTAACCCCCACTATATATATTGTATACACTGATATGTTGGCTATACACTAATATCTGCATATAAAAAAAACTCACCGGCTCAGTGCTGATACACAGGGACCACTTTCTGGACAGGAGCCACCTGTGAGCAAATAGCTGGAAGCAGAAAAAAAAGCTGAAAAAAAGGTTACACAGCAGCGCCATCTGGTGGTGAATAAATAAAATGAACCATTAATGGTGGTATTACAATAAACTAAAGGCCCCCATACACGTTTCAATTTCCCTACGATCAATGTCAGATTCAATTGTAATTTCTTTTTTTCAATTCAAATTTTTATTAATGACAAAACGAATAATACATAGCCAACTACAATCACAAAGTGCACCATGGATTAATTCCAGTTCCAGCATAAACGTAGGCCCCGAGGCCGGGCAGTGAGTCTCAGCAAGCCTGCAGGATGGCCACCAGACTTTACCAGCCATATGTACCGATATATTTACCAGGACTATCGGAACCACAGAAAATAGATCATACCTTATATTGAAATACACTATAAACAAAATGGGAATAGATACATCTAACACTTACTCACACATTCAACACAAGACAAAAAGAACAAACAAACGGAAGGGAAGGAGGGGGGCGGGAGGCAGAAGGAAGGGGTGAGCTACCTTTTCACTATCCCCAGGCGTCCAGAAAGCTAAACATATAGGTCACCCACTGCGGGCCAAAAAAGTCGTAATCCCCAGAGCATGAAAAATAATCTCAATGAAACCATTTCCTTTGAAAGTGGGTGTGTTGACCCCGGACCGACCATACGTCGTGAGGTCCTCCATACGTCGGATATCCTGGCAAACCAATGCGCCATCGTTGCGCTCTCAGTCCAGCGGCACAGGTCTGGAATACACGCCTTGGCAGAGTTCAATAAATGAATCACCAGGGACTTCTTGTACCTTGGCAAAGGTATGTCATTATTATGAAGGAGGTAGGCCAAAGTCTCCCAACCCAGGTCTGTCTTTGTGAGCTTGTACACTAATTCTTTCACAAGTCTCCAGAAGCCTTGTATTCTGGGGAATTTCCAGAAGATGTGTAGCAATGTGCCTGGGTGGGCCTCACAGCACCAGCAGGTGTCCGGCTGGTTCGGGAAGCATTTGTCTAGGACCTGAGGAGTCCTGTACCAACGTGCCAGAAGTTTATAGCCAGTTTTCTGCAACCTACTGGATATCTAAGACTTGTGAGCTAGGGTTAGGACCATGATCGTAGTTTATAATCGAAGTTGGTTCGATCGAAGAACGATCAAACTACCTCCCAGATGGAGAACCCGATATTGGATCGATCAAAAGTATAATCGAAGGAAGTTCATTGGAAACACACCAAAATGTCTGCCAAAGGATGTATAAGTAAATCTAACCAAAATCGGTCGAACACAACAAAATAACGTTCAATGGATATTTTCCAACATGTCCAATCACTTTTAAATCGTTCTTTTGGTCAGTTTCAATCGAACTAGGTCGACAGGCATCATTTTTGGTCGATCGAACCGGAAAATCGTAATGTGTATGGGGGCCCTAACAGGCAGGGCGCAACTCAGCTGCGCAAATGCACGAAGTAATACTAATGTCGGTATGCATTGCTAGATTTTTACCTAGCAATGTGTACTGCGTGCCAGCTATGTGCACCCCTGATAATATGTCTCACCGGCAATAAAGTCAGATTATATTACAATTTTTATAAAATTAACTTTAAATAACATGTGGCATGTCTGTAACTTGAAAATTAAAAGGGCTGCTACTGCTGGTCTCCCTTTGAAAATGCTGTTTGCCTGGATGTGTCTGACTTGACCAAGAATAAACATGCTGTTAGTGAGAGTCTGATCTTAATTTGTGTTTTGACAGGCCGGGATATTGGTATCACAAAGGAACTATGGCTGGAACTTTATGTGTACTTAGTATGTACAAACAGGATACAGAGGCTGTTGGGCAGGTTGGTTACAATATACAATATTGATGGGATTTGGCCAGAAAAGACACATACAAACCATGACTTTTCTGGCTAAAACGGAAAGGTTGACAGGTATGCAATCTGTGCTGTCCTATCCCTGAAAAAACTCATCCGACAACTTTACAGATGCCAGATATGATAGTCTTGGGCGACTATTATCTATTAACTGTACACAACAAGATGGGAGAAGCCCAACCCTTTGTCATGCTTCATTTCATTTTTTTAACTGGAGAAATGTAGAACAAAATAGAGAAAATGGTTTACTGAGATCCCATAGAGTCCATAAGATTGGCTCCGATGTGGATGTCAGCTCACCGGGACTTTTAACGGCACAGCACCAACCAAACGGATCTGTGACACAAGAGAGGCAGGAGACATGCAAAGACCGTGACTGGGATTACTTAGACCCCCATCTAAATCACCTAATAGCGCTTATTCCTAATAGGGGCTAGCCTTCAGCTCACCTATTATTTATAACTATATGACTGAAACACACAACGGGAACCAAGTTTCCAACAAATACTGGCTCCAATATACATCGCCTTAGGAGACATAAGGCGTGATGACCTCATGCTATCACTGTGACTCATGGGCAGGTGCCTAGAACCAACACCTGACTAACTGACTGTATGACCATTGACAAAAGATATCACTCTTCCCTGAAAAAGCCCCGAAAAATTGGGGGGAAACGCGTTGGATTGGCGGGTTCCGCCAGGAGTGATGTATTTTTTTCGACTTAATCTATATACCCCTGACTGAGACAAATGACTTTGACCTCACTTGATCTTAATCTAGTGTTACTCTATTTTTTTGACCAAACTGTATGTTTTTTAACTATTTGATATAATAAAATGATGCTTTTTTATATATAAAAGAATTCTCTCTCTTGTCTGTGCCGTTAAAAGTCCCGGTGAGCTGACATCCACATCGGAGCCAATCTTATGGATTCTATGGGATCTCAGTAAACCATTTTCTCTATTTTGTTGTATATATCTTGGGATGTGGCACAATACTGTAAAGTATTTCTACTTATAGGGCCTCCTTTATCACATTTCTTTTTGGAGAAATGTAGGTCAGAATAGTTTACACTCAAAAAGAATAGGTATTTACAGGCAGCATGGGGCTTTTAAAGTCAGGGTTGCATAGTAAGGCTAGCTAGACTAAAGTTTAGAGGGCGTAACAATTATTTCCATGATGCCTAACTTTGTCCACAGTTTGGACACTACTCCATACTGTTTATTCTTGAAAAGAGTTTGAGGGTGTCAGTGCATGATAATACATGTAAACGACTAGCACTGATGTGAGCATAATACATGTTAATACACCACAATGGATAGATTTATCAGTAGACCTCTATATACAAACCTGGACCCAACTCAGGCAAATGGGTAGGCTAGTGGATTCTATAGGATAACATTACCATCTATTTACAGAAATCAAGCTGCAGCTGGTGTAAATGATACACCAAGCTGTCCCAGTTACAAACTATAAGAGCAGTGCTTGTAATGGTCATGATATGCCAGTGCAGTAGTGTGTCAGGTTGGGCTTGGGGTTCCAGCACAGTGAAATTTTTTATTTTGGTCTTTGGAATAAACTATTCGAGGTCTCTAGCTATCCAGGTTCTGATTCCCTAAATTCAGAATCCCAGCCTGGTGACATCTGGTGCTCACACCATGTACAACATGTATTTATCATCATCACTGCACTACCGCCACCTTGTGGATCTTTAGAAGGCTGCATTTGCAACTCACAAGAGGAAAAAAATGAAAAGCCATTTATTGAGGGAGTGATGCCCAGCGGCAGACACGATTCTCTATATTGGCAACTATTGATGAGCAGTTTGGTAAAGGCACCATAGCTTTTTAAATATTCATGCCACTCCACCACTCCTAAGCAAAATTACTCAACTTCAAGCAACATTTGAAACAGTTTGTGTCTTGAGATACAACAGTCACATCTGCAACAGAATACAATCAATATGCCGCAATTAGGGAAAATCTCTTTCTGCTTAGCAGCTAAAACCTTTAATATGGTTTAGAAAATAGTGTTACCTCAAGTGAACCTGCTTACGATCTAAAATCTGAAAGAAAGCATATTTGTTAAGCTGGGCATAGACGTCTAGTTTCTATGCCGATTTCTTGTGATGACGTCATTAAGCATTGCCAGTCGTGAAGAGAATCGACCATCCTTTAATGACAACAACGAATAAACTTGATCACTTCAAAAATTTGTTTCGGCATGCCTGATGCAAGCGTTTCCATGAGGTGAGTGGGAACATTTCTCCAAGTGGTGAAGACGGCCACACAAAGGCCATCTACTGTCTGGAACTGTTGCCCATTTTTGTAAACTTCCTTGCCATCCATCCCTTAAGGTTCTCAATTGGATTTAGATCAGGGGAACACGCAGGATAGGCCAAAAGAGTAATGTTATTTTCCTGAAAGAAGTCCCTTGTCCTGCGGGAATTGTGTACTGTAGCGTTGTCCTGTTGAAAAACCCAGTTGTTACAACACAGAAGAGGGCCCTCAGTCATGAGGAATGCTCTCTGCAACACCTGGACATAACCAGCGGCCGTGCACTTCCTGAAGCCCCATTGTTCCACTGAGGAATGTGCACCCCAGACCATTATTGAGCTCCCTCCACTGTGGCGCATAGAAAACATTTAACGTGGGATCTGCTTGTCATGCCAGTAACATTGGAAACCATCAGGACCATCAAGGTGAAATGTTTTCTCTTTAGAGAATAAAACTTTCTTCCACCTTTGATTGCCCCATGTTTGGTGCTCTCAAAGTCCAAACAAGCAGTTCTGTGGTATTCAAGGAGACAAGGTCTTTGAAGACGTTTTTTGTTTTTGACGCCCTTCAGTCTCAGATGCCATCTGATGTTTATGGGACTGCAGTCAGCACCAGTAAGGGCCCTTATTTTGGTCGAGGATCGTCCAGTGTCTTGATGGACAGCCAATTGGATCCTCCGGCTCAGTGCTAGTAACATTTATTGGGGTCTTCCTCTTGACTTTTTTGTTCCATAACCCTCAGAATCATTAAAGAAATTCCATGACTGTCTTACTGCATTCCACCTCAGCAGCGATGGCGTGCTGTGAGAGACCCTGCTTATGCAGTTTAACAACCTGACCACATTCAAGGGTGAGTTTTTTTTGCCTTTGCCATCACGACGTGTGACTACCTGACAGAAAATGACAATGAATCCACATCTTTGCACAGATTTATCCTTTTAAATTCATGTGGTCCTAAACTTTTAATCCACTTTAAAACAGCCTGTTTCAGTTTATTTGTTGTTTTCATTAGATTGAATGCTCAAGAAATGTTTGGACTCACTCCCATTTCTTCTTGTTGCATGTTGAAGCTCTATTTGGAACCTTGTAAAGATCCAACAATGTAAAATTTGATTCTTTGCCATTATTCAAGTGGTCTTAAACTTTTGATCAGGGCTGTACTTGTTGGTTGTTAATTGTATGGAGTGATCTAAAGGTGTATGGCTTAACACCATTACATGCTATATCATTCTGCTGGAAAACCAAAATACACGGTTCAGGGTACTAGGATTTCATGAAAATGTTACACTCCAATCAGTCTTTTCATTTTGAAATTGCTGATTCACCTTGTTTGCAAGTCACAGATTTGACAAAAAAAAAAGGTTTTCTTGCAAAACTCATGTTTTTAGTTTAATTAAGCGTTCACATACATGATTTGGAGAAGAATGTTTATTTTGCTTATTTCAAGTTAAGACTTAAGGATCAAGACACACAAGGTGTGTAGAAAGGAAGATCTTTGGTTTTGGTTTAAGGGTAAGAAAGACGAATTTCCTTTTGGCATTTAGCCACACTAGTAATTGCTATTTCTGTTTGGTAGATGTAAAAGGTTTTAATACTAAAATTACAAATAACATATCTTACCCATAGCTTAGTTGGTTCAGTGGCTCTAACTGCAGCAATACCAGCTCTACACCCACCATGAAGTTTGGATGACATCCGGAATGTTTTTGAACCTCATCAGCAGGGATCTAGCTCAGATTTCTATTGATGAGGGACCCCAACCATTTTGTCAGAGCAAGCTTAATGATCTAGTTCAAGATTTAAGCCTTTCCAAAGATGGAGATAAATTGCTAGTCAAGAGTGAAAAATAGAAATCTGCTGACACCTGGAACTTCAGTCTCTTGGTACAAGCACTTAGGCTAGGTTTCCACAGTGTTATGGGCTGCATTAATCCAATTCTATGTTGGGGATGTCGACACAGCCCATCCATATATATGCCTGCCACACCAACTGCTTCCACGGTGTTAAGTCCATCTGCTGGCCAGAGAATGACGTAATGCACTACGTGAACCTCTCTGCTGGCAGAGCGGCTGAAAGAGGGAGAAGAGCCAAGTGGAAAGAAGGAGTTTTTACTGGTCCTGACATATGAAAACTTTTATCTGATCCCCTCTTTAATGAAAAATTAAGGGGGGAGAAGCATGCTTCTCTTTTAAGGATGTAGTTTACAAGTTTTTGGGGAATACTAACCCCCTCTGTACTAAACAATTGTACATGTTGGCCGAGTACAACACTAAAGAGAGAAGTGCACTCTCCACACCACACAATATGATTAATCTTCATGGCATTACACACGTGGTGTTTTTTTTTTTAGGGCCGCCAGTATACACAGGTGACAAGATCGGGGGCAGACACGGAAGCATCGCGGCGGGAATCCAGTGCACAAGTTAGTTTCTCCAGAGTTAACTGATGGATGAGAAGTTCCAGGTGGACTGGACTCTTAATGCCCCGTCTCCAAAGCTCAATCCTATTTAAAGTCCAACTGTATTGAAGGTCTGCACACAGAAATTAAAAGTCCAGAAACTTTCTTTTCCAAATTCCATAAAGCAGCACACACAATACAAATATCCCTTAGGGGGAAATTCCTTGCCCCTGACGCGTTTCACCCCGTACACATGAAGCTTATTCCGAGATCTTTATGAATAAGCCCCATGTGTACTGGGTGAAAGGCGTCAGAGGCACCTATGGCAGGTGGCCATTACAGGCTCTGGGTCTCAGCCCTTTTACCAATTTTAAGAAGCCATTGGGGACCATGAGTCAAAAGGTTTGCCCACCCCTATTTTAAGCTGTACCCACTTTCTGTTTTGCACCTAAATTAACCAGAAAATAGGTATTTGACTATTTTTTTTTATTGTTTTGTTGACAACGTATAAAAGTTTGGGTATCATTTCAAACTGACGTTTAAATTTTATATAAACTATTCATCAATTGTATCAACAAGAAATTGCAATATGGTGATGTATATTGTTATAAGGATATAAATAGAGCAATATCAGGATATGACATTTTGGTCTTATCGCCCAACCCTAATGCAAAGTATCACGACATGCAGATCTGAACGATCCCATTTTATATCATGTGACGTGGCTCAAAACAAATAGGTGTGAGGCGAGACTTAAGTGTAAGTTTTTGTTTTAGAAGAGCAAATTTACTGGACAGTTCTGAACCAAAATATTTGGCAAAATTTTTTTTTTCAGCTGCATGGGATATTTTTGGGAAAATGTATGTTTTTTAAAGTGCTGAATCCAAAAATAAACTGCATTTCCATCCATCGCATACAGTTATTTTGCAAAACATAAGGAGTTTACATGGACTCATATTTAAGAAAAAATATGGATCACAAGAATAAGAATTGGCCAAGGAAATTATGCTGGAACATTTGATTGTTGCCTTAGCAATCGAACATACAAAAATGACCAAACTCACAGCCTGGCAAAGGACCAGGGGAGAGGGAAATAATTGCCTAAACAGTAAAAAGTCTACATTACAATTGATTTCACAAATTTTTCTTGCCACAGTGCACAGAAAGATAAAACTTCGTTCAGGAAATTTATATCAATTTAACTTGCAAACAACTACAACAAAGTGGGAATTTTACTTTAGGTACAATGACCACATTTTTCAGGTGAATAAAACAGCAAAAAGAACATTCTTTAGGAGTGGTGAGTTTTTCCCGGGTTTGTTAACAGTAGTATTAGTGTGCAGTGTGTGGCAGTGCAGACAGCAGTGCTGTGTATCCAGCTCCTCCGATATTGGACGTCATCAGGCTCCTGAAGGGAACCTCGGACAGCTCCAATATCGAGCCGTGTGTTCCCTGCTTTAAAGCAGACCCATAACTTGCTCTACCACTTTCTATTATCACAAAGGGACTTGGGAAGGTAGACGTCACATTGTTTTACTGAACAGAGAAGCGCTTGTGGTCTAGCAATAGGAGAAATAATACAGCAACAGAAAGATGTGCACATGTAGCACAAAGCTGTAACCCACCCAGGCAAACTGTACTTTGTCAATGTTTCTGGACTGCAAAGCATGTGATCCCTCTTCTTGTTCTTTATATAAGACTATTGCTGGTACTTAGACATTGATGCTTCATAGTATATGGACACAGGCACAGCATCTTGAGCCCTTTGCAAGTACCAGCTCCTGACATACCTACATGTTTCGTTTCCACCAGCCAAGCAATGACAAGAAATACAAGGTAGATATGTGGAGATGGGGAAAAAGGTGTGGTGCCAAGACTGGCTGTCCCTATGTAATGTCTTACCAAAGAACACCAGCCAATTATGTTCAATTCTGATCAATGGCAGGCAAACAGCCGAGTGTGATGCAATTTATTACGTTTATTTCCCCTGACCATGAATCATTTACCTTTCCTTTCAGAAGAATCCTGTAGATCTGGAAGCAGATTTTTAAAGGGTTCAAGGTATACTGACATTAACATTCACCCTGTTTGCCCACACAGTGAGTACATGCTAGTAACTAAAAAGTGATACAGGAGTGTAAAATTCACTTCTTTCATGTATTTTATTTATTTAATAAGTACAGGGAAGATCTACAGAGAACTGTATATAGAACTGAACATGTATTTGGTATAGTTTCAGTGCTAGGCTAGTTAGACACTCCATCCTTACCTAGTATTTTCGCAAGAGCAGCATTATTAGACTGCATGGCTTCTTGCTGTTCATGTCCACCTACTGCACTGAATAGAATATGCAATAACAAATCCAACAAGCAAAAAGGACATACAGCAAGGAATGGACTACAGCCAGGAAGAACATATAACAGTAATCTAACTCTCAGTTTTGTACAAAATAATCACTTAAAACACAAACTTACTTTTCGCACCCATGGGGGACCAATAGTCCCATGGGGAAAAGTAAAATGATGCGTATGACCAACATGTAACAAGAAACAAATGTAACACTGTTTCATTAAATTAAAAGAGTTTTGAATTTTAATAATTTCACATAAATTTCCAGTAGAACTGCTGTGTTTACTGCCAATTACATTGTATCCTGTACAGGCAATGACCTATTATAGAAGAAAAGAAGAGAGTTCACTGAGGTCCGCATACAAGTCAGAGCCACAACATTTCAGAATGATCCCGTTTAGCGTCTGTCCTATCTTTGGCACCTCCATGCGTTAATGTCCACCTTTAAGCACTGTATCCAGTTCTCCACTTTCTTTCAACTCCTGTATGGGGGGAGTGGGAAACAAATATTTATTTAGAGTTACAAAGAAAGAAAGTTACAAAGGCAAAGAAAGTTTGATTAGTTTGACACTTTATGCGAAAAAATAGTTTACTAAGCAAAAATAAACTGACGCAGCAGGCAGGGGCGTTGCTAGGGTTGAGAAAGATCGGGGGCACCTCTGGGCACCTCAGGGTGGTCCGGCAACGTGGGCGTGTCCGGCAAGTGGGCGTGTCCGGCAACATTTGTAAGCTTATAAATATGAAAAGTGCAAGATTAGTCAAAACAATAAAGGTACAACTCACTTTCATTTAAAAGTTATTTTTATTGGTCAAACAAAAACAGTTTAACCTTATCAGTCAATCTTAGATTATTATATATATTGGAAAAAAAAAAATTTGAAGGAAAAATCACACTGAATGAAAGTGAACAGCTGTGGTCCACCCAGCAAGTGGCTCTGCCATCCCAAACAATGGCACGATCGGCCCTGAGGGCGGGAGTTTTGACATCCCTGATCATGTTTAAACCACATTATGGTGTATTTGTCTCACTGGCCACAAAACTGAAGTCTGACTGTTGGACAACAAAAGGGTCATCCTTCATACCCACCAGTAAATGGGAACTAATCTCACAGCAGCCAGGAAGGGAAAAAACCTTTCCCTGACATACTAACAAAATGGAATAATTTTGTGAAGAAAAAAATCCTGTTGACCACCAACGTGGAAGTATCTCTGCCTGAATCACAATGTAAAGGGAATATCTTCCCTTACCACCCAATGTAAAGGATGCAATCTTTGCCTGACACTAATGTAACTGAATGTATTTCTCCCTGATCACTAAGGTAACCGAATGTATATCTGTACATGACACCAATGTAACAGATGTATCTCTCCTGTCACCAATTGGAAAGGGATTTTTGGGGGGTCTATCGCCTGCTGATCACCAATGTATAGGGAAGTATCCTGCCTGATCACCAATGTATAGGGAAGTATCCCTTCTGATTACCAATTTGTATAGGGAAGTATCCTGCATGATCACCAATGTACAGGGAAGTATCTCTCCATTGACCACCAATGTACAGGGAAGTATTCTCCCTGACCACAATGCTTGTAGGGAAGTATCTCTCCCTGACCATCTCGTAAGGGAAGTATCTACTGACCATCAATTGTAAAGGTGCAAGTCTTTCCCTGACCACCAATGTAACAGGAGGCATCTCTCCCTGATCACCAATGTAACGGGAGCATCCCTCCATGATCACCCAATGTATCGGATGCACTCTCCCTGGATTACCAACTGTACAGGGAAGCATCTTCTCCCTGATCACAAATGTACAGGGAAGCATCTTCTCCCTGATCACCCAAGGTACAGGGAAGCATCTCTCCCTGATCTCAAGTACAGGGACGCATCACTCCACTGATCACCAATGTACAGGGAAGCATCTCTCCCGATCACCAAGGTAAGGGAAGCATCTCTCCCGATCATTCCGGAGATGGTACAGGGGAAGTATCTCTCCTGATCACCATTGGGCTAACGGGATGCATCCCTCCTGATCACCAATGTATCAGGATGCATCGACCCTGATCACCAAAATGTAAGGAAGTATCTTTCCCGGACCACCAAGGTAACAGGATGCATTTTTTTTCCTCTTCTGATCACCAATGTAACGGGATGCATCCCTCCCTGATCACCAATGCTAACGGGAATGCATCTCTCCATGATTAACCAAGGTTACGTGGGAAAGCATCTCTCCCTGATCCCAATGAAGGAGATCTCTCCCTGATCACCAATTGTACAGGGAAAGCATCTCTCCTGACATGATCACCAATGTCCAGGGAAGCATCACTCCCGATCACCAATGACAGGGAAAGCATCTCTCCATGATCACAAATTTACAGGAGCATCTATCCTGATCACCACTGTACAGGGACGTAATCTCTCCCTGATCACCCAATGTAAAGGGATGCATCCCCTCCCTGATCACCATGTATCGGGATGCATCTCTCCCTGATCACCAATGTAAAGGGAAGTATCTTTCCCTGACCACCCAATGTAACAGGAGCATCTCTTCCTGATCACCAATGTAACGGGAGCATCCCTCCCTGATCACCAATGTAACGGGATGCATCTCTCCCTGATACCAATGTACAGGGGAAGCAATCTCTCCCTGACACCAATTGTACAGGAAGATCTCTCCCTGATCACCAATGTACAGGGAAGCATCTCTCCCTGATTCACCAATGTACAGGTAAGCCATCACTTCCCTGAATCACCAATGTAAGGGAAGATTCTCTCCCTGCTCAACCAATGTACAGGGAAGCATCTCTCCCTGACCCAATGTACAGGGAAGATGCTCTCCCTGATCACCAATGTACAGGAAGCATACTCTTCCCTGCACCAATGTAAGGGAAACAATCTCTACCTGATCACCAATGTACAGGGAAGTATCTCTGCCTGATCACCAATGTACAGGAAGGATTTCTGCCTGATCACAAGTACCGAATGTATCTCTGCCTGATCCCCAATTGTAACAGGAAGATCTTGCCTGATCACCAAGTAAAATGGAAGATCTCTGCCTGATCACAATGTACATGGATGTATCTCTGCTGATTCACCAACGTAAAGCCCCCCATACACCTGCAGATTCCTCCATACAACTGTCATGAGACCTACCAACTATGTAGTATAGTGACCTCCCTATAGAATACAGTGGGGTTAATCACTGCTAGTAGTGCCGGTCCTCCCTATAGATACATATGATTGAAGGTAGAAGTCCTCCTATTACATGTTTTGGTAAAGAACGTGTGTACAGAATTGCATGGTATTGTGTGTGATGGGGGCTAGATGTATCTCGTCTGGAAACCTGAATGGAGTATTCTCCCCACCGACATTGCAGGGATGTACTTCCTGACCACCAACGAACGGGATTTCTCTCCTGCCACAATGTAAGGGAGTATCTGCCTGACCCAATGTAAAGGGAAGATCTCTGCGACCACCTTGTAGGATTATCTTTCCCTGACCACCATTTGGGATGTATTCTGATTGACCCAATGTAACATGTACTCTCCTACCACCAATTAAAGGGATTTATTGCCTGACACCAATGGAGGGATGTTTTATGACCACCATGGAAGGGATGTATCTCTCCTGACCACCAATCACTAAGATGGGGAGTATCTCTTCCCTGACACCATGTTACAGTATAACTTAACTGGGTGAGCCATCTCTCCCTACCACCATTAAAAATATAAAGAATAAAAAATACATTTCCCTACCAGGCCACCATTCCGCATAATACCCCAACTGTGACATACTCGCACTTGGAAAATAGTGGACAATGTACCTGTGTTATGGCTTGCATTATCCGCTGCATCGTAATTTCACAGTATATTTTATTTGACATGCCATCTATTGATACATGTGACACGGTATATACAGTCATCTATGAAAACATAGTCTATACAGTAGCTATATATATGTGTGTTACAGGTCCAACAAAATATGTGTATGATGTAACATGGTTATCTCGGTGTATATAAGATAATATAGACACTTTGTAATACAATCATCCATAGTACACTGTAATACAGTCATTGTAGTATACACGGTATATACTCGCCCTCGTAACAGGAATATGTCTCCCCATGACCGGAGCTGCACACGATCTGTCCACATCCTCCTCACCTCCGCCCGGCCACATCGCATCTCCCCTCCTCCACTTCTCATGACGCTGCCCGTCACTCCTTCCACCCACACAGCGGACCAGGGACGCGATCGCACTGCACCCTCCTGCGTTCCGCCCGGGTGGACACCAGGACCAATGAAGAGAGAAGTCTGAGCGGGGGGCTACCCCTGTCAGGAAATTCCCCGACTCTGGCTTCACAAGGCAGGTTTCTGATCGCTTCTTAATACATGACTTCGCCGTCGTGCCCACGGCGCTCATTGGGGGCAAGCGCTGGCACTGGCCATATAAGATTGGGGGCACTCTCTGATAGGTTCGGGGCACGGGCCCCCGTTTTACAGGCTGACGACGCCACTGGCAGCAGGTAATGCTTACTCCACCCAACTAATAACCAGATGAAATTCAATATTAGTCCATAGATTTATCAACATTTGCTTCTTTGATTAAGAATAAATTAACCTCCTGGGCTTATGCCCGAACCCAGTACAGACACAGTTTGCCCAAACCCAGTACAGTTACAAACTGTGCCCACGCCGAGTTTGGCCATACTCGCCTGCCTGCCCAATAGACCTCCATGTTAATGCAGGGGGTGTCACTTTTCCCGGCCCAGATCACCACTGTCTCGATGAGGGGAGAGCAGGGAAGGACGGCAGAGTACAGTGTATCTGCCTTACAGTGCCATGTCGCACAGAAAATGGTAGGGAGGTTAAAACACTATCCTCATGTTGTCCCGGGCAGTGAAAAGAAGGCAGGTGAGGTTGTGTTTCTGCTTGTCCAATCAGCATGTCTTTACCACACGAACCACAGAGATGTAGTAGGCTGGTTACATGTACACTGAACAAAAATATCAACGCAACACAGATGGATTATCTCAAGAAGTGCTTACTAACAGATTTAGGATTTGTTTTCACATATGTCGGGACCCCTTCCGCTAAGCGTATTGCGTAGCACATAGACTTACCTGCTTGGCGGACGCTGTGTCTTCACAGCGCTGAGCCGCTTCGCCGATGCAAGGCTAACAATAGTCGAGTACATTGAGCCTCTGCATCAGCGGATGTGTAAACAGATCATCCACCGAGCAGGCAATGTCTATGTGCTATGTCGGGATCCCCGCCAAGCGTATACGCTTAGCGTAGAGGGTCCCGATGTATGTGGAAACAAACAGGGAGGACTACAAACAGGAATTCAGTACCAGGTTACACTAAATAAAAGAATGTAGAAGCACAGCACAGAGGCCAAAGGAGCATAAGGGAAGGTACATTTGCATCTATAAACACATCAAATCTCCCCAAACAATGAAACCTGTAGTGAGACCTTCAGTACAGGCAGAGGTGCCTGCAAATATACTGTCATCATGGTAACAGCCAACTTATCCAAATGTGTGACAAACTCAGAAGAAAATGTTCACATATACCCCGATATCAGCTGCTAAAGTTATTGCAAATTTTCTAATCTTTTGCCTCACAAGACTCCATTTCTGGCAGTGATAGACCTAATGCTCAGTAGAACAAAGCCTACTTTGACAATGAATAATTAGAATGGCATTGCCTTAACAGTGTTTTAGCTTTTTTATACTGCTCCGATATATCACAAGTCCTTTATCACACTTGGATAATGGTGCGCCACTGGTTTTCCACTCTGCCCAATAAACATGACAACAGCAAGAGGCTCTCACTTTTTCACCTGGATTTGGCATTTACATTAAGATATACAAAAAACAACAGCAAGAGGTAACAGCAAGAGGTAACTTATGAAGCTTAGATCATGCAAGTAGCGTTAGTTAGTTACCACTACTAATATATTGGGAATTGTTTTGGAGCAAAAAATGTGGACTACAATGTAACAGTACCACCAAGTGGCCGGCTATTCTTTGTAATGTAGCAGGGAAACGTTGACATCATATGAATAGTTTATTTTATTACACTAGCAATGTCAAAATAAACAATTAACATTAAACAGATTTAAAGAAATTGCAGATTCTACAGTTAAACCTTTTAAAGCATTTATCTAATAAGCAATTGATGAGCGGCATAGGCAATATTCAAATTTGCGATATTTCGCTCATTATTCGATATTCGTATCGCCATGCATTGTGATAATATAAATAATAATATGACGCATCACAATTCTCTTCAAAATGAACGGTCACATGTGGAATATATCTTCGCATTGCATTTATAATCGCAGTGCATGTCCATAGTTTTCCCAATGCATAACATCTTAACCTCCCTAGCGGTTTGCCCGAACTGAGTTCAGGCACAGTTTGATCGCTGATCAAACTGTGCCCGTGCCGGGATCGGGCAAAACCGCCGTCTCCCTGTGTGCCGGCGGCTCTGTAAAAGAGCCGCCGACACACGGAGCCCTTCCAGCCCTGTGTCTTCGGCGTCATCTGTGACGCCAAAGGGGGCGGGGGGCGGCGCCATAGACCTCCATGTTAATGGAGGGGGCGCCGCTCTCCTCTCCACACGCTGCCGGCGTCTATTTGACGTCGGAGGTGTGTAGAGGGCTGGACGGAGAGCCGGCAAGCATGGCGAAGTACAGACAGAGTACACTCCGTCGCGATTGCCGGTAAAATGGCTTTTCGTGCCAAAAAAAATGGTTGCGAAAAGCTCAAACTGCCCAGAGGGTTAAATATATTCTAAACAAATTCTCTAATAACTGATATACAGGGAGTGCAGAATTATTAGGCAAATGAGTATTTTGACCACATCATCCTCTTATGCATGTTGTCTTATCCAAGCTGTATAGGCTCGAAAGCCTACAATTAAGCATATTAGGTCATGTGCATCTCTGGAATGAGAAGGGGGTGGTCTAAGACATCAACACCCTATATTAGGTGGCATAATTATTAGGCAACTTCCTTTCCTTTGGCAAATGGGTCAAAAGAAGGGACTTGACAGGCTTAGAAAGTCAAAAATAGTGAGATATCTTGCAGAGGGATGCAGCACTCTTAAAATTGCAAGCTTCTGAAGCGGATCATCGAACAATCAAGTGTTTCATTCAAAATAGCAAACAGGGTCGCAAGAAGCATGTGGAACAACAAAGGCGCAAATAACTGCCCATGAACTGAGAAAAGTCAGCGTGCAGCTGCCAAGATGCCACCAGTTTGGCCATATTCAGAGCTGCAACATCACTGGAGTGCCAAAAGCACAAGGTGTGCAATACTCAGAGACAGAAAGGCTGAAACACACACCACTGAAAAGAACACAGCTGAAACGTCAAGACTGGCCAAGAAATATCTCGAAGCTGATTTTTCTAAGGTTTTAGGGACTATGAAATGAGAGGTGAGTCTTGATGGCCAGATTGATGGGCACGTGGTGGATGGTAAAGGCAGAGAGCTCCAGTCGACTCAGACCAGCAAGGTGGAGGGGATGGGTACTGGGCTGGTATTCACAAAGATGCTTGTGGGGCCTTTCGGGTTGAGGATGGAGTCAAGCTCAACTCCCCGTCCTACTGCCAGTTTCTGGAAGGCCATTCTTCAAGCGTGGTACAGGAAGAAGTGCATCCTTCAGAAAAACATGATTTCATGCAGGACAATGCTCCATCACACGCGTCCAGACTCCACAGCGTGGCTGGCAAGAAAGGGTATAAAAAGAAGAAAAACTAATGACATGGCATCCTGTTCACCTGATTTGAAACCCATTGGAAATGTGTCACATCAATGGTGATTACAAGGAGGGAAAACAGTAACCTTTGAACAGTGTCGGGAGGCTGTGGTTGCTGCTGCACGCAATGTGATGGGAACAGATCAAAACACTGACAGAATCCATGGATGGCAGCTTTTGAGTGTCCTGCAAAGAAAGAAAGGGGGCTATATTGGTCACTGATTTGTTTTTGTTTTGGTTTGAATGTCAGAAATGTATATTGTGAATGTCGAGATGTTAATTGGTTTTCACTGGTAAAAATAAATAATGAATGGGTATAAATTTGTTTTTTGTTAAGTTGCCTAATAATATGCACAGTAATAGTCACCTGCACACACAGATATCCCACAAGCTAAAATAAAAACAACTAAAAAATACTTCCAAAAATATTCAGCTTTGATATTAATTAGTTTTTTGGTTCATGGAACATGGTTGTTGTTCATAATAAAATATTCCTCAAAATACCATTGCCTAATAATTCTGCCACTCTGTATTCGCTATTCAAGCTCAACACTATAAGAAAAGTCCACCTACTCGAGGGGGTACTTTAAGTTTAGGGAAAAAAAGTAGAAAAAAAGGTTTAAATATAGTTAGTTTAAAGTCTGTGGCTAGGGGTTATATATTTATATTTCAGTAGGCAAAAGTAAATTTAAAGGTGAGGTCATCGCATATAGAGAGACTAGAAACTCAAAAACTTCCACACACAATCTCCAAAATTACTGATTATTGGAAATCCCTGTTTCCGGAAGGAGCAGTACAAAGTGTTACAAATGGAGAGACAAGGGCTAAGATACGTCAAAGTCTTTATAATAATCATCTAGGAGCCTCAACTCAATGGCAAGCCTTAGCAAAAGATTTAACTTGAGGGAGACAGATATACACCCCTGCACTACTCACAAGTGAGGGCCTACTGTTCAATTTGACACAAACCATAACCTTATTTTAGATGATGGACTAGATGAACTAGTTAAAAATAAGAGGGCGAACATCTCCAACTGTACAATATGATGAGGAAATGTACAGGAAACTATACTGTACAAGTAAAGTATCGCTAAGGGGGAGAAAGGAAAGACATGGGGGTGGAAAATGTAGTGCAAAAAAAAGCTATATGACTGTAAGGAAATGTATTGTCTCAGAAGTGTGGAGAGGGAACCAATACAAAAATTATGAAAGGGCTTATAAGGTACCAGGCCTAGAAGTAATCCACCCAATAGAGGGGAAAAAATGGAAGATGATCTGCCAAGTGCCAAAAGAGAGAAACCTTCATTAATCCACTGTATGTGGGGTCAATGTCCTATATACAGAGATTTTGGCACACTTGATAGCGGAAAATGATGGACAAGTGATCGGAGACATGATTAGCCCAGATCCTGAGCTGATGCTGCTGAGCTATATGTCTCCCTACGGCTGCAAGACACACCTGCAGAACTCTCTGTGGATACAGACTAGCATACTGGCAGGCCAAGAGGGTGTTAATGGCAACTGGATAGAGGGGAAAATCCACCCACATTATCTATGGTAATTACATGTTAAATGAACGTTCTAAGAAAAAGACCAGAGCAACTCCACATAACAATGCTAGTCAAGTGCTATTATTTGACAAGAAATGGGGCCATATATGCATTCTCTTTTACCCTGAAGGTAGAGAGGAGATTATACAGTATGGAAACGAGAGAGAATAACTAACTAAATATATTTGATTATTTATTTTTTTGTTTAAAAGACATAATGGGAGGGGATGATAAAAATGAAGATTGATGGCTTGGTTGTGATTGGTGATAGGATTTTCATGTTCTCTGTTTATGTTTATGTATGAAGCCTGCAATAATGGTATACGATGGATGATAGGTTAAACCTATTGTACTAAGGAAAATTACTGAATCATTTTCTTATGGGACACCATGTGAAGAAACGAATCTATAGTTGATAACTAGTATTCGATAATTTTTATGTTAAAAAACTCCTAGATCATGAAGTGTCACAAATGGATTCATTAGAGGTGACATGGGGCTGCACCCAACTTTCAGGTTTCTTGGATTCTTCTGCGAATTATTTCGTATTGTTATTGTAAAGGAGAAAAAATCAATAAAAAAGATAACTTAAAAAAAAAAATAAAGGTTGAGATAAAGCTTTAAATTGACTGTTGTAAGCCTAAAAATTTAAAACATTGAACATTAAAAACGATATACTCTCCATCTCCAGGCTTTGCAGTATAAAACAAAATATCAATATCCAAGACTTCTAGGAGTGCTAAATGCCTGTGTCCCAAACAACTTGGCCCAGTTGCAGAGACAGCAGGAGACACAGGAATTGGACATTTCCAGTGACCTTGTCTCCTCCATAACATCCATCCAGTGTGCTAGTGCATGGTTGTGTCCTAAGCTATAGTAAAGTCTAGTATTGTGGTAGAGGGACCAATTGAATATAGAATGGATCAAGTACCACATTCAAGAGAAAGCGCTACACCTCTCCATTAAGTTTAGAAGACATCACTGACAAGTAATGTTCGTATTCTTTAAGAAATACAAGTAAAGTTCTTATAAAACGACTTGTATTTTCACTGTTCAATACCATGTAAGCAGTCAGGTTGTTAAGTACTGCTGCAAGAATAATATTACTGGCCACAAACCTATATTTGAAATGGGGGGGGGGGGGGGGGGGGGGGGGGGGGGGGGAGCACGCAATACATTGCTGTAGAGATCATCTAAACAACTGGTTCAGCATTGAAGGGACATAGTGGTAGAAAATGGCAAATCCAGGAAGCAAATCCAGTAGTTATGACTTGATTCCACCATTTATACTATAACAATGTTTTGCAGAAAAAAAACCCTTGCTGCTTAAAGCATCAAAATATATTGAAATGCTACTAATCTATTTATACAGATTTTTTACGATTTCAGGCCCAACAAATCAGGATCCCCCATACAATTTTAGATTTCTCTGTCAGATTTCCTTTAGATCTCCTTTTGTTTTACCAAAACCATGTCATATGACGGACTTTGTAAACCATCAAGTCTACCTGTGCTCAATCGCAGAGGAACCTATACTACATAGTTGTTGGTAGATCTAAAGGATATCTGACATAGAGATCTAAAGGTGTATGGCCAGCTTCAGTGTCCAATGTTTAATCTGGTAAATGTTTTACATGCAGCAGCATAATAAACCTTGCGAGTGTGTTTGAATTGGTTTGTTTTTTCAACTTTTCTGTGGATGTGTGCTATGCACTGTGCAGCTAAATTAGTCTATACAAATAAGGTAGTATAGATAATAATATAGATTAAGAGGAAGAAAAAGTCCTTTTTTCGAAACTGTGTTAAAAACATGTCCAAAAAAACAGACTCTTACCTTAACAATATCCAAGCCTCCAACTAGTTCCCCCTTCACATATAGTTGTGGGTATGTTGGCCAATTAGAGTATGTTTTCAATCCTTGCCGAACCTAAAGAAATAATAAAATGAATAGAAATGCGAGAAAACCACAGCCATGGCTACGGTTTACATTAAAGGGATTTTTAGATCTTCTACCTTTCTCATCCTAACATACCATACATATTTTTGGCACTATATCTCCCCATGGGCAGATCTTTCCTAGGGCTCTGTGCTTACTGTCTGTAAGCTCAGCAGCTTTAGCTCAACTCAAATACAGCGGCAGGGGCAGATGGGAGAGACGTCCACAAGTTACTATATATAGGGTGCGTCCTATACAACAGAGCGTCCTATGGTCCAAAAATATGGTACTTCATGCCCTGGCATTGGAATTTAAACTCCAGTCCTGCTTGATTGTATTATTTTTGTAACAGTAGGACAGTCTGTTTATGTGGCCTGAAGAAAATGAAACAGAAGTACAATAAATATCCTAACCCAGGGGTATCAAACTCAAGCATAAACACTTAGAATAAATCACAGGCCAAACTTGATATTTATTTATTATTTTTAAATGTCTAAAGCTATGTTTCCACGACGTCTAGGGTCTGTCGACCCCCACCCCCTTGTGGAAAGCGCATTCCTTGACATCAATTTCGATGGACCCCATAAATATAACCTGCCTCCTGCACAGACTGTTTACACGGCATTGAGCCAATCCTCAACGCAGGGAACTATGTCAATCTCCCGCTGGAGGATGTGGTCATCACTGTGTAAACAGTCAGTGTGGGGGGCAGGCAGGTAGCAGGTAATATGGGCTCCATAGCAATCCCCATCAAGGAATGCAGGGAGGGAGGGGTTGACTGAGCACTAGATGCGGTGGAAACTTAATTTTAGGTTTTTCCTCCCCATCATATGTAAATTGTAAGCTTTTCATATGAAAACAAACGTAATTTTGCTTACATATTTATTCTGGAGTTGAAGTCAAGTGCAATTTTATGTAAAGTCTAATACTTTAGGACATGTTAAATCAAATGTCATATCAAATGTCACCTTGTTGGCTGACAGCCTAACCCCAAGGATTGTAGAAACGACCCATACAAGCTCCTTTCCACATTTTCAAACTATAAAAGAGTTGGGTTTCAAGAAGGTGACTGAGGTCATCATGCACAGGCAGTCAATCGTCAGGCCCAAAATGTGTAATGTTAGAAGGGGGTGATAGTAGAGCTTACTAGTAATAGAATGCCCGCAGCAGTGATGCAGTAAGGGGTGATACACTATTACAAAGTGCTTCCAACCTGCCATGAATGACCAGGTGACAATGCCCCTTTAAAGGGTAAAGCTGTTGTATCTCAATTGGGTTTTGCTCCCATCAGTGACATCATCTACATGGAGCCTGGTAAGGTTTCCTCTGGGTACACTTGAATAGTTGAAAACCCATATGGCACATACAGGAGCCTCCACAAAGTTCCTGTATTTTTGGAATGATTACAGAGATGCTTTTCATTAGACATAGGCAACCTGGACATCAAGGTCTTCTAGCTCACCTCTTCATCTTCCAAAATGTCAAATGTGTCATACTCTGCACTGGAAAAGGAGAGAATGGAGAATGTTCACACAAGAAATTGTATTAGGAAAAAGAGCTCACAAACACACTTAACAAATCATCCAGGCCTCCCTCAGACAGACAAAGCTTCTGATGTAGGTGCTATATTTACCCAGTACACCAACACAGATTAATATACAGTTACTTTTTAAACTGACTTTTGTTAGGAAGGTTCCTTTCAGTAGTGATAAACCCTACTGTAAAAAAAACTATTTCAATCTACAAGCAATGCCTTATGCCAATAATTCATACAGGCATCTGGAAACTGTGTGTTTTCAGGGCACCAGGGCACCCAATATGCTTTAAGCGGTTTTAAACTTAAATGTAGAAAACAGACATACATTAAGCAGACACAATACTCACCTGTCAGCAGTTCAGATGCTGGAAAACTACTACACAAAAAAACCCACAACAAACTTACCTACTCTCCTTGCAGCTCTGAAGCCGGCATCTTAGCTCATGGAGACCTGCAGCTACTTTAGCCCTCACTCACTAGGTATATAGGGTGACAACCATTGTATGTCCTTGGTTTCTCCAGGCTTTATATAAAAAGAATTCTTAAAATGTGTAAATTCATAGAAGTATTACACACACCACTACAGAAAACACAGAAACCTGAAAAAATCATCAACAGAAACTGCAGGCCAGCGATGCAAAATAATTCCAATCCATTAAACTGTAACACAAATGAAAGCAGCACAACAGGATAAATCACCAGCTATAAAGAAATATAACTCCTACCGGCAGAAATGACATGTTGTCAATAAACGGAGCTGAACATTAGTATTTACTACAGGCAAACAAAGCATATCAATTACGCTTCTCCAACCACAGACGCCTTGTGACTTACCCTGTGTTATTAAGGATTTCTAGGATCTGACGGCTAAATCCGCATTTGGGCACCTAAAGAAACACATACACAAGAAAAAGTCTAAGCACTTTTATTTATGAAACCATTAAAAATATTATATTTTACTACAATCAGTGTGCAGTAAAACAGCTCTGAACCATTGAGACGCAGACGCCACAAGAGATGTGAAGGTGTACCCCAGTGTCTAGCTATTACACTGCACATACTTAGCAGCACATATTTGGGTTCAGCAAGTCATAAAGGTGAGGCCCATATGGATCAGATTTAGTTTTTTTAAAGATGCTTCAACAAACTGAGATCTGGGAAATATAAAATGCCACCACAATTTCTAGCTCACTTGGAGGTTCTTAGTGACGCTGGAATCGTGCTGGAAAAAAGCGGCACCCCTCCATTAACACGGTGGTCTATGGCGCCACCTACCCCAGCCCCCTTAGCATCACCGGTGACACGTCTGAGGGCGGACCCAGAAGCATCGCATGTACGCCGATGCAGAGAATGGCCGGGAGAATCTGGCGGACAGGTATGTTTCCCCACAGTTATCTTCGGTTGAGTTGTATCGATTATGAAACTCAACCCGAGATAACTGTGGTGAAACTTACCTGTCTGCCAGATTCTCCCGGCCCTTCTCTGCATCGGTGTACATGCGATGCTTCTGGGTCCTCATCGATCATGAAACTTAACCAGAGATAACTGTGGGGAAACTTACCTGTCCGCCAGATTCTCCCGGCCCTTCTCTGCATCCGTGTACATGCGATGCTTCTGGGTTGTCATCGATCATGAAACTTGACCAGAGATAACTGTGGGGAAACTTACCTGTCCCCCAGGGAGAACGCTCAGGAGGTTAATGGATCACAATACCACCTACCCAATGAGCCGAACACAAGATTTACAGAAAAAATACATTTAGATATGGCTTTTTTATTGCCTGGATCTGATGCTCTCTTGCCCATTAAAGTCACTCTTAGCAATAGACTGGGGTCCATCCTCTCCAATTCTATCACAAGAGAGGTGCCATTGTACGGTCAGAATACTCGCGCCAGTAGTATTATCATATTACTATATTACAAACATTCCTACACACACACATACATACATACGTACCTGTTTGTTGCCTTTCATGAAGAGAACAGCTGGAGCTTTGTTAATAAGTGCTTTAAGTCTGTAAAAACATGAAATATTGGTTACTTTTGAGAATTCCTGTGCATCGTCAGCATTTTGGGCATCTGCATGGTAAAATTATAAACTTTTCCAAGACTAATCAAGCTTTCAATCAAACAAAGCAAGAATAGCCAAGCTAATTCTCCGTAGCTGTCAGTACTGACATATTCTGCTATATATAGAGAGGCTTTACCTGTCTTCCAGGCTCTGGGCCTTGGGACACATAGAATCGAGCTCCCCGGATGCCTCCATTTCCTGTAAATGAGAGACCAGGGTAAGCACTGCATTTGTAACCCGGCAATGACAGTGGAAAGCATTGTGTGCACATACCTTGACAATGTCAAGTCCTCCAATTAACTCTCCATTGACATACAACTGGGGATAAGTGGGCCAGTTGGAGAAGGTCTTTAATCCCTGCCGCACTTCTTCATCAGACAATATATCAAAACTGCTAAATTGGATCTTATGGTTGTTTAAGATGGCTATAATTTGTCTGCTGAACCCTGAAAGACACAAATGACATCTTTAGTTGCTATGTCACAAGTCAAGTATTAATACAAGTGTCACGAGCTGGCCTCCCATGGCGTGTGCTGCAAATTGTAACATCAGTTCATTCTCACCAGAAGTACCACATTCATCATGTCGGAGTTCCACCCGTGCTCTCAGCCTGACCTTTCACCCCTAATAGATTGTCACAGCCAGGAGCTGGCCCTCGGAAGTGATTTCGACTTTAGGCTAATTGCAAAGCCATTTTGGTCAGGAACACAAATGCGGACATGCTCCAATAAATGAATAGGCTGGATCCACACACAACTTATTTTGTGCATTTTGATTCGGAACAGTTCAGGTTCCAAACAGCAGGATCTCACGTTATGATTTTGTTTTTTTAGGTTAGGATAAAAAACAAAACAGGAAATACACTGAACAAAATTTTTTTTCTAAAGTTATCGGTAATTTTTGATCGAATTGGTAGCCATCGACTGTAAACCGAACATGTCATGGTGTGGCATATCAATTTGCTGATTAGACAGCTTGAATATTGCACAGGTGTGCCTTAGACTGCCCACAATAAAAAGCCACTCTGAAATGTGCTTTGATCACACAGCACAATGCCACAGATGTGGTAATGTTTGAGGGACATTTTATATATAATAAGGGTAATAAACCTAGCACAAAAAACAAACACAATGTTGCATATAACAACACACATAATGCAATAAAATAAATGACCTTACCTACCTTGTTTCCTTCTATTTTTGAAAATCTTCAGGCATGTTACTGCCTGTTTTCAGCCTAAGTCTTGTGCAGCCCATTTCCTGTTTGATATGGTGACATCAGAGGGCCGCCCTCCCTCTTCTAGCACTGGGTGGCTAAACCCTCTGCGTCCATAAAGCTGGGCATACACTGTTAGATTTTAGCGTTCGATCGACCTAAAACGATCAAAGTTTACATTGATCGTACTTAAATCGTTTGCTGCACACATGGTTCGATCGGCGAAAATTGTTCGATATCGATCAAAACATCGATTGAAAAGTGATTGGACATGTTTCAAAATTTTTTGCTGATTGAACAACAATCGAGCTAAAATCGATGTGGTACTATTTAAGATTGGATAACGATCAGTGTTTGATGAAAAGATCAAGATCTAAAATTGGGGAGCGACCGTGCTAAAATCGAACAGTGTATCCCTAGCTTAAGCATAACCAAAATCACGAGAAGACGGTCTGATGATTTCTATGGACGCAGAGAGCTTGGCCACGTTGCCACCTAATACTAGAAGAGGGAGAACGATCCCCTGATGTCACCATATCAAACAGCCACAAACTCAAGACAGGAAGAAGAAACTGAGTAGTCAAGGTTATTCATTTTACTGCAATATGATTTTTATTCTCTGCAAAAGGAGAGGGGGGCAATGGTTTACTAACCCTTTAAAGGGAAAGAATAGTAAAATATATGGCAAAAAAATATTTTTCATTATTGTAGCGTCCACTCTAAACTATACCTAAAGCAATTGTCTGCTACTTTTTGAGTAGTTGAAAATGTCTCATGATACATCGCCTTACCCTCTTTGACAATTGCTACAGGAACAAAAGACTCCATTTAAGAATTTTCCTCAAATTCCGTTCAGGTAGCAATTCTCCATCATTTTCAGTTATATTGGTGATCATAAGGGATATGTTTTTTATGAGTATATCTAAACATTATAAAGTCTGTAAATTTCTTTGTACGGGAAGGGTACAGATTTTATGACATGTCAGTGAGGATCCAAAAGTATGAGATGGTTGGTCATGCGGCCATTAATTTCTCTTATAACCTGATCTTTTAGTGTATTATGGTTATTAGACCGCACTATAAATACAGTTTGATCAATACAAATCACATGGCATTATTTGCAAACAAGAGATCTACCATTACATCTACAATGAAGGAAAAGCCCCCTTTGTCTGTGCAGGACTGTATTTACAACTCATAGTACATAACTAGCCTTTGTGTGACCTCCATTCCCCCACCCGCAGCTAAAATATGGCTTTCCCTCCCAGCAATGGTGGCGGAGCAGCCACGGTCTGCATACGGTTGAGGTGTGTGATGTGAGCGCTTTATTTATTCCTACTGCCAGGGAAGTGTTAAGTTCATGTACAGCCCCGAGTGAAACACACACTCTGAAACGTGTCATTCATCTGGGAGTTCATTAGTAAATAGCTGAAGGCTGATTGCTTTTGGTTATTCTGTTTCCAATACATTCAATCATTTTTACTGGACCGGCCCCACCAGAAAGCCTTACTAGAGCTCCAGGTGATGGGATGGAGACTAGTAAGATGAATAGCCTGGATTTCAATGGCATGGGTTAATGCGGCAGTGAGCAGACACCCAGCTTTGGGACAAAATAAACATGACTTAGTTTGTGCATGGAAGCGGAGACGGATGAATAAACAAACATACTATTAGACTTGGACAAAAACAATATTTCCTTGGGCTTGTTCTTAGAAGACATTACATGGGTGAGATGACAGTAAGAAAATAAATAAAAGGAATGTGCTACAAAGACAATATTCCTAAATACACAGAACTACCAGATAACAAAGGGAACAAGTCCAACTGGATTCAAGATATCCAACCAGTATAGATGTTGAATATTTGTCATAAGCATCCCAATAGACTGAAGCTGAGCCAATCAAGCCCAGCAGCTGCAGTTTTATTGGTAGGGTAGTTTGCCTGGAATTTGTATACGAACATTGTGGAAATCTCAGCATATCATTAACCCTATACTCTGCTGTGATTCCCCACTCTCTCCCCGGCTCTCTACATTAACATGGAGGTCTATGGCGTCACCAATGACGCCGAAGAATCAGGCCCGGAACAACTAAAATCGCGAGCGCAAGGCAATTAATCACCTATGTGGGAACCTAGCCTAACCCATTCACTTCTAAACCAGCTGTTATTCAATCACATGATCCTAGCCGTTCTGGTAGGACTGCCTGGTCCCGTAGCCATAAAGTAGCAATATATATGATTTGTGTTCTTGTATTTAGAGACACATTAATAGCAAATTTACCATCTGCTTCCACAGATGCTAAATGTCCTTTTCTGTAAAAGTCTACATAAAGTCTCCTCATCCTCATTATTAAGTAAGAGGCACTATATAACGCAAAAATAAGACCTGCTAGATCTGAATGAAGGAAATATTCGTATTAAATACTTTGTTCTTTACATAGCTGAATGTGCTAACAAAATCACACACACATTATCAATGGAAATCAAATGTATCAACCCATGGAGGTCTGGATTTGGAGTCACACTCAAAAGTGGAGAAAAAACACTACAGGCTGATCCAACTTTGATGTAATGTCCTTACAAACAAGTCAAAATGAGGCTCGGTAGTGTGTGTGGCCTCCACATGTCTGTATGACCTCCTTCAAATCCTTGGCTTGCTCCTGATGAGGTGTGGATGATTTCCTGAGGGATCTCCTCCCACACCTGGGCATAAACATCCCCCAACTCCTGGACAGTCTGTGGTGCAATGTGTAATAGGTGGATGGAGCGAGACATGATGTCCAGAAGTGCTTAGTTGGATTCAGGTCTGGGGAACGGGCGGGCCAGCCCTTAGCATCAATGCCTTTGTCTGGTAGGAACCAGGGTGGATACAAATCAATGATTTTTTTTGAAAAAAATCTTCAAAAGTGTAAGAAGGGAGGGGCATTCTGTTGAATAAATCTACAGTATTTACCGTATTTTTCGGACTATAAGACGCACCGGACCATAAGACGCACCCAGTTTTTAGGACAGAAAATCCAGAAAAAAAAGATTTAATACGTTTTCACATCAATTGGGATAATGCAATGAATTTTAATGGATGCAATATTCAATTCAGCCACAGGTGTCACTAGCAGCAGTATACTGTCAGCTCAACACGTCACACTACACTGATCTGTTCAGTGTTCTGTGGATTTCGGCATCCTCTGCACCCCGGCCGAGCCATCCATAGCCGCACTGAACACAGCACACAGCTCTCCTCTGTGTTCTCGTTGGTGGGGATGCAGGGGATACGGCATTTAGATCTTTCTTCTGAAATGACGGCAGCCGCAGGTCTTCTCTGTCGGCAGAGCTGGCGGGAAGCCAATGTGCGACCACCCGGCGGCCGATCGGGGTGGAAAAGTGCATCTTATGGTCCGAAAAATGCGGTAAATTATAAATGTTAAGGTAATGATTATTTTTCTCATTCCTAAGTACAACAGAAAGTTGTACAAATATGATTGATTAACCCAAACTGAGGATAACAAAAGTAATATGAAAAGTTGTTATTCTAAAAATCTTCATCTATTTGCATATTAGAGTTATACCAGGAAGACTTTATGTAGAAAACAGATTTAAATCAAGCCTTACTGACTAGTGATTTAAATCAAATCCACCCTGGCAGGAAATGTTGGCACACTCGAGCTACATGAGGTCTAGCATTGTTTTGCATTAGGAGGAAGGAACCTAGGGCAACCGCACCAGCATATAGTCTCACAAGGCGTCTGAGGATCTCATGTCGCTCAGGCTACCTCCGGCGACCACATGGAGGGCGGTGCGGCCCCCCAAAGAAATGCCACCCCACACCATAACTGACCCACTGCCAAACCGGTCATGATGGAGGATTATGCAGGCAGCAGAACGTTCTCCACGGTGTCTCTAGACTCTGTCACATGCTCAGTATGAACCTGCTTTCATCTGTGAAGAGCAGAGGGTGACAGTGGTGAATTTGGCAATCTTGGTGTTCTCTGGCAAATACCAAATGTCCTGCTGTATGCACAACCCCCATCTATGGGTGTCGGGCCCTCATACCACCCTCATGGAGTCTGTTTCTGACTGTTTGAGCAGCAGACATATGCACATTTGTGGCCCGCTGGAGGTCATTTTGCAGGGCTCTGGCAGTGCTCCCTCATAGTGCCCACCTCATCAGGAGCATGCCCAGGCATTGTAAGCAGGTCATACAGACATGTGGAGGCCCCAAACACTGCTGAGCCTCATTTTGACTTGTTTTAAGGACATTACATCAAAGAAAACATCAGCCTGTAGTGTTTTTTCCACTTTAATCCAGACCTCCATGGGCTGATTTGATTTCCATTGATAGTGTGTGTGATTTTGTTGTCAGCATATTCAACTATATAAAGAACAAAGTATTTAATAAGAAGTTTTCACTCATTCAGATGTAGGATGTCTTATATTTGTTTTGAGCAGTGTAGTTTCTAACTAGTGCTGATAAGGAGTGTCAACCCTGACAGTAAATTGTGACCTGCTAAAGGACGTCCAACAAGTAATAAGCATTTAGATTCACAACTGATTATATTTAAGCATTTCAGCCTTATCTGCCACTTTGGAGCAAGAAAAAATATTGATAAGAATGCTTACCTCTCTATATCTGAAACCTTCGTGCATGCAGCAGGGCTTAATGGGTCAACGCACAAGTTTCCTATGGAACCCTGTGTACCAGGAAGTAACACATAGAGCAGTGCAAATAGTGTGAAAGGGCCCTTACTTTGCGACAAATACAGGATAATGTGTTGTGACCACTGTCTCCAAACAATTAAAGTTTTTACCTTTTTTTTTCTAGATTAGATCTGCACTCAATTCCCCCCTCTGCTTTGTCGGTTATGAGATTTTGTAGGAAAAGTTAAAATGACCAAATATACATAAAGAAATGGTCACATACATACCACATCTGGGCTCCTGGGGAGATCCTTTCATGAAGAGCATACACGGGGCCACATTGACCAGCTTCTTAAGCCTGACATTGATGTCCTCCTTGGGAGTGCTGTTTGGGGTAGCAGGAAAAACAGTGTTTGATGCATGGCGCTGGACTCTCTTGGTTAGCTCAGGTGCATGAGCCCCATCAAGCCTGTCAATCTTCTGAGAACTCTAGGACACAAAAAAGATCATGATGTGTGAAGTTCTATGAATGGAAAGTCAGTACATCAAACATAAACACAGCCAAATAACCAGTGGTTCATAATAATCATGCATCAGCTTCTCAGACACTGTATTCATTGTAACTTAACTGTAGTCAAATCTTTTCATTTAAAGCTGACCATTTACTAACATGATTTGTAAATAAAATGTAGAAATAAGAAGTCACGTATAATTGAGTGGCATTCCATGGGCAATTCCATGAAATTGTTGTGCAGATTCTTTTCTGAAATGACACTCACAGGATTTCAGACAGGTCCGTGCTTAGTTCAATACTAGAGATGCACCGATTGCCCGGCCAGAGATCGAAATCGGCCGATATTTGAGATAATCTGC
>CM070037.1:59341073-59397121 GCA_036250615.1 Ptychadena robeensis | reverse complement strand
ATTAAAAATTCAAGATGTAAATCACACCAGAACAGTCTTCTGTGGAGAAGACTGTTCCCAGTGTGATTTCCAGATGTGCTCTGTTAACTCTTTCTCCCCTGGTGTGTTCATCACACCAGGGGACAGAGAGTGTGAAAGGGCATTGTATTGGATACAGCGATAACTGTAACAAAAACATACATATGAATACACACTGTTTTAAAATCTATCATAGAAAATAAGTATTTTAGAGATTTTATCATTCAAATAATACCTTTTTTAGTATATCATTTTTTAATGTAATTTCTTTCTTTTTTTTTACATAATTGTGTGTTTCCAACATTATTATATTCAGGATGTCTACTAGACCCATGTACGGACATATTTTGGGAAGTTACAGGCCTACAACATAAAAAAGTCCATTAAAGTCTTTGGTGCACTTTTGGTACAGAAATCTGGACCTCAGCAGAGCGCTAGGGAGGTTAAAAAAAACAAACAACTCCTGGAGAAGCATATCATCATCAACAGCCGATCAGGTTTCGCTTTCCTGTATCACTGGTCCAGATCATGTGTGATTTTTTTTTTTTACTTCCTGTGTAGACTCAAAAAGTATCGGCCAATGTGAGCAGCGCTAATTAGTCAGCTGATCAAATGGATCATGTGCTTCTATGAGTTCTGTCACAAGATAACTTTATTCCTAGCAGAACCTGACCGTCCTAAAGAAATGTTTTTTACACGTGCTAGATCATTTTGTTGTTGTTTGTAGTTTGTTTACTGGCAAAAAATTAAAACTAATAACTGCCTTCCCACGTATGCCGCATGAACTAGCCAGAATGAGCAGTTTGGTGAGGAGTTCATGCGCTGATTGATGCTGTTGTTGCTTTATCTCCGTGTTATCTGCTTGTAGTGCTGATATATGATCTAGGAATGTGATATATGATGAGGTACGTCTATGGTACTGCATGAAGAATATCACTTTCAGGGGACTATTTTGGGGGCTGTAACTATGTCGTCTTGATTGGTAAACCTTCCAATGTTCCTAACATAGATTCCTGCAGATGGAATGGAAGCATGTTGCATAGCTCTGGGCTGTTTATTAGATTCCAGTACAAGGCGGGTGTATGTGCTTACAGGTCACCAAGGTCTAGCCTTCCTCTGTAATCCCACCTTCAGTCCTAGCGTGGCCATAGACATGGTCGTTGTAGGTACCTTTTTTACCCCATCACTCGACTACGTTCAGCCTTACATCGGCGGAGTGGCTCAGAGAAGTGAAGACAGATCCTCCACCGAGTAGGTAATTCTATCTGCTACGTCGGGACCTCCCGCTAAGCATATAAACTCAGCGGAAGGGTCCCGACGTGAGGGAAACATAGCCCACGGGTAGAGCTCCACTATGCTCTTGGATTCACTGATATCAGCACGACGTCCTTACATGCTCTAGGCTTCGATTGAACGGGTACCCTTGTATGTCCATTTCAACAAATGACGGTGCTTGAGTGAGACACAAAATGTCTTATGTTGGCCAGCTAAAGGTGGGCATACACGGGTCGATACCTGTTCAATCGATGAACTCTCGAGTGCAGTGTGATGACATCACCACGTGTTCTTCAATTGAAGGCAGCACTTTGCGCAATCAATCCCATTCGGTACTTTGCAAAGTAATGGCAATTGAACAGGGATTTACCAACATGTTGGTTCCCTGTTCGAGCTTTCTTCGAGCAGGATAGATCCCACTTGAAGAAAGCTTGATCAAACAGGAAAAGGGTGGCTGCAATCAATTCCAGAACAATCAATGACTGCTCATTAATCGATTGAAAAGTCCACCCATGTATGCCCACCTTTAGGGGGATTCCACTGGCAAGTTGAGGACTTTAGGAAGCTATGCCCCATACCTTGCTTACCAGTGTCACTGAGGTAAAATGATGGAGGAGGGGAAAGGGAGAAAAGTATTTTCTGTAAACTGAACATTAAAGTTCAGGCCACCCCTCCCCCACCCTGCACAGATTCCTCTCATCTCTATTCTCGGAGGTCAGTCTGCACGACAATAGGTCACCATCGCCCCCCGGGTAGGTCGCTGGACCGGTCCCCCGCACGCAGCACACGAGGGGTTAATGTCAGCGCGATCTCCGCCTCCATGTTTCTATCTGGCAGTGCTTAGTGACGTCACTCTGTTTGAACGCCGCCCGCTGATTGGCCGGGCCGGCCTGGGGATACATTGTAACCCTGTGCACGTTGTGTGCCATGTACTGTGTGAGCCGGGCGGGCACAGCGATCCCTGAGCGGGTACATCGCCAGGTAAGACCCTGATGGAGGACAGTATAGACATCGGCTAGGTGTGGGAGGAAAGGAGGGATAGCAGGCTTTACTATTGTGACTGTGGGGTGGAACTACAAGGCGCAGCATGCAGTGCAGCTCAGGCATGTAGCTGGTCTTATACCCCGCACAGAATGGTGACCAGGGGCATCCCCTGCCACATAGTCATAATAGGAGCTGCACACGTTTACTTTACTGGCCGTGCAGGGCTTTCTATTGGCCAGAACCGACCATAGATGGTGATCCATGGCTTTCCTGTACTACATTCCATTACTTTCTCTATGAGGAGCGCTTACATGGCATGGAGGGTAGGGGGTGGGGGTAATATTGATGATGGGTCATTGTGCTATTTAGTTTTGTCTAAGACTTTGGAAGTGTAAGGGTTAACATGCTGTGCTATGTGCAGAACCTGTTCACACATGTCTGCCCACTGCTGCACACAGAATCTGTCCACTGCCATGGAACAACTCCTACAGCAGATCTAACTTTGTTGTTACTCAACTAGCTGCTTATTCCTCCTGAAATACTTCAAAGCTTACAGAGTTCTAGGAAGTGACTGAAATGAGTGCTTGTATGGCAGGATCAACAGTTGAACTTGTCCATGGGGTGGGGGGCTCTTCCCTAGTCTTCAGTGACACATGGTAAACTTTTAGATCATGGCACATCATAAGTCCCTCTGTGATGTCCTCCAGTAATGTCGGGTCTGGACATTTGTCACCATTGCATACCTAGCTGCCATTTCCACCATTGCGTCTTCTCTGTCCTCTGCTGATCCTCTTCAGTCATTGAAAGGCCTCACCTGCAGAAAGCACCTTCCCATAATTGTGGTTTAAATATTCTGTTTCCAGAAGACTCTGACACTGAGTTTTTAGTGAGATTGGTGGAAAACTTTAAACAGTCCAAATATCAGGTAATGGGTTCAGTGTTCTCCCCAGAGCAGATTGGCCGGGCGGCCTGCCCGGGAGATTTTAGTTCCCGCCCGGGACACAAGGCCTCCGCGGCGAGCAGCCTGACAGGCGGCGCCTCCCATTCTTCAGGAGCGCGCCACAGCCACTGAAAGACTCCGGCCCGCGGCACACTACCGGAGCCGCGGGCCGGAGTCTTTCAGTGGCTGCGGCGCGCTCCTGAAGAATGGGGAGGCGCGGCCTGTCAGAGGACTTGTGCTGCCGCTGGCAGGTAGCCTATCAGAGAGGCCGCCGGACTGGTGCAGGCGGCGCGATGACGTCATCGCGCCGCCCGGCTGAAAAAAAATTCGGGGGAGAACACTGGGGTTCACCTTTTGCAGCAATTGCCCCCAGTGTGATGGTAGGGGTGCTCAGATATTGTATTACCCCAAGGTGACCTCTGTAACCTCTTTTAGGGCTCATTTACAGGCTGCTGACGGTGACATTTTAACCCTATGAGGCAAGTGACCAAAGAATACTGGGTAAAGGTAGGCATGCACGTAGCAATCCCCGATTGATCATCCGGCTGCACAGCAGATCAGCGGGCACCCTGTGTGGCACATTCAAAGTAATGGGATCTCTCATCTTGACTACTGCAACATCATCCTCTTTGATCTTCCTCTTACTAGACTATCACCTCTCCAGTCCACCATGAATGCTGCTGCTAGCCTCATTTACTCCTATAACCGCTCCTCATCTGCTGCTCCTCTCTACAAATCTCTACACTGGCTTCCAATTGTCCAGAGAATTATATTCAAAGTTTAGAGCCTTGCCTTCAAATCACTACACACCTCCTGTCCTCCTTATGTCTCCAACCTGGTGCGCATAAAATCATCACAATCCCGGCTACAGGACTTCTCTAGAGCCGCTCCTACTCTCTGGAACTCCCTCGCCCAATTAGACTTGCTCCCACCTTTTCAGTCTCACCTACACATCTTCTCACCCCTAACATCACAACCATGCCAGTGGCTCTAATCAGGTGTTTAATGGGCAGTTAACAACCATCCATGTAAATTGTCCCTCTGTGCTTTTGTGAGAGAGTGATAACACTTCGGCTTAACTTCCCACCTATGTAATCAGTAAAAGTGAGATAACCATGAAGCTTACCATCATAAACTAATACAAAGTACACCAGAAGTGACCTTGACATTGAACTTTGAGTAACTTCTAACACCGGTATGCACCGTAATTTACTTGTCATGTGACTTGTTCCATAATCAATATTCCAATAATTTTTCTTTTTGTTTTTATCTGAATAAAATATTGATTAAGGTTTGGATTCTAATGATTACCTGCCAGCCAATAATGTGCCATGTCAGCATTCTGTCAACATTGACTTTACTGTCTTTACTGACTGTAATTTTAAATCGTCTTTCTGACCAATGTTTTAGTACACTACAACGATATCACATAGAGAACAGCTAGCTGTGTAGTAAAGGTGTACAGAACCCTGACCACATGGACCCTCATAACTCTTCCAAGTTGTCTCAGCTGTTCCTACAGACACATGGCAGCTGCTCAGACTGAATGCTGACCATTATCTGGTAAATAACGTTTTGGGATGCTGGACTAGAACCATTTTAAAAATGTTATTGGGGGAGGGGGTCACTGATCGCCAGAAATAAAAAGGGAGGGTAATGGTGCCTGTACACGGGTCGATACCCGCACAGTCGCTGAATGCTCGGACGCAGCTTGGTGATGTCACAATGGTATTGCCACTGCGCTCAAGTATTCAATTGAACAGCAAATCCATGTGCACCACGTTGCACAATCGATTCTTTGGATGTGGCCCATACCTGTCAACTATTCTGTTTTTGGCCAGGAAAGTCGTGTTGCTTTCCTGGCCAAATCCTGGATTTTTGAAATTGAGGTAATTTAGGAGGGAGAGAGCATTGTAATTCCTTCTCTGTTCCCACCTCGCTTGTTCTGATAATGTGCGGGGTGGTAAGTTACCAGGGAGAGTAAAGCCTGCCATACACACACCAAGCACCGATCTTGCAGCCGACCGATGGCGGCAAAATAAGCCGCCGATTGGGGGTGCCCACATGGGGTGACAGAGCCTTGTCGCCCCACAGCTCGGCTTGCCAGAGAACGGACATGTCCGATATTCCCTGGCCGATGCCGTTAACTTCAATGAAGACCGGCACACAAAGGGCCGATGCTGTCTGCTCAGGAGAGCAGCGTGATGACGTCATCACGCTGCTTTCCAGAGCTGATCGGACCTGCTCTGTCAGCCCCCACTCGGTAGGTGTTTGGGGGCCTTAACACCCTTTCCCTCCTAAATCCGCCAACAATTTAGTCCGATACTTGAAGTGACATCAGTGACGTCGCTTCCTGTATTTGGAATGCAGAAGAGCTGTGATCCAAATACCAGACCATCGGGGACGTCACTTCCTGCATTTTTCCCTTATTCTTTTGCATTCAAGTTGACAAGTATGATGTGGACCCTGGTCCCCAGCCAAAGTAAGGGCAATCAAACTGGAATTTACCAACATGTTGGTTCCCTGTTCGATCAAGGGTGGGTGGCCGCGTTCGATTCACGAACAATCAATCACCGTCAGCACACGCCGGTCGATTTGTTCAGAGCGCAACTGAAAAATCGACCTGTCTAACTTTGGGTTGTTGCCAGAACAATAATATGGGGGAAATCCTGATACAACTATCTTGCAAGGGATTTCATGTGCTGGACAGGAAGTGAAGGGAAATCACCCGAATGAGATGTAGAGGTGGATGGTGCATTAAACCTCCTGCTGTCCCTGAAATGGGGTTACATCCTGCCCCTTCAGATGTTTACATTTTCTCATGGCAAGAGTCCCCTGTGAGGGACGTCAGAGCCGCTTCGGGGTGATCTGTGTAATGCCGCTGCTGCTGGAACTAGATTGGGTTATGAAGGAATGGCCGCTTCCAGTGCTAGTAGCTATTTAACATTGGAATCCTATTTCCTGCTCTGGGGATCATCCTGCTCACTGATCCTGAGAGCAACTTCTCCGCTGTCACTTTTTTAGAACTGGTAGCCATGCATGAGCCGATTTTTCACTTGATTCTTGCCCGACGATTTGAGTGCTGCCTATCCTGACGAAAAATGGGATCGAACCTTGATCCTTTATGTCTGGTTCCGAAGGTGGTGCGCCATCGATTTGATTGTTTTGCAATAGCCGATTCCTTGATCACTGATTCCCGAATGATAGAATTGGGAATCGATTGCAGACAAATCGAGGCGTCTATGGCTACCTTTTAGTTTTAAGTTTCCTCCTGCTAGTATGACCACTGTGCAGACAGATACAGCTTTTACATCCTCTCTAAGCTAAGGTGTAGTGGTTTTCAGTGTTTGCTTGGAGTGTAACGATTTTGTTCTTAATAATTCTTTGGAATACAATCATCTAATGGTCCTATGCGTTTCTTGCCCCGCAGCCAACAGAGAAGATGATGGAGGTGTGCGAAGATATGGTGGTTGACCTGACCGTGGTCAATATGCGGAAACGTCAATGTATGGATGGAGTATTGGAGCACCCACTCAATGTACGTTACATAAACCTTCATACCATCCTTGTTATTATAAAATGCCTAAACATAATGGCCATTTTCAGCTCAGCTTTTTCTTCCCTCATCCCAGGTTCCTCACGGCAATATCCCCAGATATTCATTTAAAGCACACCTAAACCCACCAGACACTTTTGTCCCGAGTTAGCCAACCCCCATTTAATGGAGCAATCTGTAAATAAAATATAAAAATCCTTACCTGTAAGGAGATATCTGTGTACTTTCTTCCTCTCTGTGGAGCCCTTTCACAACTGCCGAGGAGGTCACAGTGTCTTGCAGGGGACATTCCTTCAGGCAGCTCTTCACATTTTTTTATTTTATTTTTTCTGCTTTCACTTTATGTCCAAGCAGTCTAGTTAAATAGTTTTTTTTTTTAGGTTTTTGAGCAACTTTGAGCTATTAGGACAATTTAGAGGTGAGTAAAAATGTAATTGCTGGTGTTTTCTGATTTTGAGTTTAGGTGTGCTTTCATGGAAACTACATTTTTAAAAATATTGAATATCGAAAATGACTTTTTGACTAAATGATGACTAAAATGAAAGTGGAACTTAAAATTAAAGCTTCCTATTATCAGCACCAGCGTGTCCCTCCTGCGGCCAGCTTTCTGGCTCATAATCCCTGTGTGCCCTGCAGCCAGCCAGATCTGAATCCAGTGACGCTGGAGGGGTGGAGCATCACTGCATTCAGATCTGGATTGGTGGCGAGACCGGAAGAGTCTTGCTCCTCCATCTTACATGCTGGAGGATTGGACACTCCAGGTATGTTGGCGCTAGAGCGAGGAAAAGACGGTACGTATGAGATTTTTATCCACAAGGATCGCTTTGCCTGGATTAAGACTCAATGTAGGTAAAGAAGTTTGTTTGAGTTTTTTGTTGTTTTTTATGCTTTAAGTTTAAAACCGCTTTAAACTTATGTAAGAGATTTGACTTTTTGGTATAACAATTGATTGTCATCTGAGTTAAAAAAAAAAAAAAAAGAGAATTGCCACTTGGTACAGCTCTACATGGTATTGGCTATTTCTTATTGAAGCCTGCACTGCACACATCCTCTGTAATGAACACCTAGTACAGTTTCAATTCCTTGCAGATTTGAATCTACTACCCTTTAGTCAATGCTTGAGAAGTGTGTTTGTATGTATATACCACATGCTCCATCAGGCAACGCCCAGGAGGTTAAAGTGGACCCATGGGCTGCTTTTGCACTTGGTCTGATCAGCTCCAAAAGTACTGATAATAGGACAGAAAACAGAGGGGGGAAAAACTTGCCTGTAATGAGTAAATCCACCATGTACCTCGTCGCCCCTCTTTCTCCTTCTGTGATGACTCTTTCCTACAGCAGGGAGAAAAGTCATGTTTTATAAAAAAAAAAATGCAGATGTTTCCCCAATTGGAAATCATTGCATGACACCCCCAGTGGCCACGGGCCATATTGCGCTTAACCCTTGGAAACAGAAGGTATGGGAGTATGTATAATATATTGTTTTTGTTTTTTTCTTTAGATTTACATATATTGATTGTTGTTGCAACGTAGTAATTACTGTTACTGGATATATATATATATATATATATTATAATGTTGTAATTAAGGGTTCATGTACCTCCTCACACTTGGTACAGTATTGGTAGTACTAGCCATGAACACCCAGCCACAGACTTTTTAGTTGTTTTTCTGGCACCGATGTCCCTTTTTTTTATTTTTATTTTTTTTAAGACTCCTGAGATATCTGTTGCCACTTTACAGCTTTTATTTTTATTTTTTGCATTCCGAGATTCCTATGACTTATCTGACAGGCTCAAAGTTCATATCATTAGTTGCCTTCGCACATTTACACGCCCTTGAATTCTGCTTTCCTTAGTGTGAAAATTTCAACTAAAGCAGCACATTTAAGGCGAGAACTTGTAAACTGTATACCATCTGCCCAATTTTTTTTTTATTGTCGAAGGGTTTATAATGCTTCAGTGGAAAAGCCAGTCTGAACTTGTTCTACAATCTACTGGATGTCATATTTCAGTTACACAGAACAGCACGTGCATGGATGTAAATATTCTTTGTTCGTTATATTCTACTTAATTCCTCTTGCAATAAAAGCTGATGGAAAAGCTTCTACTTCCACCAATGTAGCTCTTTCCCATCAAAATATGAACGTTGGAAGTCCTGTGATGTGGCAGGGCGCATTATCCTGCAGTCAGGGAATACTGCTTGCCTGAAGGGATACCTTAAGGCAGTGGTTCCCAAACTTTCCTTGCAGGGCCCCCTTTTCTATTTAGGAACATAATCGAGCACCCTCTCCCTATTCAAACTCAGGTTAAGAGTGCCTGCGCCCCCCTGGAATAACTTTGCCCCCCAGTTTGGGAACCACTGCCTTAAGGGAACCTAAAGGTGGGAATACATGGGTCGATTTTGTTTTTCTCGATAGATTCAGAAAGATAGATTTTTAATCGTTGGAACGAAAATCTAAAACCGAACAAAGGTTTAGTTCGACCAACATTGAGCAAAAGTGAACGATATCGAACAAAAAATCTTTCGAAAGCTGATCGGATATGTTGGTACATTTTTATCTATCTTGTAAAAAAAACAAATGTAAATAGAACGAACCATTGTTTCATTCGATGATTTTTGTTCAATCTAATACATTTGAATAAGGCTCCTTCTTGTTTAAAAATCAAAAAAATTTTATTCCAGTACAGTATAATAAAATACAGAGTATACATTCGATATAGGCATAATCAATATTGGATCAAAATATCGAACATCCTGATTGAGTCTATCGTTTATTGTGCAAAAATCTATACGTGTATTCCTACCTTTACCCCGCTTCATTTTTAGTTTTTTTTTTCTCCATAGAGCATGCTACCATATCTTCCCCAGATAAAAATTTGATTGCCTCCTGCCTTTGCTCCATGGGCCCTTCTGACACTCACAATACACATTTTAGGTTCTTTTGGGGGTAACCAGCTTCAATTAACTGTGTGGACTGACCACTTTTACTCACATTCATCAAGTTTTACAGCATTTTGAGGTAGTTTGTCCTTCCTTTTGGTTGGTATTACCCATTGAACATGCCATTTTAGAGATGCCCTGGACCAATCAACTTGGCATTACAGTATGTCCCTTGGCCATTTTTTATTAACTGCTTCCACCACAATACTTTCAGAATCTGGCTGCTTGCGGTCTGCCTAATATATACTCTTTGCCAGCAGTAGAGATTGCTACCTGCTTTTTAATAGTCCTAGTTAATAAATGCAAGATGAAGTCTAGGTAAACAATTGATATCATGGGGATATTGATAACTTACTTGGTTGTGCACCAGTTAAGCAGTGTATGAAAACTTTTCTTTTCTTTAGGAAAGACTTGTCCAGTTCATATCGCCATGGGGATTCATCACTTTGAGGTAAAGCAGGAATGAAGGGGGATGTTCCATTGATATGCAGTTCTGTACGCAGTTGTAGAATTAGCTTGATAGCATTATCGCCGCATTTCATTCACTGGCCTGCCTGGCTGTGTACAAATGAAATGCATGCTTTATGTAGACGCATGTATTACATAATTTTGGTAAGGAGAGTTGTGAATATATGAACACTGTATTGCTTGGGCTTGTTTTCTAGTGTGGCCAAATAATGGCTTTATAGTGTACAGATTATCCCTACAAACCCTGAGTTTGTTTTATTGATTGCAAAGGTCGGTGATCTAATGATTAGCTGTTCCAGTGATGAAGAGTAATGCAGGATAGAATAGTTTTTTGTTTTTTTTTGGGGGGGGCGGGGGGTTATTTTGGCTGTTTTGATGAACAGGCAAGACTGGAGCGAAACAATGATCACTGGTCTGATTGAAGACTGAGGACTGGCGGTGGGCATATAACATTAACTAGGATTTAAAGGAAGTAGGAAACAAGACTGGCCATACAAGGGAGCGTCGGAGGGTAGGCCGACTAACCATGAGCAGAAGGGTAGGGAGAAACTAAAAATGCATCAAAGTTATAACAAGTGTACATATTGGTACTTTGCTACAGATTGAGGCATATTTAAATGATAGAAAATTATTCTCTTCATGCCAACGAGCAGTGAGAAAATGTGCGTACATATGCGCACTAGGCTGGGATTAAAGTATTTTTGAAAACCTGCAGTTTTCTCTATTCTAAGAGTAAATATAACCTTAATAAAAAAAAGGGTAGCAGGGCTGCTGTCAGACCGGTACAAGGAGCACTTCTGACAAGGAGCACTTCTGCTGCATGTCTGCATGCCAACCGGGTTCCCCATCCTCAATGCTGCGGAAGTCAAATGTATGTGTGAAGGTAGGCCGTCCCTAAAAATGATCTAGTATGGGGACCTGACCTTTTTAATTGTAGCCCTGGATCTTATACAGCAAGGCTCACTCCATCCAGACTAATTCACTGGTACAGATTTAGCCTGCTGACTGGGTTTGCATCCCTCTGTTTAACCACAGTTTTTTTTGGCCAAGGACATTAGCAATATTTGCCCACACTATATGGGACTTAAGTTATTTCATCTACTACACCCTGTTCACACCGCTACAGAGAGCACTCTATCCATCCATACTACCTTTGGGCAGTACCTTTGGGTGGCTATCTCCCCCTCCTTCCCCTGGATTCCCTGTGTTGGGACTCACACCTTTTTAACATTTGGTTTGATCAACCTGAATACTTGAAATATCCTGCCCTGAAGAAGCCCTGCTACTTAGGGCGAAACATGTTTGCTCTTTAAAACTGGCTGTGCAATAACATCTGTGGCGAATACCTCATCGGTTACAAAACATTTTATATTTTAAAATAATTTAAAACATCTTTGTTTGGATAATTTATCCGGGTGTATTGGTCAATACATAAGATTGAGACGGATCTTGTTTCTGAAACTCAACTCAACTCAAACTTCTGTCCACTCAAAACCAGCACATCAGCCACAATATGTGCACCTAACTATTCCTGTGGTGTAGTGGCTACCTGAGCTATTGGGAGAAAGTTTGTGGTGTTGTTTTTTGTGCCCGTCCAGGAGGCGAGCTAGCTGAGCGACCCAGAAGTATAGTTTAATATCAGGAAGACCAAGGCCTCCGAGATTGTAAGGGCATCTCAGTCATGTGTTTTATACTAAGGGGTTTACCTGCTAACACATGTTTTAATGATTGAGCGGAGGGATCGAAAGAATGCATCGGGATAGCTATTGGGAGGTCTTAAAGCAGGTATAGTATGCGAAGGAGGAGCCTTTTTATACTACATTATAGCGGTCTGTCCAGGAGAAGTTCAGGTGCTTTCTCTAATAACCTGTTGACATGTTTCTTTAATGAGGGACTTCTTTTTTTTTTTTTTTTTTTTAAGATTCCCCTGCTGCTACTTTTATCAGTAGTTTCAAACTCTTGTTTATATTTTGTGTTTCTTTCTCTCTCTCTCTCTCTTCTTTTATCTGGCTACATAATCCATTAGGATTTTAAGGAAATGTAGGCTAGTTTAGAAAATTTTAATTGTTCAAAACTGTTATTGAGCAAAGTGACAATGCAGGGATTCTACTTCAGGGTGCACATGAGGGCATTCAGAAATGCCTCCATATTATCCTTAATGTCGTGGCTTTTGGGCTGCAGGAAAAGGTCCTCCCCATCTGGTATATCTCAATAGGAAGATAGTTATACATGCAGTGTGTTTATTATATTGTTGAATAGTTCCATTCAGATTATAGATTGTTGATCTATTTACCCAGCAGTTACTGATTTAAATATTAGGATGCCTCAAACAAACAAGGTGTAACCCATCTCTCTGTCCTTCTGTAAATACATATTTGATCCAGAAATCCAGCGTTTAAACCTTCTCACCAGTTTTAATAAGATGTTTCTGCGTGCTCTGAGTCGGGATACATTTCTTTTATGGTCACAGCAGTTAGTAGACCAGAATTAATGCCGATGGTATCTTAGAGCATTTTCCAATGCTAAGTGCAAATGTAACTTCCATTAGTGCTTGCTGTGGGAGCTGGTGGTCACCAGTGGATTAAATGATTCACATCTAATCCAAAGCAGAAGGGTCACCTGTCCAAAAAGAGAAGAGCGTCTCTGTATAATCCTTGCAATACTCGCCCTATTATTCATATGGTTGACGTTAGTTCTGCTCTGTTGGCCACGTGTGATAAATCTGAGGAGGAACCGTTCTCGTTCACCTTGACTGATGCATGACGACTTGTACATCATCATTAAAAGGACGAGGGCAAGAAGAGTGGAGTCTGTTTGACACCCCCATTGTCTGGTCTTCTGTCTGGTAGTGTCTGCAATGGCCGTTCTTTTCTATTCGCAAACCAATATCTAAAGGGGACTTTATGTATCTATTACTTCTAGAGAAGAATCTCCTAGATGATATAGGCCAGATTGCCCAGAATGTTTAGGCTAGTCCTGTGTAGAACCACTCTTGACCAATAAAAATGCCTATGCTTTTGCTACTACTGATCTTAGCCTGGTTAGTAATGACTGTTGTGTAGAATTAAAAACAAATCTCCTGGAACATATGTATATCGGTTATGGAGATAGTACTTGCAACTTATCCTCTACATCGCATGCTACTATACACACGGAAAATGCTTTGCAAACTTCAAGGAAACCCTGATCCCAGAACATCATTTTAATAAAACATAAAAAGTGCACATTTAACATCATTTGTGTGTTTTAGGTATACAAAATTTCTTAGGTAGACATCCAAAAACTGCAAGTCTGCCACCTGGTCCCCACCATATTGAATGCAATGTTGGTATTGACAAACTGTCACTAAAGCCGAGCACACACATTCTAGATGTGCTGCCGATCTCCCACACATGATGAATCGGCGGCACACCCTTCGTGTGCTGGCATTAACTTTGGATGGGGACGCTGAGTAATGGGATCAATCTAAAGCCAGCCATACACAGTCGGATTCCATGGCCGCTCGATCACCCATCCGATCGATTCCGACGATTCTGCCGGGAATCGGAGGTGTGATCGATCGGCCAATTAAGAGAATCCGATCGCAGCATACCACCTTGTCCAACTGATTTCGGGACGATTCCGTGTCCGATTCCATCTCCGACTCCACCTCACAAATGGCAACTCCCCCTGATCTGTGCAGAATCGGATCAAAAAGACCAAAATGTTGGTTCTCTGTCGGATTCTGAGCCCCTGATCAATCGGATGCGATCGATCGGACAAGGTGGGCTGCACACGATTCCGGCACGATCGATTCGCGTGCACGCGCCCGGAATCGATCGTGCCGGAATCCGGTCGGAATCCGACCCGTGTATGGGGGCCTTAAGAAATGACAGACATCCGTCATTTCTTAAATCCATTTCCTAGCCAATATATGCCTATGCAATATATGCTGAATTTTACTTTTAAACATTAGATTTGTGGCTGATTTCATGCATGGCGGATGATCGGTGGCAAAATCGGTCGCAAATCTAAACGTCTATGACCACCTTTAAGTATATACTGTATTTAAAGGTAGCCATACACGGGTCGATTTGTCGCCGATGGATATCCGATCATTCCAGGAGATCGTGGAGTCGGCGATGGTTTGGGAATCAATTAAACACCACCTTGGGAACCCGATTTGTTGTCAATTTGGACTTGAGCCAAAATGTCCAATTCCACAAAATCCATTGATCAGAAAGGCTGCTGCATAGGGCAATGGGTCCACCAATGTAATGGTGTTAAATGATTGACCAAAAAAAACAACATGTCAGGCAGGGCTGTGGAGTCGGTCGAAAAAAACACTCGCAGTGATCGATCAGTCAAAAATTTACAAATTGACCCGTGTATGGGAGCCTTAACAATAGACTTGCAAAAAGACTTCTTCCAGCGTTTTAGTGGGGCCTCCCCTCTACTGAGAAACATGAATTCTGTCTGCGGTTTTTTGTTTTTCAAAAAATGTGGTGCATCTCTCAAGGATGTCTGCTGTAACATAAAAAAAATGACCATACTGTACAGCAGGGTTTAGACCCAGATACCTACAAAAGTCTCTCCCAGGTTAATATCTGTATACAGCATGTTCCAGCAGAGAGGAGGCATTCCTCGCCAACGTTGGAGATCTTAAACACGCAAAAAATAGGTTCATTGCAGCATTTGTCCCACTGAGTAGCTACATAAAGGATATAGTAAGCTGGATTATAGTTTTTCCTAAACATGTAGGTTATTTGTTTGCATATATATCATCATGGTAGGAAAGCAAAATCTATATTCTAAATCCAGATCTCCAAAATATGTCTCGTATTCGAGATCCAGAATAAATGATCATAGGAGTGTTTCTTGGATACGTTGTCTGCAATGGCTATGAAATTTCTAAACTGAAGCGATGCTAATCTGTTAATCCACAATACAGCATCGCCAAGAGGGCATACATTGCCCTAATTATATACTGAGGCAGCTGTTCTACTTCTTCTCTTACTGGGTTTTCTAAATCCCCCAAAATAGTCATCTGTTTTTAGTAATGAGTAAGTTGAATGTTTTTGGGTTTTTTGTTAAAGCTGTTACGCTTCAGGTTTATTTATCTGAAAGTGAAATTGCCAGTTACTTGCTGAATTTTCATTCTCTAACCTGAAATGAATTAGTTGGGCCTTTTATCTGCGGATACTCTGTAAGCTTCTTATAGTATGCATTAAATGTCACATCAAGTCCAAGCCTGCCACCTCAGTATTGGTGGGGTGCCCATACACCTGACGATAGCCGCTCGATAGATGGCTGTTTCGAGCAATGATGTCACGCTGTGTGCGCTCGCGGCCATCTAATCCGGCCACCCCTGTCTTTGAGCTGGATCAATCAATCCCAACTTTTCCAAAAAAACTCTAGTTCCCTGTCTATGTGATTGTGCCTCATCCCATTTAACATATTTATATCCAGAAAGTTTGGGTGGTGAAGTTCACATGCCGACAGGATTAAAAACCTACACTTCCCAATGTGGAGACTAGGGGCTCCAAGAAGGAGACTTTAACGACACCTAAAAGTAAACCATGTTGGGTCTATAATCGAGTTAACATTATTTATTCTTTTTTTAAACAGTGTTCTCAATCCAGCAGTTACACCAGAACAGAAACATTTGTAGTGGATACATGGTCCCCCGTTATAACATGACATCTTACCCCCCATGGGGGGATGTTGGACAGATGGTGAACCCTCATGGCCTCTGGGGTCCCACCCCATCGGAAGAATGCCCTTGATCTTCCTTAATGTATCTACACTACATCTACTATCTCAATGGGAAACGCAAACATTCTCCTGAGGAAGACTAACGGCGAAACACGCCAAGAAGATGTTATCCCATTATCTGCACCAATCTGCTGTTTACATTCATCAAGTATTTGGCTGTGATGTATGTAATTGAGACTCCATTTTCTGAATTATGTACTATAATTGTTGAACATTGTATCCACTAAAAATGTTTCTGTTCTGGTGTAACTGCTGGATTGATAACACTGTATAAAATAAGAATAATAAATAATGTTAAAACTCGATTATAGACCCAACATGGTTGACTTTTAGGTGCCGTTAAAGTCCCCTTCTTGAAGCCCCTAGTCTCCACATTAGGAAGGTTCTTATGCTGTTGGCATGTGAACTTCACCACCCAAATTTTCTGGATATCAATCCCACTCGAAGACAGGGTAAAGTGTAAATGTAAAGCATTGGCTGAGCACGATGATGCAGCACTGCTGCGCTCCAAGCTCCTTCGATATGGGGCTCAGCGCGATAACATCTTTATTGGCCCCCCTCATTTTTTTACTTTAAGAGAGAACCTGACCAGGATGCTTTTGATCTTTTAAAAAACAAATGTCCATATCACTACCAGTAATGATCAGAGGATGGAACCACAAAATGTTTGAAGTTCAAAGAGACTTTAGATGGACCCTGTCACCAACCCTGGCAATGCCAAGTAAAAGGCCAGGAAATTTTTATTATTTTAAGGATTTTATTGCACATTTTTCTTTCCAAAAAATAAATAAGAAATTCACTTGCACTGTACTTTTGACATAGAGAAAAGACACTCTGGAAGTCCAAACACCCTTTATTTATAATAACTTGTTCTTGCCCTTTACCTCCTCCTTTTTAATGTAGCTTCTTTTAAGAAGCCTTAACTTTGTTACATATAATCAGTATATACTTGTGCATAAGCTGACTTTTTCAGCCCAAAAAAATGGGCTGAAAAAGCTCCCCTCTGCTTAAACTCGAGTCAGGGTCCACTCCTGTGTCACAGATCACATGATCAAAGGCACCGGCAGGCTCTGTGAAGCTCCAATTCTGTTTGCGACACCAGCTGATGTAATGTAAACAATCGCTGTGCTGCCATCTGGTGGCCGGTTACGGTTACTAGTGTTGCTAATGGAAAATAGATTTCCTTTTACATGTATTGGTCATAATAATTATAATAATAATAGACTATTTAAATGGAAATTTATTTTCATGTTTGAACATAAGAATTGCCTTGAAAACCCATCCTGTAATAACAATAAACCTGTGTTCTCTTAAGTTTATCCAGGGTGTGACACTAAGAATTATCCTATTTGATTCATTCCTAGAGGCAATGGTACTTTTATTTTTATTTTTCTCATTTAGAAAACTCCACTATCTGACTTTGCATTTTCCACCTTCGGCTTATACTCGAGTCAATATGTTTTTTCCGTTTTTGTAGATAAAACTGGGTAGGCAGGCTTATACTCCAGTATATACGGTAATTGGTCTTGAAATGTATAGTTTGGCTGTAAAAGTCATAATTTCATGATTTCTTTCTCTTGCAGAAACGCACATGCCATGGATTACAGAGTGTTGCCAATGGTAATGGTGTCCTAATGAGCCCTGTGACTGAATGTGACATGATGCTCTGGCAGATGGAGGCATCAAATGGTAGAGGAGAACCATTAAATGGCTTTGTTCCCATGGAGATGACACAGCTGGACTGCGTGGTATGATATATACTATACCCTTGTTGTTTACCCATATGTTCTATATCGTTCTTTCTAATGTAGACTTTGATTGTTATTGTTGCAGCCTCCACATGACCATCACAGCATGATATCTCCCCAGATTTGCCAGCGGTGTATGGCTGGAGAGTCGGTAAGTAGATCTAAAATGGTCATTGTGATGACAAAGTAAGGTTTTATTACATCCCTTTGTACAGCTCTAAAACTACAGATCTGGAACTTTTAATTAAAGCCCCCCATACACCTTTAAATCACCCCATACAATTTCTATTAGACCCAACAACTATGTAGTGCCGGGTCCCCCCTGATAGAATGCATAGTTATTGGAAGGTTTAGAAAGCTCCACATATTACATGGTTTTGGTAGAAGAAAAGTGGATTGTACACAAATTGTATAGTAAGGGGGGGGGGGGGGTTTCCACATCCGTTGGGACCCCCTATGCTAAGCGTATTGCTTGGCAGGCGGTCGCGACAAAGCACATATACTTTACTTGCTCGGCGGATGCTGTGTTCTCACAGCGCTGAGCCGTTCCGCCAATGCAGGGCTGAACGTAGTGGCATATGTTGAACCTCTGCATATAGTCTATGTGCTCCGTTGGGATCCCTGGGGGACCTGACGGATGTGGAACCCCCCCCCCCCCCCCCTTAGATTGTAAGGTGTCTGGGGGACTTATTTAGTTTTTGTTCCATATTATGTTCAGCTGTTAAGCCATAACCAAAATGTTACCCTTTAGACAAAGCAACTAAAACAAGAGTGGGAAGAACTGTAGTAACAAAATGTTTAGTGGAGTGAAAGGAGTGAAAATCCCTAATTGGTGACTATAACTAACAAATCTTGTGCTTAAATTATAAGCAAAGATTGTTCCAAATGCAAGATCATTGAACAATTATTGAGTAAAGGTCCCCACACAAGTATGGAGTAGGGACCAACAGATGAGCTGTGGAGAGTGATGACGTCATCATGCTGCTCTCCATCGCTGACCGTATTGGCGGGCACCCTTTGTGTGCCGACTTAGTTTAAATGGGGACCGAGCTTTGGGGCGACATGAGATCTGTCGCCCCATGTGGGCACCCGCTATCAGCGACCGATTATGCAGACTGCCGAGAGCGCACACGCATCGTTCGGCGGCAAAATCGGCCACGGCTCGTTGCGTGTGTGGGGACCAATACCTATCACCCCTGTCCTATACATTTTTATTTCAAGCTACATTCTTTACATCCTGCTAGTTCACATTGTTTGGAAATCTGCTGTAGGTCCTTGGGAACAATCTCACTTCCACGCCCCCCTGCACAATCATGCAGCCTGATGGTCATTAACCTTCTGGGCGTTGCGCACGTGGCACGTTTTTTTTTATAACCGTGCTCCCGACTGCCGTAGGTATCCGGCGGTATGTACAGCGGCGCTCTAGTTAACTGGGGCTAAGTTTCATGATGCATGAAACTCAGCCCCGCTCAGAAGGTTAAAACTTTCCTTTTGGTATGTTGGGGCCCTTTCACACTATTTGCGTTGCGCCATGTTTTTATAAACGCGTGCGTTTTTTCATAGAAAAACAATGTTGCCATTCATACTACATGCGTTTTAAAAATGCAGCCTTTCCTCATGCATAACACCCTGATGCTTTTTAATTGATCTTGTTCAAAAACGCAAATGCAAAACGTTTTTGTATATGTTCAGAAACGCATGCCTATAAATAATGCATGCCTTTAAAAAACGCATATAGTGTGAAAGGGCCCTTAAAGCGGTTTTAAACTCAAATGTAAAAAACACACATACATTAAACAGACACAATACTCACCTGTCAGTAGTTCAGATGCTGGGAAACTGCTACACAAAAAACCCACACATCACTTTCTTGCAGTTCTCATGCTGGCATCTTAGATCTTGGAAATCTGCATCTACTTCTGCCCTCAACCGACCCCCTCCACCTCTTCCTCCTGTCTCTTCTCTGTCGGAGCAGCACAGACTCGTGAGGGGGAAAGGATGTGTGAAGGGGGATCAGCTGCTGATGAGTTCCTGTCTGGAAGAGATGTCCCAGACACCACTTCGGCTGCCTAGGCGCTATGTAAGGAAGTGGGAGGGGGCGCATTTGTAACAAGCTCCCCTCCTGCTGTCAGAAAAAAAGCTTTTACTTTTTACAATTAAGGATCTCGGCAGTATCGAGTGAGCTGCAGCTGATACTGCTGAGTGACCTCCTAGGTGGTAGGTCTGCTTTAAGCTGCATATACTCAAATATAAGTTAAAATTTTCAGCACCCAAAACGTGTTGGAAATTGAATTTTGGCTTATACGCTGGTCAAGAGCTGAAAATTGTAAAAATTCGGCGTCAGACTTGGCAAGCTAATTGCAGGGCCCTTGAACATGGTGTCATCATCAAATTGGCAGGATATGACCATTTTTAACATCTTGACTTGTAGTTTAACTTAATTTATGCAGAAACTGAATATGTTAGAGACTAGTGTTCAGCGATGCTGATCTGTCGGCCCCCACTCGGTATGTGTGTGGGGGGCCAACAGATAAGCATCGCTCACAGCATCGGCGGGCACCCTTTGAAACTAATGGCATCGGCCAGAGATTATCGGACATGTCTGTTCTCTGGCCGACCGAGCTTTGGGGCAACGGGGATCATGTGGGCACCCCTGATTGACGAGCGCGTACGCACTTTGCGCGGCGGCAAAATCTGCCACCGCTCCTTACGTGTGTGGCCACCATTTCCCACCCTAGGCTTACATTTGAGTCACTTAGTTTTTCCATTTTCTTTAAGTATCCCTTATTAATGTTACAGTTAAAACTGTAACTGTCTGCTAAGTTCAACTATAGTACAATCCCAAAAATATATAATAATGGAAAGGATGGAGGTTAACTGCAGAGTACAGTTAATTTTTAATGAATGACTCCTTCATTGACTGAGCAAGGAAAGAGAAGACTACATTGACTGCTTCTGCTTTCATAGTATTGATTACTATGAATCATTTTTCTATTGATCATGGTGCTAGACGAAAAAAAAAATTTTTTTTCTTTTTTTTTTTTTTAAGGCTGGTTTGTGCCTGAATTGATCATGCACAAGTTGCTGCGTCATGCCTTTTAGTTTTGACTGGACATTTTTTAATGGCCAAACACATTCAATCGTATTTAAAACGATTTTTTAAGTCGCTAGAATGTTTCCTGCACACCTGGTACAATCGACCGAAAAATTCTTTAAATCGTAAAGTGATCGGACATGTTGATAAAATTGTTTAAATGTAATACTGGTACGATTGTTTAATGATCGGCGTTCAGATCGCACACGGCAATCAAAGCGATTGATTGTGCAAAAGTCAACCCCTGTATGACTAGCTTTACTCTTTTGACTGAATTTAGACTGGAGTTGTTCTTTGCCATCCACAGCTCACTGTCATGCGTTTATGTAAGACTGTCACGTCCTATGACCTGGTTTAGAATGGTGGTCTACCAACCTTTTTTCTTTAAAGACCCCCTTGCCTGTGTCTAAGCCAAGCCATGTCCCCCCAATTTCTCTGCATGCATGCAATAAAAACATTTTCAGAACTAATGTCACAACGCTCCCCCCTTGGGGTAACGTTCCTTCTCTTCTAACTGCATGCACACAACCCTTCTTTATATCTCCAGCAATTGTGGGCATGATACCATATTCAGGGGCTTTGTAAGTAACGCGTCAGATTTTTTCAAAATTCCACCAACTCTATTAATAATTACTACATGTTTAGATTTCCACCCAATTTTACGTCCGATTGACCGCCATGCACGCTCACAATCGGACGTAAAATCGGGTGGAAATCTTAAGCTTAAAAGTGTAAAGAAATCGGCTGCCATTCCGAACATGTCTATGATTCTTAGATTGATTTAATTACTTTGGGGAAAGCGCCCCTGTCCAAAGTAATGTCTCCACTGCGTTCTCTGCCCTTTTTGTGCCAGAATGTCTCCATTGTGTTCCCGGCTCCACTGAAAGTGTACTTCACTGCTCTCCCTCTCCGGCTGAAAGAAAACTCACTGAAAGTGGAGTTGGTGAAATGTAAACAAGCTCCATCCTATGATTGTTTTAAGCCCCCCATACACGTTTAGATTTTTACCAGAATTCGACCACGTGTGATGACGTCATTACGTATGGTCAATTGGCCTTAAAATAATCTGGGCACCTTTTTGTGTGCCAGCATCCACTGCGACAGAGCCTATCCACATTGCATGTCTGCAGAAGCGGCTGTTCTAACAGTGTTCTGACAATGCGCCGGCCAAAAGGTCAATGTAGTGCAATACGTCAACCTCCAGGCGGCCGATCGGCAGAACGCAGTGAGAACAGCTGCTGCTGCAGACAGGTTATGTGTATCTGCTCCGTCAGCTCTCCACCAAAGGAATTCGCTGAGAACGCAATGAAGACCTGCTGGCACACCAAGGGTGCCCGTACGATTTTTACCCGATTTACCACACGTGGTGATGTCATCACAAGTGGTTAATCGGCTGAAAAATTCGGGTAAAAATCTAAATGTGTATGGGAGGCTTAAAACAATGACAGGATGGAGCTTTTGAGCTTGTTTAGATTTCACCAGCTCCACTTTTAGTGCGTTTTCTTTCAGCCAGAGAGAGAGAGAAGGGAAGGATGCAGGGTGTCGCCCTCCCCCTTTGACAAGACTAATGGTGCGGCCCCGCAACATGGTGTGGACTCCAGGTTGGGAACAACTGGTCTATACTATCCACACATGAGCATTCATATCTGGCTATCCTGTCCTTTGCTGGCTGTGTTTAGTGCAGAGTGTTACTGTAGTACAGTGGTTCCCAAACTTTCCCTGCAGGGCACCCCTTTTCTATTTAGGAACAGGTTCAGCCTGCGCCCCCCAGTTTGGGAACTACTGCTGTAGTATAAACAGTTGCCCATGCCATGCTGTTTCCTCCTATGACCAGGTTTAGGCTGGAGGTGTTCTTACGACTGCTCATAACCAAAATGTCCATCTTTCTTATGATCATGCCTTGCCATTCGATTGTCCTGTCCTCCTAAGATATCCTCTTTATCACAACAACATGTCTTTCATATTTATAGTAACTTTTACAGGTGATGATTATACATTCATCATTTACTATTTACACCAGACAAGTACAATGGTGCAGTAAAAGAAATACTACAGCAGCGTTCTATTCCCTTTAAAGAAATATAATTTTTTTGCTCGCTCCAGTATTGGATCTATAAAATGTAGTTAATAAAAAAAGACAATTACGTCCTTGAGAAATAAGGTCTGTAAATAATAAAGGAAGATTGATAGACTTTCCTTAGGGCACACGGCGGGCTTTACATATAATTACAAATGAAGCAGCTTTCAATGCATTTTAAGGAGGCAGGCTACAGTGGAATAACAAAATAGCATTTTATGTTGATTTGACTAAATAAATATTGAACACACAAATAATGAGCATGGAGCAGAGAAGACAGGCCAAGTGGATTTTTATCTTTGTATGAGTATTGATTGCATATCTTATAAATAAGATTGGAAAATGCATTATTTAGCTAACAATAACACTGCTCCATCCATTACTTTCATTGCCCAGAATCTCTTAGAGATGATGAGCGTTTAGCAAAGTGGTCGCCAGACCTGATAACTGATCATGTCTGACAAGGCGGCATCCTTCATCATAGTCGGGAGGACGCCTTGTTTGAAATTAATTTGGCCTTGTAGCATGTGCGCCCGTACAACATGGAGTCACTGGCGTGAAACTATCTCTCGCTGTACGTTTGGATTTCCAGAGTGCGGAGTGATTGTGCGTTCTCTCCTACATTATCGCCAGTCGGGGGTCTTGCATAAATAAATATGTACAGTGTATCAAAACCTGTCCTCAAAAATGATGCGCATAGGAGAGCGAAAAAATTACTCCTACTGATCACTTGGAGGATTACGAGGAATGGAATTTAAATAAACATCAGCTTTGTGTTAATCTCTGTCCTTTTCCGAAGCCGGATTGGATACGTTTAGCTGTGCAGAGAATTTTCACAGTGCTTATTGAATCTTTAATCAGCCGGGGATCTGTAATGTCAAGTGAAATTATTTTGGGTATTTGGGGGGTTACTTGGTGACTGACAATGTGAGCTATTAATCTTTTTTTATTAGAAAAAGTCTTAAAGCTCTGCTTGATTTTAAGAACTCTCCTGTAATGAGGCATATAAGATTTTGAATTTTAGAATGATAACCTGTTGCAAACCCTGATTATTACCCTTTTTTTGTAGTGCCGAAAGTTTTTAACTTTTCAGGGCTTCTTCTGACTGCTGCAGTTCACGTTCACAGTATTCCTTTTGTTTTCTTTGCTCAGAGCTACTAAGCGAACTATGTCTTAAAATGGTGGTTCCCAAACATTTTTTCTTTAAGCCCCTCTTGACTGTGTGATGTCCCAAAGCTCCTGCCCTGGGGTAGCATCCCCTCCCTCCTAACTTGCATGCACACTATGCTTCTGTAGATCTGTTGTGGGAAATGCGATGTGTACTGCTATTCACGCAACCAGGTTCTCAGGGTGGATGTCCTCTGCTCACAAACCAGGTTCAGCTCACAGCCCAATAAAGCCAAGGTCCACGACAGCAGGTAGGGGGCTATCTACAGTTTATTTGGAGGATATGTACAAGCTTACACCATCACGCGGAGGCAGAGATGGGGTTCAGTCTTGGGGATAAACTTTTTCAGTAGTTGCTGACGAGCCGCTGGACCCGTGGGCAGGGTGTTGTGGACTTTCTCCAAGATGAAGCACTGGAGGCTTGTAGTCCTCTAAGGAGCCAATGCAGAAAAGCCCAGAATGTCCTTGGACAAGGGCTGGAATAAGGCCTGTTACTGGGCAGAAACTAATAGCTACCCACTCTCTACTTTCCCTCCAAAAAGTAAATGCCCATTAACCCTGCCCATAACTCATGGTTCCAGCAACTTGTAAACAACAGGTGCAACCCTTAAGGGGACACACACACACCAACTTATAAGCACTAAACAGACAAATAATACATTGCAATATATACAGTTATGTGGCCCTTTCTAGGGTCACTAAAGATCTTTTAGCAATTGTGGGGAAGATGCCATGTTCAGGGGACTTGCAATTAACTTGCAAGGTCAAATAAATTCCTCCTTCTATAGTACAAATTAGTAAAATGTCCAGAATATGTCGCTGCGAGTCCATCTCAGGATTACCATTTTCAGCAAGTTTTATCACCCTAAGCTGAAATTGGCTTATGGGGAGAGAGCAGGGGAGCATGGAGCGGAGTTTGTAGTCTCTCTGTGGCTACAGGACACAGGGTGTCACTATCCTCTCTGATGCCACTGATGGTGTGCACCCCCTGTGATCTCTAGTGCCCCCTGGGGGTTGCACAGCCCCCAGGTTGGGAACCACTGTAAAATCAGGCTATATTAGTCCATTTAAGTAAGACTATACCAGTGATGGCAAACCTATGGCACAAGTGCCAGAGGTGGCACTCGGAGCTCTCTTTGGGCATGCAAGCTGTCAGCCAGTACAGAGGAGAGAACTGTAGCCTATTGTCTCTCAATGCTGTCAGTTTTTTCCCCCTCTCTTCTGATTGCACACAGCACCCTATACCCTCTCCTATTCTATCTTATAAGAAAGTAGTTGTGTGTTTACATGTTTCATGTGTGTATAAATGTGCCAGCACTTCGAGATAAAGAAGCGTGTTTGGGTTTCAGCTTGGGCACCCGGTCTCTTAAAGGTTTGCCATCACTGCCCTTAACAATTACCTGGAAACCCCTTCACAGGCATGCGGGGTGAGATTTTACAGCCCTGTGTACTTTAAATTTACGTTTATGGCATATGATTACAAGTTGTGGTCCTTGACCTGGCAAACTCTTGGTAGCCAGCTTGGGATGATTATAGTTGCTGCTCCCCTAATGAGCACTTTTCACAATGCAGCTGATTGTTGATTGGTCATATGTATCCTTACAAGGCATATTACTGGTGCTTTTTACTGTGAGGGTAGTTTTCATTATTTCTAGTAGTAAACTGTAGCAAGATAACTGATGTTGGGGTTCCTTAAAACACTTTGTGGCAAAGGCTAGGTTCAGACTAGCTTGTTGGTCTCGGCAACCTCAACTGTACTGTACTACAAATGATCGGTTGTCGTTTTGTGCAGGCAGTTTCAGATGGATGCCATTGTAGGTATGGGTAAGATATGACCTTCGTCTCAATTGTATGACTAAAATGTTTATAATGTATTCAAAGTTGCATTTTTTTTCGGGGTGGGTGGCCAACATCCCAAATATATAGTCAATACCCAAAAATAGATGAGAGTAAACACTCGCATCCAAATTATTCCCCCCAAAAACACTCGGGGGCAAGGGGACTTTTAAGGCCACATAGTAGAAATGTTAATAAAGGTGTAAGTTAAAACCAAACATACTATTTAATCAATATTTACAAATCAATAACAAATAAGCATAGGACATGACAGTGAGTGCTGGTGTTCTTTCATACATTAGAGAGATAATGCACTAATGTACCAGCAAAACATACAATACAGTCTGATTACAGCACAGAATAATGGACAGATAGTTGTGGACAAAGGATCAACAGAATCTTCCCCAAACCCACGTTTCGTGTAGACTTCTTAAGGGGGTCTATCTTTATCCAGATTAATTAGATGTAAATATCGATAAAGGTGCTGAGACACTTAAGCACCCCATACACGCCTAGATTTTCTGTTCAATCAACATAAAAAGATAAAAAAAAATTAAGGGAAATTGGTGATTGTATGTATGCCAACTGTAGTAACAGATATTTGATCAACTTTTTGGGATCGAAAGTGTAATCAATTTCAATACAACCAATTAAAATTTACCAGCATGTCCAATCATTTTTCGATACATTTTTTTTTCCAATTTTAATTGTTTAAGGTTGATCTAACCATGTGGGCTGCCATAGATTTTCAATCAATCAAATCAAAAATTGATTGAATTAGGTTGATTGGATGAAAAATCTAGACGTGTATGGGGGCCTTTAGACAAACAACCAAGGCCCCCCGGGGCAGACAATAGTGAAGAACGAGGGGCCAGGAAAGGCCCGGCGATCATAGGACACCGTGCCAATCTGTATGAATCTTTACATAGGGTGATTAGTCTTCATATGTAATATTACTTTTGAAGGTACGAAGGTATGCTTAGGTCCATGTTAGATCCAGGTACAACGTATTAGTGCACAAGGTAAAGGTTCCTGTAATCCGTAAGTAATCAGCTGGGCCTGGCTTCTTTGTGTGCACTCACATTTAAAGTACACACTGGTCATGAACTGCTGCTGGTCAGTATAATTGTTATCTTAATTTTTTTTTTGTCTTTTCTGCTTCTTGGGACAAAGTTGCCTATGGTAAAGTGTGGAATTTAGTCCTCTTATCCAGTATCTTTTGGTAATGGTCACTCGGTATGTACATTTTCATAAGACTTTGTTGACACCTCCCTGGCATACATGACTCCTCATTAAATAGCAGAAGGCATGAGCAAGATATTGCCTGGTTTTGATGTAACATGACTTGTGACTTCTTGCCTTCCATTACCCCACCAGGCAAAATATTGCTTATGTTGTATAAAAATGACAGATCCACGTATAATGAAAATAGTGCATACCTTCTTAACGTCCTGGTTATCTTTGCAAAATATACATTTTAATAAAAGTTGATGGTGATCTGGTCCTGACATTTGGTTCCCATTGTCACATTTGATGTACATGTTGGCAGGATAAGGAAAGTACATATTGCCTAGCCATCTAAATCTAATAAAACACAATGACAGCCTTCAAGCTTGTACTCCTGATCAGACCTAATACAGTTCTGTGTGCTTGGCTCATACCTTTCACTTATAGTGTAACATCCTTAGGTCCCTACAACAGTTTTCTGTCTTCATATCATAGCTGTATGACCATTTCATTGTTGTGTAGAAGCGAAGATATCTGAACTACCACAGAGGTCTACCCGATTAGGCAAAGAGGCTACTGTGACCAGCTAAGTACCTTTAAGGTAAAAAATGGAACAGTACGTCAGTCAATGGGCAAACAATTGATCGTTGTGCGCATTGGCGGCAATCATTCCTTGTTTGATGGTTCCCTGTTCGATCAACATTTCTTCAAGTGGGATCCAACATGTTGATCATCATCATTACTTTGGTTAGGGGCCTGAGTCCCCTCCCAAAGTATTGACAGGGAATCGATTGCACAAAGTGGTGCGCTTTAATTCCCCTAACAATCATTCGCTGATCCGTCGCGTCATTATGCCGCACCTAGTCATAGCAAACTTTACCTGAACTTATGTAACTTCATGCATTTTCATGGCTTATTATTCTGTTAATATATGGCCAATAAAAGGAGATCCAACCAATCTTTTTAGGCAATTAACTGCAGTTAACATTTTATAGCTGCAAGCAGGGAACAAGCATGCTTACTGTCAGTAGAGTAGCATGGGATATGGAGCAGAAGTCAGAAACCTTTGAAACCGGTACCTAGTAAATCCTAAACCTAAACACCAACGGTTGGAAACTGTTCCATTGATTGATATGTTTCCTCCCAAGGATGGGGCACTGTTCTTTCTACTGGCACCACAGAGGATCTTGTTTTCTATTGACCCAAACATTTTCGCAGTAAATTATCCCATTTTGTAAACCTGCGTGTTGTTCATGTGTAGGTCTAAGGACCCAATATCACACTCTTCAAAAGTGTGAAGAGTTTTCAAACTTAAATGCTTGGTTCTTCAAGCCACAATAGTCCTATGCTTACTTGGTTTGGAGTAAGTGTTATACATGCACACACTACACACACATCATCTTCTCCTTTTTTTTTTTTCTCTTCTGCATATAAAACGTATAGTGTAACATTTGAATAGGGAATTGTATGGCAACGTCTTTCATCCTCCTGTAAGAAGGCACACTTGTGTCTCCCTCATGTTGTATGTGTAGGTCTGAGAGGAAGGAGATGGTGCATCAGCGGGGTAGCATGGGATAAAAGGCTCCATTTCAAGTGAGACATCTGGCGAGTAAACACAGTGAATTCATAAAAGGCGACGGTGGCTCAGCGTTTCTTTTCAAACTGCTCCGTTCATCTGGACCGCCTGCTGCCTCAATGACAATAACTTTACATGGTGGATTGACTATTTGACTTCAGGATAGGATGAGCCAGCCTTTTGTGTTTCCACCGAGTTTGTAATGAGATGTTGCTATACCACAGCTATAAATTACATGGAAACCAGGTCTAGCCATATGTAACTTACAGAGACAAAGAAAATTTTTAGCTTCCTCTCTAAAGTGAATCTGTGCTCATGGCTGTTATTTGCACTTTTTTTTTTTTTTTTTTTGTCTAGGACAACCCTGGTGAGGTAGTACAAGTTCAAGGGCAAAGCATAGTAGAGAATGCATTTATTTGGCAAGGAGGATGTGGGTAAATGTAGACCCTACAATCTGACTATAGAGTTTTTGTACAACACACTTGCCATATTTAAATCAGGAAGTGTGTGTGTTTTGTGAGCAAATACTCAAAACATTGATCATGCTATCTAACCTCACAGAATATCAAATTCTCGCATACTCACATATGTAAATAGCTGCTCATGGGTAATTTGCTATTGCCAGCACTAACCTTTTAGCTTGGCCAGGTGAATACTTAAATTTCCAGCTCTGACTACTTTAACACCCCACCCCCCCACCTGTAAGCAATATTTCAGAGTGGCATGGGGTAGATTTGAATAGCCAATTTGGAGCCACAGTCGAAAATGCTTTGGTGTTCCAGTCATGCCTGTGCTATCCTCCTCGGCTCTTGCCATTGAATACACTTCTCTGATGTCAGGAATGATGGGGGAGTTGCCATAAGCCTTCATTGTAAAACAGGCATAGGTGTCCCAGGTCCTCACATCCCCAGTGTCATTGATCATGTCAACTATAAAGTTCTGTATAAGTTCTAGTATTGGTGGGGAAGCATTAAAATCGCTGTCCGTTTTGGATCGCTATATGGGACTCTATTTTAGAGAAAATGAAACATAGTGATAACAGCATAGACATAAAAAAATTTAAAAACTGTGTGTGTGTTGCTGTTATCCTTGTTTACCTAATAAAACATAATTGTGTAAACTGTTCTAGAAATGTGCTAGTCTATAATCTGTGAACCTTCCTGTTTTTTCAGGGGCATATCAAGCACATTCTTGGACTGTAGACCTGTGAAGTTCGGGTAATGTTTTAAAGATTTTGGCTGGGACGTCGTCACACTAACACTCCGCTGTAGGACGTCTGCCTGCACTGATTTTTATACTTTTTATATGCAGCCTGCTCTATGGACACTACTACAGTACCTCCAATATCCACCCAGTGTGGTCAGTACTAGCAAAAGTTTGCTTTCCAATATGTCAGTTATTACTCATCTAAGAGTATTTCTCTTTGTGTATGTTCCATTGCTATGTAAGGGACTGGCTTTTGCCAGTGGCGTGTTAAGCTACATACATTTGTTGGAAATTTGCCATGAATGATCTGTCATTATCATTCCCATCAATGAAAATAATTAATTTGCATTCTGCACCTGTTCTATTGTTCAGGAGAAGACAATTGCCAAACTTGGGGCAACGGCAGCCATCGTTATGGTCCGTCATTCACCAGTCTGCCACAGGGAATCTCTATTCCAAAAATCTATATACAGGTGCTAGATCTTCACCTAAAATTGAGTTTGTCTTCCGTAACCTATTACTGTAAAATTTTCTGATGACCGTAGATGGTCAGACTATCCAGGGTAGGTTGGTATTATTACTAGCTTGTGAATGGATGGAATTTTAAGACCTCATTAACATTTTCAACTCCTGCCACATTCTGCCCTGTGGGTGGTTCATTCTGTAATGTACAATAGGAATCCATTTGCAAATGTCTGCAAAACTGCCTGGTATAAAAAGGGAAGCTGCTTTTGTTTCTTGCTTTTTTTTTTTTTTTTTTTTTAATTAAGGCTACAGATTTATAAACAAATGTTTTATATGAAATCTAAAACTTTTTTTGATTTAAAGGGGTATGTGTACCACTAAAGTCCAAATTAAACTTTTAAGTTTAAATCCACAAATTTTATTCCTGGTAGAGTTAAACAATAACTATTTAAAAATCTTGTAAGGCTTTCTTAGACTGCAGCTGTTTATTTTGTAAAAAAGCCTGACTCTGCCAGCATAATGTAAAGTGGGACCTTTCATGTTATGGCAGCAGTGGTCGCCATGCAGAGGTCCAAAAATGTTCTGCTGAGCTTAATTTTGTAAGGCATCAGGGAGCTTTACATCTGATTTCCACATACTTAGTTTAGATGGACATAGAATTTTTATGGATTCTTTAAGTTGTATTCCTGGTAAGAGTCATACAGATTTCCTTTTTGTATCAGGAGTGCTTATATTCTCATCTCTCCTGCTGTGAGCACAATAGCTATTAGGAGTCTCAAAAGAAAGGGCACCCTTGGCCAAAAGTGTGCTACCTGCAGCATTAAATACAAATCTATTTTGTATATAGTAAAGGAAATACATTTTCTGTAAAATAATTTGCATATGAATTTGTGAGAAGCCATCATTAAAATTTAACACAATTTCAAGCTGAATGATTTCTAATCTGACTCTGCATATCTTCCACTTTGCACTTTCAGTGTGGCCATTATGAGGGACCTCCAATAGGATTTGGAATATTTTTTACATTTAAGAGAATATAGCAGGTGGAGTTAGAGAGATAGCAACATCCAAAACTCCCAAGAGGACAGAACCCGATCCAGGAATTATGGCCACCATGTCTTGCTCAAGAAACAAAAATAAGCCAGGCATCAACTACAACTGAAATATCACTTTTTGGGTAGGCTGGCCCTTTAAAGGCTGCCATACATGGGTCGATGTCCTTGAGATAGATCAGAGCTCGATATAGAAGGAGCTCAGGTCATCCAGCTCAGCTGATGCTTTGAATGGGGATCCGCGGTGGATATGAACCGTGATTGAGTGCATTCACGGCCATCTATCTAACACATATCTAATGCAACCATCCCGGTCTTCGAGCAGGATCAATCAATCCTGCTCGTAGACCAGGATGGTTGCATTAGATATGTGGTAGATAGATGGCCGTGAAAGCGCTCAAAGCGACCATCCATCTAGGGCATATCTATGCTTGTATGGGTACCTTAAGAGTCTGGGAACATTTCCTAAAGAAGATTTCTAGTTAATTGTTTCCAACAGATCTAGTCAGGCTTTTTGTTTTTTTATTAAATAATAAACTATGCAACTATAACAACCACTAATTAGCCGTTTTATGAATATGTACTAATTATGTGAATATTCAGTATTGGGATATTTCAAGTTCTCCAGCTGTAATGTACAGTCTAGAGGTGGGGGTTTTTCACACTTTAGGATTTTTGGTTTACTTTAAATAACAGACTTGCAGTCTCCATCCTACAGACACCGGCCCTGTATTGTATAAACAGTATGTGACATGTTTTCCTTTTCATACAATTTGTTTTCTAAAAGAGTTTTAATTGCTACATTTGTTATGAATGTAAAATTAGCAAGTAACACATTCCCTAATGAAGGTGGATGTCTGCCAAATAAGGGATTTTTTAAAAAAATAAAGAATATGTTTTGTAAAAAAGCAACTGTTGTTTGGAGTGTCTGTCTGTATTAAAGTGTTTACATCTTAACTTTCATACATGGTAATATTTCTCTCTTTCTGATTCCATTGAGGGAATTTCTTTTTTAACTACGTGTGACACATATAGTCAATTTGATGTTGTCACCAGGAGAAGAAGGTTTAAATGACCATAAAACAATTGTTTGCTCTAGCCTCCAGGTGCCCAACCTGTGGCCCTTTTGTCCTCCAACCCGTGGCCCCGAAACCTGTTATTGCATAGGGCGTAAGAACTCGCCTGTCCACCAATCCCCCGCTGACAGGTCCTTTAGTGATACTGACGGCCGCACTTGTGGCCCTCCATATTAATTCAGTTGCCCACCACTGCTTCAGCCTTTCTCATTTCTAGTTTAAACTCAAAGGCTCCACTGCATTTTGAATTCCTTTCAGCGTTTGGTGTGCTTTGGACGTGTTCTTGGGTGCAAGTTCAGAACAGATGCAGTAAAACCTCCGCCTAAGGCCTTGACTCTCGATCTGACCCCCTTAGACTTTTATCTTTGGGGTCATCTGAAGGCAATTGTCTATGCTGTGAAGATACGAGATGTGCAGCACCTGAAACTACGGATACTGGAAGCCTGTGCTAGCATTTCTCCTGCGGTGTTGCTATCAGTGTGTGAAGAGTGCGAGAAGAGGGTTACATTGACAATCCAAGACAATGGGCAGCACATTGAACACATTTTTATAAGTGGACAGAAACTTGTAAATAACTCCTATAGAGAAAAAGAATAAAGTTACATTAAAACCATAAAAAAGCACACCATTGTATTTCTTGTGAAAATCCCACATGTCACATGACCCTCTTCCTATTGAAAAAACTAAATTTGGATTCAAAATGGCCGCCATGGTCACCACTGATCTTGAAAAGTTTCCCTCCTCACATATACTAATGTGCCACAAACAGGGAGTTAATATCACCAGCCATTCCCATTTTATTAAGGTGTATCCATATAAATGGCCCACCCTGTATTCTATGTGTTTTAGGTTTTTTGTATTAAGATCTACTTTAAGGGTGGTGGTGGTTTAACTGATGCTGAAATACAGAATACCAAACCTGTAGATATTTACTGACAACTTGTATCTGAGAAATATATTGTCTGCCAAACTGCATCCCAATAACAGAAGCAGCTGCAGGTAAATAGGCATTCAGACAACACTTTATTGCTGAACCGCTGGCTTCGCCTGGATTTCTTTACAAGATGCGGAAGAAATGAAATAGACTTCTGGAAAGACATGTTGTCAGTATTTGACAACTGATCATTATGTTATTAGGGGAATACGATATGTAACACAGCATGATCCGTGTTTCCAATGCAGGGTGTCATTCCTGAGTTATGCATAAATGGCAGCAACGTGTATTTAAAAGAAATATACCCTGCTTTAAATCAGAACGGATGTCTCCCCGGAGGACACCGCTTCCGTTTGATCTATTTTTGATTAAAATGTAAAAATTAAAAATTAAATCAAATGGTAGTAAAACTCCTTGGGGAAAGCATACTTCGGTTATGAAGTATTCCCCTTGGAAAGCCTGAAAATCGTACAGCTGTATTGTCTCATCTGTAGGTGGTCTTTTTATGTCAAACATAATTAAAATGAATTGCTGTTAGAAAGCCCATACCACTGCATGGAGATTTATGAACGGTCTGGCACCTGCATGCATATGCGGCAGTAAGCTGGGAGGTAACACAGAAGATTGGTGCAGGTTTTCTGGTAAATAACAACGCTTTCACCTCTTTGCTTTTCTTAGAATGACCATGGTCATCCCAATTGTTCAATGACCACATGTTAGCCTGAACTCAACCCTCTGACACATTACTATGAATATGTTGTTTTCCATAAAGTTTCACTCTAGGTAAATGGTTATATACATATATAAGAGAGCTGTTAAACCTGCCTAAGGATTTGTGAATGTCCCCAACCAGTCATGATATTTACAAAGCCAGTCAGGTGGGTGACCCCTTTTTTATGTGCTGCAATACAGCCTGGTCACCTTGCCACTCCTGTAATGAACAAGCAGCACATTGGTAAAGTCATCACTCTGTTTTGCTCTTGTCAGTATGTTCCTTGTCATCACAACTTTAGCTCACCTGGCACCTGAAATGGACTGTAAAATTAATATCTAAAGGCCCCCATACACCATTAGATCACTCCATACAATTTCCATTAAAACTACCAACAACTATGTAGTATAATGACCTCCCTGAAAGAATAAATAGTGATTGAAAGGTTTAGAAAGGTCCTCATAGTACATGGTTTGGGTAGAAGAAACGATGATTATGCAGAAATTGTATGGTAAGGTGTATGGGGACCTTAAGCCATTGTCACAATAGAGACATCCCACCGAAAAGTTTGTAGTTTAAATCGATCTTTGTAAATGAAAATCAAACATAAATGGAATCTAATCGGTTTCTAGGTATTTCTATTGATTGGTATCCATCTGTATTATGAAGCATGTGCACAGGCATTTGGAATGAACATTGTATCTATCACACTGTGATACTGTGCTCAAATGATCAATTAATGTTTGAATAACAGTATATTGTTAAGTCAATGCAATCAAAGATTGCTTGATAAGTCTGGTATGAAGGAACTAATGTACCCCATACAGAGCCCTGACCTCAACCTTACTAAACATCTTTGGGATGAACAGGAATGCAAAAAGCAAGCCAAGTCTTCTGAAGACCAGGACCTGACCTTGCTGGATGTGCACAAATTCCCATAGATGTTTTCCAGAATATTGTGAAAGCCTTCCCACAAGACCAACTCCTTAATTACGTTTTTGTATATGAAATGACATGTCCAATATGCTCGTGTAGGTGTGACATGAGTCTTTAGCCATGAAGTAAATCAAAACAAATGTGTTTTAATCAAAACCGAATATCTAGAAAACCATTAGGTAAAGGGATTTGATCCAGCCATTTTTTTATACAAAGTACTGGTTGGTTGTAGTGTGTTTTCTTTTCCTTTGGGTTCTAGGTTTTGTAATGTCAGCACTGGGAAATGTATGTCCATCAAACATTTTATATGGGTCAAAGTACCGTATTTTCCGGACTATGAGAGGCATCGGACCATAAGACGCACCCAAAGTTTTGAAGAGAAAATATTAGGGAAAAAAAATATTTGGGGAAATGAAACAGAATATACAGAATGTTCCAGCAAAGTAGGCACGACTGGACCATGCAGTACCCACTCTATGATCCTTCAGCCAGTGCTAGGAGTGAGGTATTTGCTGCAGCAGAGTGTGCAGGGCTAAAACCCCATTTTCTGAACACACTGACCGACTTATGAAGAGACACATTTCCAATCTGGCCCTGAACAACTTGCCCATGAGCAGCTATTTACATATGGGAGGAGATATGAGTCTTTGTCACAAAATGTATTTATTACAATGCAGAATATTAATGTAAATACAAAACTCATGCTATCTAATTGTAAAATGTCTCTCTCCATAAGTTGGTCAGTGTGTTCAGAGAATGGTTTTTGCTAGTGCTAATGCAGATAAGATCTATTTTTGGCAGTGGCTTTTTGGCTTGGCTGGAGGGAATGGAAAACATTTCTGCCCCCTGGGATACATAGCTATTGCTCCCAGGATGGTTGGGACAAAAAAAAATGTAATTGTTTTTTACATATTCACACTATAAGACGCAGGGACACTTTCCCATGGATTTTAATGGTAAAAAAAGTGTGTCTTATAGTCTTAAAAATACGGTAATAGCTTTATATGGCTATGAGAGCAATCTGCTGACTTCCCTGACAATCTGCTGTCTATCCATTGGAGACGGTTTTGGCCCATAATTCCCATAATGAAAGTGTACATGGTCCTTGCACACCTGAGGTGAGGGAAGGTGACCATGGCAAACATTTACAGGGAGTGCAGAATTATTAGGCAAGTGGTATTTTTGAGGAATAATTTTATTTGAACAACAACCATGTTCTCAATGAACCCAAAAAACTCATTAATATCAAAGCTGAATATTTTTTTTGGAAGTAGTTTTTTAGTTTGTTTTTAGTTTTATACTATTTTTAGGGGGTGATATCTGTGTGTGGCAGGTGACTATTTACTGTGCATAATTATTGAGGCAACTTAACAAAAAACTAATTTATACCCATTTCAAATTATTATTTTTACCAGTGAAACCAATAAACATCTCACACTTCACAAATATACATTTCTGACATTCAAAAACCACAACAAAAACAAATCATGTGACACAATATAGCCCACCTTTCTTGTTTCAAGTGACACGTTAAAAGCCTGCCATCCATGGATTCCTGTCATGTGTTTTGATCTGTTCACCATCAACATTGCGTGCAGCAGCAACCACACAGCCTCCCAGACACTGTTCAGAGAGGTGTACTGTGTTTCCCTCCTTGTAAATCACACATTTGACTGATGGGACCGACAGGTTCTCATTGGGGTTTCAGATCAGGTGAACAAGGAGTGCCATGTCATTTAGTTTTTCTCTTCTTCTTATTATACCCTTTTCTTGCCAGCCACGCGGTTGGAGTACGTTGGACGCGTCGTGATGGAGACATTGTCCCTTGCATGAAATGCAGTACCACTGGCTTGGAAGAAGGTGTCTTCCAGAAACGTGCAGTAGGACTGGGAGTTGTGAGCTTGACTCCATCCCTCACCCTCAACCCGAAAAGGCCCCACCAAGTCTCATCTTTGTTGATACCATCCCAAATCATGTACTCCACCTCCACCTTGCTGGCGTCTGACGTCCTGACTGGAGCTACTCTGCCCCTTTACCAATCATCCCGCCAAACGTTGCCCATCCACTCTGGCCCATCAAGACTCACTCTCATTTTTGCCCCCAAAAAAAAAAAAAATTCCCCCCAGTCCATAAAAAACCTTAATGGCCCCCATAACACGGGTCGGGATTCAAAAAGGCGCCGGAATTCCGGGCGCGCATCGATCTTCGGGCCGCGTGCAGCGTGAATCGATCGTGCCGGAATCCGTGTTGCAGCCCACCTTGTCTCCGTCCGATCCACGTTCCGCTCGGTTTCGGGGGCCCCAGATCGGATCCGTTCCAGAGAGACCAACATGTTGGGCTCTTTTGATCCGATTCTGCAACAGATCAGGGGGAGTTGCCATTTGTGAGGTGTGAATCGGAGGTGGAATGCGGCACCCCGGAATCGTCCCGGAATCGTGCCGGAATCCGTTGGACAATGTGTGTATGCTGCAATGGATACTCTTTAATTGGAACATAATTGGAACACAACCTGCGATTCCCGGCAGAATCGCCGGAAATCGATCGGATGATGAATCGATTGGACATGGTAATCCTGACCACGATGTAATGGCTATGCTTTAGATTAAAATCATTCTTGAGATTATTTCTTTTGGCCCCAGTCTTGACGTTTCCAGGCTTGTGTGTCTCCTGTTTCAGTGGGGTGGTCGTCTTTCGATCCTTTTCTGTCTCTCGAGTTATTGCACACCTTGTGCTTTTGGGACACTCCAGTGATGTTTCAAGCACCGCTCTGAAATATTGCCAAACTGGTGGCACAGTTGGCCTCTTGGCAGACTGCACCGCTTGCACTTTTCTTTCTCGATCAGTTCATGGTGCAGTTATTTTGCGCCTTTGTTGTTCCACACAAACACTTTTTCCTTGCGGACCCTGTTGACCTACTTTTGAAATGGAAACGCTTGTATTGTTTTCGGATGAATCACGCTTCACGAAGCTTTTTTTAAAGAGTGCTGCATCCCTTTGCAAGATATCTCACTATTTTAGAACTTTTCTAAGCCTGTCAGAGTCCTTCTTTTGACCCCCATTTTGGCCAAAGTAAAGGAAGTTGCCTAATATTATGCACACCTATATAGGGTGTTGATGTCATTAGACCACACCCCTTCTTCATTACAGAGATGCCCATCACCACTAAAATGCTTAAATTGTTATTAGGGGCTTTTTCGAGCCTCTACAGCTGGATTCGACAACATGCCATAAAGAAGTGATTGGTCAAAATACTCATTTGCCTAATAATTCTGCACTCCCTGTATATTGACTTTTCCAGGATAGTTTGGTGACAGGCTCTGAGGGGGAGTGTCCTTGTCAGCTTGGGCTCACAAAAACTGGGCTAAATACACTGGCTCTTGATTTGGGGAGACATATAATATCTGTAAGTGGAGTCAAAATTAAAATTTTAGTTAAGGAAAAGTTGCAACTTTAATGTTTTCTTTTACATACCCCTTGTTACTTGTTCTATTGTAGAAAAATCTTCCTTGCCTTCAGCTTTTTAAAGAATAAAACGTCTTTAAAAAGTTGCGGCAGCAGTTGGGCTTTAAGTAAAAGAAAGAGTTGAAATTATGATCCCCTTTCAAATCTACAAAAAGATGTTCAGTCCCGAAGTGTCAATATTCTTGAGCGTCTTTCAATATTAAAAAAAGGAGGATTGTGTGGATGACTTTCTGCTGGTAAAACTAAGTAAATTTGTAGAAGGGGTAGGCTCCCTTTACAGCCCACTGGTGGTGACAGCAGATTCCAAAGCCTGGATTCAACCATTTTGTAAGCCCGCGGCTGATCATTAGTTTATACTACTCCCTCTCTAGCTGCTAGCAGAAGGCTGCACAGAGGCAAGGAAGCGATCTTTTCCATTAATAATTAGAGACGTGCCTGCAGATTATTTTGGCAATTACCTTCCATAAAAAGACTATTGAGAATGATCACAAATGTGACTTTGTCTTTTATGGTTTGGCTTTCATGGTTAATAACAGATGTTTGAGATTCTTTACTCCAACAATTTATATCGTATTCGCTGCAGCTTCAAACACCTTAAAATAATGACTCCAGGGTAATAAGCCCTAATACTCTGCAAATTGCCAGGGAATGTGTTCAAAGTTTAGGCAGTGAGCAGCAGCGTGCGATTCTGCTAAATTATGAATAAATCCTCAGGAGGCTAAAAGGTGTTCCTCACATATTAATTTCATTAATATAAAATAGATCTATCACTGTGCCAAGGTAAATAGGCGTGTGCCCATTGAATGCAGAGAATTGACGCTCCTTTGGCCTGAGGATTCAGGGTGATAAGAGTTAGATTTACACTTACAGACATACAGGGCTAGAAGAGGAAAGGCTTTTAATTTAGGATCCCTTAAGCTAGCCATACACTCTGTGATAAAAATGACCATCTAATTAAACCAACCAATGTATTCCGACGTCAGAGTCGTTTTAGATCGTCATTTTTGGTAAAATACTACCACATGGAAAATCCAATTTTGGATCGATATTTCTGGTTTTATCGAAAATGTCTTCGAAAATAATCGCCGTTTATATCGGACAATGTGATTTTAACATGAATTCAAATGTAAATAATACAATAATAAATATATATAATTGTAATTCTATATACATAGATATTAGATAGATACATATTACACATAAACAATATACAGAGATATATATTGATATGTTTACAGATATATGTGTAGTATATACTATGTAGATGATGTTTATGTATACATGCTGTATACTACCATACTACATATACTAATAAATTCTAATACAATTATGATATATCATTACATCAAAACCTATAGCTAAAAAACAAAATCTTGGGAATTTATGAATACCATGACATCAGTAGGTGCTACACTGAGTGTATGTGATCGTACGATCTAATATCATAAAATAAAATATACACTACAACAAAAACCTCTCCGGTCAGTTCAAGTAAACTAAGCATCATTGGCACTTATTGGTCGGTAAAACACTATGAACTTGCCCAATGTTCCAAGACCAATAAAAAAATTTCAACTTGTCCGATGACAGTAAGATAAGATACCATATTTTTGCACTATAAAATGCACCGCACCATAATACGCACCCAGCAAGAAAACCAGAAAAAAAATTAATATATAATTGTTTAAATCAATTGGGTTAATGCAATGGATTCAATTAATGCAATATCAAATTCAGCAAGTAGATGTCACTAGCATCAGTACTAACAACGCACATCACTTCATCCTCCTCACTGATCTTCCTATTCCTCTCATCTGACAGCTCCCTGGCTAATATTCTTGCCAGGAGAGGTGGCGGGAAGCCAAGGAGCAACCACCCACGGCCGAGTGTCAGCAGGGTTCAGGCATTTGGACCATAAGACGATTTTGAGGATAAAAAGGGGGTCTTATAGTCCAAAAAATATGGTTTGTTAAGTTACCATACATTCATTTACAATCATACACTAATTTTAAATAGACCCAGTAAAGTAGACCATACAGACTACACCAATGGACACAAAATGAGCAGGCTAACTTAATAAAAGATATGTAAGATGAACTTAAAAAAGTTGAATAACGTACGTGCAGTAACATCACAAGTGTCTCCTAGGATGTTTAGTTTAGGAAGCAAATGTTTAGTTATTGTATTGAATCAGATGAATCCGCATGTGTTTGGGGTTTTTATTATTTCCCTATCACATAATTGGGACATTTAAAATAAACACTGTTTCAACTAACCGATTCTAGTTAAATTTCCACAAATATATATGAAACCATTTGAGTGGACTAGTTCACCAACTCTAGCTATAACTAAAATCTTTCTTTTTCTGGGATTGAGGCTTCAATCAGAACTTTACTCTAATCCAAAACTGATTTAATGTATTTCAGAGATTATATAGCTAATTATAGTTTGACATGTTAATTTAAATTTTTAGTTAGAATAGATCCTATCAAAATAGTCATTACTTGGGGTGTTAAAGGCAACCAGTCACTAATGACTCTAACTTTGCCATTTAATTTCTAATCACCTGCTGGGGTATGGGCAGAAAGCGAACCTCCCATTCACAAAAAAAGTTGACAGTAATGGCTTGCCACCACATACATACTCTTATCCCTGTTTCTACATTCAGCTTCTGGGAGAAAACTAAAGAACCCCTTTCTTACACAAATGGGGGATGTATAATTATTTCCTGCCGTTGCAATTGACCAACCACTCCACCACTCAGAGATGATGTCAGGGTTGACGCCAGGGCACCAGGTGCAGACAGGCATGGGCAGCCAAACAGGGGGGCACGCCTACGTCTCACAGGACAGGCGGGTGCAGGCAGGGGGCTCAAATGAGCAGGCACACAGACTTGACTGGGCGGGCCTGGCCCCCCATGGTGCCAGCACTGGGTGATGTGACTAAAAACTTACACTGGCGTTTTACACACCTGGTAAAAGAAAACATTAACTACAAGATATGGATATTGCCATTGCTGATTTTCTGAAAATACTTGGTAACAAAAAGTGTCCTCTGAATATCGTTCTAGGACTAGCAATGAGCAGATGAGCAGAATAAGCAATATTTGTATTCTCAAAATATTGCATATATTTCACCTAACATTCTCAAATAATTCTCAAAAAAATTTGTACATTTGAGAATTTGTAATCTCCAGTCATTATTACCTGTATTACACAAAATGGCACTTGCGAATGCAATGCACAGCAGTTCTGTGTACTGATGTAAAAAATCTCAAATATTCACTTTCATGAAGATATAGCACTATAATTAATATTTTTACAGATTCTGGAAGTTCCCCTATTTGCAATAAAAATTTGCAATTAGAATATTTGCGATCTAGGACTCTCGTGCCCCATGACCCCATATGTGAGTGCAGGTCTCTTCCCAGGATTCACCTTTTTCCCTTAACAAGGCCACACTTCCTATTCCTACATCTCATTAAAAAAACTTTTAATGTAATGTATAAGTCAGGCAGAGAGAAAACACCTGACGCCTATTCAAACCTTACTCACCTACTTCTGTACCTCTCACTGTTAACACTAAACAATGCTAGAGAAGGTGAGAAGGTGCTAAAGTAAATAGAACATTCAGTCAAAGGTGACTCACTTCTTCCGTACAGGTTTTCTTTAAAGTAATTACATTTCCTCATATTATCGTATATTGCAGTAAGACCATTGCAAGGTATTTGAGCTTAGTAATGTTTCAGTATATTTTCTTTTTCTTTTGGTGAGCCATTAAAGTGTTGGACACCCGCTGTAGCCCTGCATAAACTTGTTTTGTCTCACACCATTTCTCTGCGTCCTCTCTGACTTGTAAACTTATTGAATTATCATAATAAACTTATCCAAGCTCAATTCTTGGGTCCGCCGCATTTCCGATCCCTGACTTATGATGATGACTCCGACTGTCATTGAGGAATTAAATACAAACTCCAGGAAGCAATTGAGAACTGTCAAAGTTTCTAGTCAGGCAAATAAATTGGATTTAAGTATATTACAGTCATAATCTTTTTTTTCCACCTCTCTCCAGACAGACTTTGTACTCTGAGAAATAAGAATGTATTCTTAGACAAATCTTGACCTGAGGGAAAAGGCAGAGGGAATCTGGGTTTTCAATAACATAAGACAATAAAGCTTAGACTTCTAACCCGCTGCAATATGGCAAAAGTATAAAGAGCTTAGCAACTAATAAAAGAAACAGGTTTCCCAACTCTGTAGGTGAAAATTGCTACTGTACAAGGACACTTCATAAAAATGATAATGAGACACTGTTACAGTACGGCTCCTCTTCTGTCCTCCTGGAAGACATTATCCTCACATTTTCAAGTATTTAAGTACTACATTTCTGTCTTTTCATATAAGCTCACTAGTGGACATAGCCTGCCTACTCTGTGTCTATCAATTTGCTTTCTAACAGAGCCGGAATGATCAAAGTATCAGTATGAAAAAGTGGAGTAAAAGGGGAAGTCTGGCATAAGGCCAAATCTTTTTTTGGTTACATTATGTGGAGTAGGATAAGATAAAACAAAATGTAACAAAACAACAGACAAGATACTCACATTAAGAGATGTTTACAAGGATGGATCTCTCAGGGCCATGTGTTTTCCAGGAGGATCTCACTTCCTGGTTGGGGATGAGATCACTTCCTGCTTACAGATGCTGGGGGGCTCAATAGGAACAATGGGACGTGGGACTCCTATGGTTACCCCTATGGCCCCTATGGTTGAAAAAGAGCGTTCACTCAAAACTGGCCACTTATATCACTATAGCTATGTAATCACTGCTGAAGGTTGTGCACAACTACCTATTATCTTTCCAAATCTTTTTTTGATTGATCATATATTTACCTAAAGATGTGTAGCGTTTCCCACACTGGGTAAGTGGTAACACACTGGAGGAACCAGGTCCTTTTTCATTATTTTTATGACCAACTCTGTCACACAACTTGCACAAAAAGAATAACGAAATGTCCACACAGCTGGTTAGGGGTATAACTTTTACTAAGGGAGTAGTATTTACAAGTTCTTCATCATACCCCAAGACAGGGATGGAGATAAAGACATAGGGCCTTTAGTTACAAAAATTTAACCTAACCAGCTGCACAGGGGGGTCGTCTGATGGCTCTCTTACCCTGTATCAGAAGTTCAGGAGTAGTAGGTAGCAGCAGTGGCAGTTCATTGTAGGTGGAGAGGGGTGGAATCCTGCGTCTCATCCCTTAGGCTGGGTCTACACTATGCCGCACCAGCGTGTGCATACCCATAGCGCCCGGCCACTGTATCAGGGCTGTTTAGGGCGCAATATCGATGTGCCGGCAATACCGCATCCTATACATATCTATTGGCATTTGCGCGCATCACACACCATGCCCATTGTTAAACAACATGTCCCCAGTGCAGCCGCGAAATGCCCCCGACAGGGGACGGCTGCACTGTGTGGTTTTCCCCGTGGTCTATGCGTGGGAAAACCGCACAGTTTTCCGTAGTGTAGATGCAGCCTAACTCTGAAGACACCTCTTGAAGCTGCATCCATCCACTCAGGCAAGATAAGGGAGAGACTAACCCTGGTCCAAAGGATGTCCCTGTCATTCGCCATGGATGGGGTCCAGCCGGGCACTGGTCCAGTAGACGGCCAGTGGGGGAACCCAGAAGGAGATGGGAGCATACTGCTCCAAAGTAGGCTGCTGGCAAAAAGCCAGGAGAAATCCAAAACCAACAATTTATAACTTCTGCCCAGTGGGAAGGAATTAACAGTTGCAGGGCAGAGTAGAGTAGAGTAGAGAAGCAAAACAGTGAGAAGAGAAGCCATGACCTTACCCCTGGCAGCTGCTGTACTTTTTTTTAAAGGTATATATACAAATTTTTCACTTACCCGAGACCAGAGACCAGATGGGTATTAGGCGAAGTGCAATTCCATGCGCCTCAGCTTTGCAAACATAAGGAGGGAACAGACGGCCACCATTTGGGGTCACCCCCACCACATTAGAGGTAATATGTAACAAGAATTTAAAGAATGTACAATCAAGGACCAAGGCAAGAACGGTTGAAGTGCTCAGGTAAGTCTGTATGAATCAGTGAACAGTATTCTTGAATCAATATGGGGTGAGATACTATCACCCTTCAGTGTAAGATTAAAGACCTCCATATGTGACAGAGTCACCATTCCCACCTGACCTGATCCACAACCAATACACAAAACACATCCCCACCTCAGCCTCATACCACCCCCCACCCACAGTGTCAGTCTGACACCCATCGCTAATTTCAATAAGCAGTGTTCAACAACCTTTCTGATAGCAGGGCCCATGTAACTCTCAAAGTACAGTACTGCTCTAAACCCACAGATCTCATACATCATTAGTTATTCAACCCTGAAGTTTTCTGGGTAAGTAACTTACCCTTAGGGCTTGTTTCCACTTGTGCGGAAGCCCGCGGTTGACTACAGGGCGGACGAAACTGCGCCCATGTAGTTGAATGGGCTAGTCCCCGGCCACGGTTAGGGGGAGGTCAGAGGACGGCTGCCGCCTAAAAACTCGGTCGACCGGCGGCGGTCCGCGCTATTCCGCGGCCGCCTAGCACTGACCGTGGCCATAGAGGTGAATGGCCCCAGCTAACAACCGCATAAGATGCGGTTCTTAGCGGGGGCGAATCTAAGCGGTTGCAATCGCGCGGCCGGCAGCCGCACAAGTGGAAACAAGCCCTTACGTAACTTTGAACTACCAGATCTCCACCACCCTAATAATGTGTAAAAGTAATTTACCACGAAGAATACTTAACTTCCCAATTTCACACCCCTAGTTGCAACCTTCCATAGTTGTATCAATGTTTCCCTGTGGTTGTTCAATTGACATAAATTGTATGCAATTAGCAATAAAAACTAAAAACAATTCTGATAATCTAAAAAGTTTATCTTTTATGGTAGTTTATACATGATAAAGTCGAGTTGTTTTCAGCTATTTGAAGTGTTCAAGCTTAATCTCAATAGGAAAAAAAAATAATCCCCCTGCAATATCGTCTTCTGCCACAAGATGCCCCCTGTGAGAACTTATCCTTACTGTACATATCACATTTACTTTCTGCAAAGCTGTCTTCAGACACAACGGGGAGGAGGATTGCTGGTGGGGGGGGGAGGGGTTGGAGGTTGGAAGGTTGTCCCTTGGGGCGGGATTAGAAGCCTTGATGGGACATTTACGGCCTCTGTGCGGTAGTTTGAGGACTCCTGACATAGAGACTCATGCAACAAAGCCATGCACTAGAGCAGATAAACTTCCATGGGGGAGATGTTCTATAGAGAGGAGAAAAGGATAGGGCTGCAATTATGTTGCACTTAACAGAAATGTGGTAGACACAAGTAGTAATTGTTAAGTTTTGCAAATATTTTATTATTTTATGGATTTTAGAGTTTTTAGCTAAAAACCAACAGTAAAAACAGTCTATTCTTTTTTATTCTTGACATGCACCGTAACTGGCCCTTTAAATGTTAAATTTAATAGCCCGGTGACAATGAAATTGACCACAAATCCTACACATTAGCTCCCATGGACGGCGTATATGGTTACAATGGACAGCTATGTATTGAAACGCTTTGCAGTCCAATAACATACAGATGTATAGTGAGACCAGCGGTGAGTAACAGCTTAATGCTGTCTTGCCATGTGGTAATTTTCCAGATAAATGGACACTTGCTCCAATAGATACATTGCTGAATGTCAATGATCCGTGTAATGCAGACTATTACAGGAATGTTTCCCAGTCTGGCTGGGCTGGAAGGCAGGTTACAGGCTGTGCAACAATTGCATCCTAGCAAATCCAAACATAGTCTTGTATCTAGAGATGGGACAGGCCCCCGCCATCCGCTCTGCGGATTCTTTTATTATCATTGCCAACAAATCCATTCACAAATTTCATTTGTTTGGTTCTTTCTAGTAAAAAGGGAAATCATTAAATACACTTTAATGTGGCAGTGACTACTATTAAAAGCTGACATAAAAGAAGAAAAAAAATACCTCCCACTTACCTTTTTTCCTTTTCCTATACTAACCTTTACTTAACGCCCTCATACACGTCTAGATTTTTAGTTCAATCAATAATTTTTTTTGATCTATCTATCTATATAAAAATCTATGGCAGATCTATGGTTAGATCAACCTAAAACAATTAGGAAAATTTTCGATCGAGAAATGATCGGACATGCTGGAAAATTTTTATTAGTTGTATTGAAATTCAATTCCGCTTTCAGTCGATCCAAAAATCTGTTACTTCAGTTGGCTTAGATTACAATCAATCACCGATTTCCCTGATCCAAATTTTTTTAAATCTTTTTAAGTTGATTGAAAGGAAAATCTAGACGTGTATGGGGGCCTTTACCCACCCTCTCTCTCCAGAAGGCCATACCTACCCAGATACAAGAGCCACAAATTTATTTATCATTTATAATCACCTACTCGCTTCTGCACAGTAAATGTATATATTTTTATTAGATATCAATAAGTATAGATCTGCAGAGAGGGAAGTAGGTTAGTATTGGAAAGGGGAAAGGATAATTAGCGCTTTGTGAAAATGGGATGGAAATCTAAAAACTATATATATAAAATTTAAGTTTGACTTACCTCTGAGCTGGTATGATAGTGGCATAGCACTCCACAATCCTTAAAAATCTGTTTACCTGCTGTTCCCTGGAATCGTATGAGATGTTTCATCTTTATCTGCCAGGCTTCCAGGGGTTAACTCAGGGTACAATATCGCCAGTGGCCACTGGAGGTGTTCATAATGGTTTTCTATGGGAAAATACATCTCATTTGTTTTAATGCAGAGCCAAGAGATTTGCCTGCCTATTTCTGCAGTGAGAGCCAGTGAGAGAGGGGGGGGGGGCTACTAGGTATCTTCTTAAATGACTCCTTACAGGTAAGTTTTTGGGGGGTTTTGTTAAGCATACCTTCCTATTATTGGCTATTATTGGCTAGTATCATTAATGTAATGAATGCATCTGGAATGCATGCACATACATCCATGTTTTTATCTCTAGATTCTGAAAGTACAGAAAAATACTAATTGATCTGGCAAAAATGTTCTCAGGTCGTAAGTCCTTGTCAGCCAGCATTACTCAACTGATCTCTGTGAGGAACTGGATGTCCAACACACTGACATATCATAAGGGTATGATAGAGTTTACCTGTGGAGTTACCCATAGAATCCATCTTACATGACTCGTCTTTCATTTTAATTTCCAGACCCTCAGAAATTTGGATGTCTTACCTGCAGACCCTTCATGCCATTTAGAAGTGTCTAGTTGGTTTTCCATTCCCACATTTAGAAGGATTCTCATCAAAGTCTGGACTTAAGACCAGTTACCCTCAGGACACGCTTTTGTTTAACTAATGAAGCAACAATAATTTTGTGAAACATTCTGCATTGAAAGATTTAAGCTTGTATTTCATCACTTTTAAAAAAAAATGTTTCATTTTCATTTCAATCTACTTCTACTCCACCATACAAAGTGAATTATAGAGCAAAATGGGGTGCAACCATTTCGGTTTAAATTCTAGATTCTATTGGGATGTTGGCATAGTCTTACTTTTAAATGAACAGTATACACTGGAAAAATGTTTACATATACTACTCAACTACTCCCAGTCCAGATCTACATAATCATTCAGCAGTCTGTGAAAAAAATAAGGATGTATTTTTAACCATAACAAAGGAAGTCTGGAGAAGACATAGGACTTTTTCTGACAAGATAGCAGGTTATATGTATATATAACAGACTAAAAGAGATCCTAAATGACAATCTGATTGTAATGGTGCATATACTTTGATCAGTCCTCTATAGAGCCAAATATCAGATTGGAAATACCCAACTCCAGGGAGTGGGGGCCGACAGCCACCCCCACTGGAATATTGGTACGATGCTGCTGCAAGGGCCGCTAAAAGTACTGTGTCTGAGGGTTATTAGGACTTGCAGGAACAATAAGTGATATTCCGCTCTCTCGCTGCACGCACGCCAGAACGGGTGTAGGAGATATGCCTGAGAGAGGATAGTTCATCCAATACACCATCTCTATCAGGTCCTTTCCCACTGAGCACTGCCCCATGGCCGACCCTTCACTTAAAAATAGGCTCCTGGTCCCGGGGCATCAGAGTTAGCCATCTTAAAGGGGACGCTACCCCCCACCTTGTGATTCCCTGTCACTACACAACCAACCCACTAAGTGATCCAACTCTCTGAGTTTTGATCACCATCTTTTTATCACCATAGGGCTATACATAAAGTTGAGTGTATGTTATGATGAAAGAACTGTCAGAAACTGCAGATATAGTTAAGTAGGTAATACCCAGAGACTGTGGTCATGCTTGGGTTTGGTGGTACACAATGTTATATGAGGTTTTTAGAAATAAGCACAAGCTTTTTTTAATGGATGCTTTTACTCTCAATACAGACTGCCTGGTTCCGATGGCAGTACAACAAGCACCAAAGGGCCGCATGTGGCTCTGGGGCCATAGATAGGGCTGTGGGATTCCACTTCATTTTGCCAGCTCACAATGGGTACCAGACCTGAGAAATATCATGTCCTCTATCCAAATGTATAGGACAAGGAAACAAACAGCTGGATCAGGTTCTGGCTAGAATTATCATTTAAAATTAAGGATGGTAATATATTTAACAAAAAGCCGCATTAATGGTTATTTGAAGCTTTTCAGCGGAATTCCATAATTATATTCTTAAACATGTATATTAGAGGCATCATAATCACAAGAAGCAGAGATGGGAGGCTTTCAAAGCATAAGCCTGATTAATGTTTCCCTTTGCGATAAAGAAAGGCATTTTTTTTCCTTTTATAATGATGCCATTTAACAGATGTTAATTTCCTCTAAGTATTATTAAAATAAGTTTAATATACCAGGTCCCTGGGCTGTGTGTTGTAGAATTTAGCATTCTGTTCCATGGCACAAATTGGCTAGAAGCTGAATCACTACTGGATACAACGGCCATCAGCATTTACTGATATTCATTAAAAGGTGAACCTGGTACAGACATCGATAATGGAATGTCATTGCATAAGTAGTCTGTACAATGTTACCTTCATACTCTTTACCCTCTGGATCTGAATAACTCAGAGTATAACTAAAATTGCATGGCTTGCTTATTTATTGTTTATTTTAATATAAATATATAAAGGAAATCACAGATGGGGTAGAGAAGTTAGTAAATGTACCATAGGCAGGGGTGCACATAACTTTTTTAGTGAGCTCATCAGATGTGTACCAGATGGTGTTTGGTACTCACCTGATATGTAGGGTGGTCTTCCTCACTGTCTCCCTCACTGTCCTCTGCATCAGCTTCCTACATGGTAGATTCTGCTGCAGATGGACCTCCCTGTTCCTGATTGATCCTCTGATTAGCTGCCTTCATCCATAGGTCACCAGCTGGCTTTGGGTCAAATATAACTCTCACAGTACAACACATTTGAACCCCAAGATCTCACATCTCAGTAGTACAACCCTGAAATTTCCTGGCTTAGTAACCAACCCCTGAGACTACCAGCAGTCCAAATGTCACCCTTTCATAGTCATATTCCAGCTGTCACACAGTGCTTTTCTCTTGTCAGATTTTACCCTTACATAAGCCTACTCTGACTTTCATCCCCCAGATCTCCAACACCCTTAGAAATCCAATCTTTTTTTGGATTATTAATTTACATTCCCAATTTCCCACCCCTATCTGCAACTTTTCATAGTAATTCATATTTCCCTGCAGTTATCCAAGTGACATAAATTGTATACATTTAACTGCGGCCGCCCAGACACGGAGGGCCTCCAGTACGCATATGAATTTTGTAACAATAATGCAGGTACGCATAGCTAGTTTTTGGCCCCTTTTAAGTACCAGAGTACCACTTATGTGCACCCCTAACTATAGGATAAGGTAATATGGGATCTGTGTTCTTTGTGTATTGTTCCACACCACATTATTATCAGCAACCCAGTGTGAAATGGTTCTTTTATCCAAGAGCTTCCCGTAATCAAGACCGGTCACTGCTGTGCTTCCTCATAATGCCTGGTGACTGGACTTGTATCTGCCCCCTCCTGTAATTTTCTATTAGCAATTAGGCCTGCAAGGTCCCATCCATAGATCTTTTCCATATACTTAAATAATGGTGCATACAATGTGGATTTGTATCTGGCTGTTGCAGAATATATTTAAATATATTTACTGTATAGTATATTTACCAATATAAGTATCACATTTTTGCAAAGTTTGTAAGGACAAACACACCTACGTTTCTACATATTAATCATCTGTTTTCTGAAGAATAAAGTTGTGATAGGGACCCTTTAACTCACCTCTGAAGGATCTACAAAAACATTCATGTTACCTTCAGTTCTATTCCCACAATGAGTGCATTTCAGTTTTTCAACAAAAAAGATTTTTATTTAGAATGGAAATGTCTAATTTGTGCGTAGCAACAAAATTACATTTTAATGTGGCGTCTGAGGGAAAAGGGTGAACTACAATAGCTCCTTCAATGGGGACATGAGATACGGCTTTGATTGTGCAGATCAGACTTGTGTGACTTTGGGTGAAGTCTTTCATACCTACAGCGGACCCTTCCCGTGTGAATTATTCCTCTGTTTAGGTTTGATTATTCCTCTGCTTGTAGCTCTCATGTTAGAGACAAGTTGTTATTTTATGGGTAGGAAAGAATGGAAATGATCAGTGAAGGATGTAAAGAATTATTAGAGGAAGACACGGGGGATTCCTAAAGAAGTCCTTTTTTAGAATTTAGGTTCTATTCTGCCCCAGAAACAATGTATACAAAGAAAGCTGACAGGAATATGTTCAATCTTTCTACCTTCAGGGTAGAAGGTTGCCAGTTTATTTAGAATAAACTTATTTTCAGCAACAACAGATTTGCTTCAATAGGTCAACTCAACCAAAAAAGTGACTTGTAAGTTACAAGGTGATAGTTGGCTGAATCTTTTGATGGCTACTTACACCTCTTGAGGGTTTCAGCGGGTAGTATTTTACTCTTTGATGTTCTATTCTATTTTCCTTACAGCGGTGGAGTTTGTCTTTTCTAGCTACATTATAGTGGTCCAGTTGTTTCCATATCTCCTTATAAGTTTTCGTACATTGAGAAGTCATCGATTATCCACAAACATGGGGCTTTTAAGGCACAGTAGAGACTATCAACAGTTTTTTTGAATAAAATTGGTCTTTATTCATTCTTGACCATCAATAAATAAAATAGTATTACAATACACCTCTAATAAAAAACATACAAAATGTAATAGAGAGATCACATTACATAAGGTGCAGGCGCCAGTGAAGGCGTGCGCACCGCCTCCCTCAGGACGGCTAGAACTCCACCCTGAAGAAAAAGATCTCTCCAGCATGGACAGGGTAGGAGACGCCCCGTCATAGGGCCACCGCCCATAAACACTTTGAAGGCGCCGCCCCTCCCTCGCTGCACATTGCGACGGAGTGGAGGCACAAAATCCCGTGCTGAATGGCCAACACTTCCCCCCACTAAACAACACACATGGGGCCCCCCGGCGGGCCACCCACGACCACCCCCTTATTTCGGGGCCAGGCTTAAAATAGGTGGCGGAACTGCGTTCCAGTGCGTTCCCCCAGAAAAAAAGCCCTGAATCAGTCTATTACATATATTACACTGCATGTACAAAAAAAGTAATCACCACAAAAAATATCACACACTCTAATATTTTGTTTGGCTTTGATTACGGCATGCATTCGCTGTGGCATTGTTTCGATAAGCTTATGCAATGTCACTTTATTTATTTTCATCCAGGGTTTCATACATTTTTCATCTTGCATTGATGTTGGTAGAGTGTGACCACTGCACAAAACACTGGTCCCCATCCAAAGTATTTAATTTGATCTAAGAATTATGGACATGTCTGTAATGGCTTAAGCTGGGAATACACTTCACGATTTTTAGTAAAATTTTAGTGCGATCACGAGATCGGATTGAATAAAAATGGAAGCATGCCAGTAGCGATCGAGCGATCGATTTTGTAAAAAATCGGATCCGTTCTGATGGATAATTTTATTAAAAAGCAAAGGAATCGAGTGCTGTTAGTTGTCTCATGCGATCGTTTTAAGCGATCCATCAATGATTCTTGTGGAAATTACCTTTGTTTGTGTGCTGTTGGTCACTGGCCAGTTCTTCAGCTAACACCACTCCAAACCCACCACTCCAAACCCAAACGCTTAAAACGTTCGCATGAGGAAACTAACAGCACTCGATTCATGTGCTTTTTATTAAAATTATCCATCAGAACGGATCCGTGAACGATCGTTTTTCTGTCAGATTTTTGACAAAATCTATCGCTTTTGGCATGCTTCAATTATTATTCAATCCGATCGCGTGATCGATTTTGATAAATGATCACACTAAAATTGAACTAAAAATCGTGAGGTGTATGCCCAGCTTAAGACACATTGGAGAATCACCCACAGCTGGCACACGCCTCCCCTAAAGTACCAGCCATGTCCCTTTGCTAAAATACCTTCAGCCTTCCTTTAACACATCCAGGCATGTGTCCAGCATGCAGCCAACCTCCATACACATAACTACTGGGCTGTATTAGAAGTCATAGTGCAGAGCTCTCCCAGTGTATATGAGAAGGTAGCCATACACAGTTCGATATTTCTGTCTGATTGACCACAAAATCTATGGCAAAATCGATTCCCACACACCAGGTACAATCAACCAAAAGCTAAATCAAAATCCAGCATAAAATGGATCAAGCAGTGATCGAACATGTTGGCAAATTTCAGTAAATCGTATCTTTCCATCGATTTGTATCTGATGGTACTATAGAGCATGCACACCATTCTAAAGCTGGCCATACACGTTTAGATCTCTCTGTCAGATATCCTTTAGATCTACCAACAACTATGTAGTATAGGGTCCTCTGTAATTGAACTTGATTGTTTAGAAAATCCCTAATATTACATAGTTTTGGTAAAACAAAAAGAGATCTAAAGGAAATCTGACAGAGAAATCTAAAGGTGTTTGTGGACCCTAAGGAAAGGAATCGAACGGTTTTAAATCAATGGTGGTACAATCGATGTTAGATTAACAGTCGATATTTAAATTTCACAAAGCAATTGAATCTAAGAACAATCGTACAAATGTGGACCCATGTATGGCTGGCTGGCTTAAAAGCTGAGTCAACCATGGCTGTGGCTAACATTAGCCAATAGTTCTGGTGTGTAATATATATTTACTATTATGTAATGTACTATTGAATACCAGCATATTGTAATATTAAATTCATGTGTCTTTTGAAAGCAACATTACCAGCTGGATTTTTTCCTTAATTATACCTACTTGTGTTTAATTATAGTCTATTGACATTACCTTTGTCAAGGCTTTTGGCAAGAGGAGGTAAAGAAATACGCAGCTATTAAAGCTAAACATCATAATGTTTATTTTACAATTTTATATTATTTTGCTAACTTTAGGCACATCCAGTAATAGCCTGTGTATGTTGAGCTGAGACTTCAACTCCCTCAACTAATTTTATCAACTAGAAAACAACAACATTATTGACTCCGCTATTATATAATAGTGACTCTCATTTGTATCGATTTTCTCAGTGGCTTTGAATATGGTTGACTTAAGTTACAATTACAATGTGTGACCACAATAAATAGGAGGGATGTTTCTATACATCCATATACAGAAAAGAGGATGAAACACATGAATAAACATGGTTATATTAAGCTTCAGAAGAAAAAAAACATTTTTCCTACATGACTAACAGTTAGAGCCAATTTCAAGCTGTAAAAAAATGTCTCCTAGCATGGATAAAAAGGGAGACTGCACCTCTTCTCCAGCGCTGGCCCCTCCAGTAACCAAACTCACCTCTTATTGAGTGCTGTCCCCTCCAGTAACCAAACTCATCTTCTCTCCAATGCTGTCCTCTCCAGTTACCAAACTCACCTCCTATCCAATGCTGTCTTCTGCAGTAACCAAACTCACCTCCTATCCAGTGCTGTCCTCTGCAGTAACCAAACTCACCCCCTCTCCAGTGCTGTCCTCTGCAGTAACCAAACGCATCTTCTCTCTAGCGCTGTCCCCTCCAGTAACCAAACTCACCTCCTATCCAGTGCTGTCCTCTGCAGTAACCAAACTCATCTTCTCTCCAGTGCTGTCCTCTCCAGTTACCAAACTCACCTCCTATTGAGTGCTGTCCTCTGCAGTAAACAAACTCACCCCCTATCCAATGCTGTACTCTGCAGTAACCAAACTCATCTTCTCTCCAATGCTGTCCCCTCCAGTTACCAAACTCACCTCCTATCCAGTGTTGTCCTCTGCAGTAACCAAACTCACCCCCTCTCCAGTGCTGTCCTCTGCAGTAAACAAACTCACCCCCTTTCCAGTGCTGTCCTTTGCAGTAACCAAACTCACCCCCTTTCCAGTGCTGTCCTTTGCAGTAACCAAACTCACCTCCTCTTCGGTGCTGTCCTCTCCAGTAACCAAACTCACCTCCTCTCCAGTGCTGTCCTCTCCAGTAACCAAACTCACCTCCTCTCCAGTGCTGTCCTCTGCAGTATCCAAACTCACCTCCTCTCAAGTGCTGTCCTCTGCAGTATGCAAACTCACCCCCTCCCCAGTGCTATGCTCTCCAGTAACCAATCTTAGCCCCTCTCCAGTGCTGTCCTCGGCAGTATCCAAACTCTCCTCTTCTCCAGTGCTGTAACAATTACAAAATTAACCCTCGTATTAAACCTAGTGAACTGCCACCATCCCACAGTACTATAGACATATCAAGGAGAGAAAACACCCCAGCCTGTAAGTAAATCCTAGACATACCTGATTTAATGGAACTAAACAGCAGATAATAAACATATACTAATAATAAACATTCTATAGGTGAAATAAGCACGGTAATGGCACTGCTGTTTTACCGCACTAGGGTCAAGACCTAAGCCGCTATTGGTTGATCCACCATATAATCCCAAAAGGAAAATGAGTGTACATGTAGTGGAAAGTGGAAAGTGGAAAGTTCTGTATAATAGAGACATAGTGTATGGACCATGAAAATATTGGTAGCGTGGCTGACCAGAGGGAGAGTGTATACCTCCTCTCCAGTGCTGTCCCCTGCAGAAACCAAACTCAGCTCCTCTCCAGTGCTGTCCTCTACAGTAATCAAACTCACCACCACCCCAGTGCTGTCTTCTGCTGTCATTACTAGATGTTATGCACAGACTCTCTAATCAATGTCTAGGTAGATCACACAAAACATTTGATTATTTGTGTCACTAGGATCCATAATTTTCTTTCTGCAGTCAAACTTGTGATTCCCCCTGACTGGTGATAGGACAATCATAGAGCGGCAGCACACTCTCATTCTGACACCTTCACTCTTCTAACGAGAGCACTGTAACAGAAACCCGTTTGTAGTAACTAGTAACAGGAATATGGAAAATTGTTTTCATACTTACCTGTAATTTTCCTTTCCTGGCTTACA
>CM070037.1:59313639-59334800 GCA_036250615.1 Ptychadena robeensis | reverse complement strand
TCTGTACTCTATGGTCTGTGTTACATGATCTGTACTCTAAGGTCTGTGCTCCATGATCTGCACTCCATGGTCTGTGCTCCATGATCTGTAATGTAAGGTCTGTGCTTCACACTCTGTACTTTTAGGTTTATCCTTAGTTATCAATATTCTTCTACAGAGGTGACAAGGAATAGAGGTGATAGTTGTGTAGTGGAGACGTTTCTATTCTGTAATGTTATCGGTAACAGACTGAATACCACAAAGGAAAGTATTTCAATTAAAACCAGTATAGTAAAAAAACAGGCAAATAGGTGACAATTGTTGCCTGAAGCACCCCTGCTGGAGTTCTAGATTGTGCCAAGACTTGTCACTTTTGCTGGACAGCTTGTTCCATATGTACATCTGGAACAGATTATAAATAAAGACAGGAGGGATGAAATAAAGGACTTCATATGCTGAAAAACATTGTTACATGTGTTGAATTGTATCTACAAATTGTATGTTGCTGCTTACTAGGATTTTACATGTGTTGGCTGCATTCGTTTTCTTTCAGGACTTTGTAGCACTGTTTTCACGAGGTATTCCTGTCATGAACACAATTTCTTTCCTAAGGCGACTATTCAAGAAAGCAAAATGGTCACCCCAAGAAAGCAATTGTGCTAGGACTACAGAACACCTCCCCTCTTCTTGAAAGTAAGATGCAATATACACACTTAAAAGGTGCAAGTAAGAGAAATGTAATGTTAGGGTTTACATGCCCCTAACCCACATACAAATACTAGAATACATTTATTTTACAAAGGTTTCTTTTTCAAGTGCTCTGTCTTCCAGGCCTGTCATACCCTCCGTGCTATTTGATTATAATTCTTATCTTTATGGAGCCTGTTAAATCTTTGCTGTACACAGCTGCGTGCGTATTAAATGATAATCGGTATGCTGCTGCAAGGTAAAATTTACAGAGGAATTACTATGATAATTTCCAGAAATCATATGCAGGATTTCACAACTGTTTGCCAAATACCTTTTATGAGGACATATTTACAAATATCTCTATTTTATTATTATTATCGCATATTAAATACATTTCCTTATTTTCAAGCCTCCAGGGATATCTCTCATAGGGAATGCAGCAAGGGCTTGTTGCTGAGTAGATGTCAAAGATCCTAACTATAAAATTCAAAAATTCACCCATATACTTCATTTGGACAGAAAAGGGGGGAAGGGTAAAGCATAGCTCTGGGCTCACCACCATGTACCCTAACTTTTTAACTTCTGGCTCCCATGTGTTATTACACTGTTTTCTCAGATGTTTTCAGGGTCATGGTGCCAAATGTGTTTTTTCTACAGGTTGAAGGGTCTTTACTAATCCAGAAGGCTGCATTGGCCTCTGGATCAGCATAAAAGTTAATATTGCACAGTACTCTAAGTGGGGTCCATGTCCTCCTGCACTCACAGTATGTCCTCAGTCTTCCATACCATTGAAATGTGATAAATTTTATCAGCGAATTGGGTTTCTCTTCTCTGACTTGTTAGTCAGGGGTGTTTCTAGCATTTGGTGGTAACTATGAAAACTGTTGCCTGGGCCCCCCTGTCAAAAGTTGTTGAGCGGGCGATGGTAGCAGAAATGTTGTTGAGCTGGGGGTGGTAGTAGAATTATGCGCGTGCGACTATGTCTGCTTTATTTTTTTGCGTGGGGGGGGGGGTCACTGGGGCATATTTTGTATAGTGGGAGAACCGTTCCTGGTCAGGGTGGTCATATGGTCACTTCTCATTTCTTCTTCATGTGTAGAGCAGTAAATATTGATTAAATATAATAAATCATCTCCAGGAGTTTTCTTGCATGATTGCAGTCCTAGGAGTACTTGCCATACCTATTGCTGAGTGCCATTCACTTTGGAAGATTGAGCACACCTTGTGGCAAAGAAGAGGTACTGCAGGTAACAGCTCCACAATGAAGGTGAGTATTACAAAGCCAAAAAAGACAGGATTTATAATAATTGCTAATAGTGACCCACCTCTATGTATACCTAGAACAATAAACTATTACTAGCATTGCAGTTGGCTGTTTTCTCTGCAATAAACACTGCATGGGACATTTTCTGCAAAAGATTTTCAATATGTTTCAAACTGACCAAGGTGTTGAGAAGCTCACTTTGTTTCTGTTTTCATTTGCCAGCAAACACAACATGACATGAGGGAAATATTCCCGTAATTGAAAGAAACCCATTGCAACCAATAGGTGTTCCCAGTTGAAGGTTTAATTTAAACTGCTTATGTGGTGAGAGATATTGGTTGAAGTTACAGGCACAGAAATTAGGCAAACGTACCAATAGGTAACCCAACGTGTCTTTTCTCATGTAGTATGTATGAATCTCGAGCATTGTGTAACTGTAACAAGATATTTCTTCTAATGCTTCTAAAAAAGTAAGATTCCTTAGGCTAAGTAAAATTACTAAGGGTAAGGGTATAGTATCCTTGGCAATAAATTCCAACCCAGACGGCAAACTGGTGTCTGGTGTAGAGGCTGTTTGCCGACTCGGTTGGAATTTTTCCTGACCATAGGCTTCTTTTGCCAAGGATACTCAACATCTATCCACTAGTATAGGATTTAATTGACCAATTTTAATTATGCTTTTCAGCTTGCTCACATTTTAGAGAGAGCCTTTGTTTTTATCTATGCTACACTTTGCTCTGGAGCTCTGGGGTTCTTCTTTTGGGGTCCCCCCTTCCGCTGAATTCGCCTGCATTGGAGCTCACATATTTACCCACTTGCACATTCTGTTTGATCATGTGACTCAGCTTGAATTGTGATACCCTTCCTTCTGTCTGTCCTGCTTTTTAGGGCGAAACATGTTGTCACTTTATTACTGGCTGTGTGTTAACCTGTGACTAATACCTAACTGGCTTAGTCAACCCAGCTACTACTGAGATCCTATTGGATAAGGAAGAAGTTTCATAATTACTGTACAATAACTATGTTGTCATGTCTTTTTATTGAGATGATAATAAAATTTGGACTTTTTTAAATCATTCATTTTTTTTGTCCCTGGTTTGAAGGGTATCACTTTCTGTAGTTCTTCTAAGTGAAATTACTGCAATTCATGGTTTATTATTATGGTTTCTTTAAGCACCTTAAGTTTAAGAACCCCAAAAGTAGAATGGTACAGGTTAATCCCTGGCAAAGAGAAGATTCTTCCTGCCTGCAGAAGACTTCTGGCATCTCAGCTTTGGTAAAGTTATTTCACTGGAGCTCAGTGATTGCTTTTTAATAATTTTATAGATAACGCTGAACTTTAGTTAAAAATGCTATTACCCACTACAGTGGGTGTCCTGCTGCACCAAAGAGTTAAATACTTTTAGGTTTGTAAGGCCGGGATATATACTATAGATATTATGCATTATTATTTTCTTGAATTTAAGTCCTGATTTATTACAGGTAATAATGCTACATAATGCGGAAAAAGGCATAATAGATGTGCACAATGATATACATAATGCAATTATACAAATAAGACACAGCGGGAATGTATATGGATGGAAACCTGGAATCCTAATTCTAGTTATATGGCCCATACTGGTTCTCTATCTTAAAGACCTCCTGAGACAGTTTTTTTGGGATAAGTATGCAGATAAGGATGTTAAAGGAGTCCTTTATTATTTATTAAAAGGAATATGCAGTAAAACATTAGTTTAAAAAGAAGTCATCACTAACCTCTGTAGCTTCATGCAATGTGGAACAATTTATACTTATAAAAGCAGTAATTTAATTGTTCTTAACAGCTAATCTCCCCACTACTTTCTAGTCTTTACAGAGCAGCCATTCATTGCTAATGGGGGCCTTGGTTAAAGCCCTATAGTAGGATAACCAGAACAGGGGCTAAAAGGTCTGTTTTGTCCTCTTCTTTGCGCTGTTACTGAACCTTAGCAGAAAACCTCACCGGGGGGCATTAACATGGGGCTGGGGTAAACTGTACAGGTGGGAATGTCTTATAATAAACGTATAACTCCAATTTTCTTTTTATTCCTCATTACTCCCTTTGTGTTAAGCCCCCCATACATGGGTCGATTCACTCCAGTGCAGTGTGGTGATGTCAACAAGCTGTGCTGAAGGGTTCATCGATTGAATCTATGAGCACCACTTTGTGCAATAGATTACTATTTGATGCTTTTGGGTATCCTCTGTCCCCAACTTAAGCAGTGGAGATCAAACAGGGTTTACCATGTTGGTTCCCTGTTGGATCGAGTTGTCTTCAATTGGGCTGTCTTCGATCAAGCTGTCTTTAATCCCACTTGAAGACAGAATGGCCACAAACGATGACCTGTGTGATGGATGGCCGCAGGTCATTGATTGTACGGGTATTGACCCCTGTATGGGGGCTTAAGAAGGGTGGGATTGACAAGCAGTGCTTGCTCTGAGCTCCCATAATACCTGGATCATTGCTCATATTCTCCCTCATGAGATGTGGGGGTTTGTGTTCTTTCATGCCATTGCTGAACTTCCGGAAACATCACAAAATTAGAAAAAATATACAAAGAATCCCTGGACTCCCTGATGCTTAACAGTTGCAGCTCTACTAATAGGCCAACCCAACATCATGGGTTGCACAAATAGAAGCATCTATGACGTTGCGACGTGTAAAGGGGAGGGCGGGGGCTGGGAAAGGACTCCCTGCCATTATAATGACGCTTAAGATGTAGCGCCAGAGCCATTGTGTGGGCCTGCAGCAATGCAGAATCGCTGCAAGCTCGCAGGAACAGGCGAGTCTACCCGATCTTGGTTAGGGCAGAGTTTGTTTTGTTAACAAAGTCCGCCCATACTAGGCTCGGGCCAAACCGCCCAGAAGGTTAAAACTAAAATTTGGGTTGTAAGTCAAGTTAGTCTTAAGGTGACTAAAGTGTCCATTGTGTTGTATCTTGCAGTCGGGAGGCAGAGTAGATTTGAAAAGCTTTAATTCAACAAGTCAGCCATACAACATGTGCGGCCTTCTCAAAACGATACACGAGACAACAGGAATTCATATAAAACCATAGAATACATTAAACATATAAGGATAACAGTGACACCTTCAGTTCAGAGGTATGGACATCACACATTGAACTTACCTATTTAGTTTGTTGACTGTATTAATACCTTCAGTGACTGATGAAAATCTTTTTCATGCTATTGAGGAGTACCATCTCTTAAAGTGATAAAAGGGTGTGAAGGAATTTGGATCCCAACCAAGCTGCTCTATGCAATCTCTAGCTTCCTACAAAGAACACATAGATGCAGAAAGAGATTAATACATTTCATGTTTCAGGCCCAAAATTTTACTGGACCTTTTTTTCTACCGAACATCCAATTTCAAAAAAACAAAAACGCAGACTCCAGTAAATAGCACTGCGTGTTACATATTTATGACTGCATTATGAGTTTCCCTCAACATCTCCTTTAGTGCTGTGGTCTCTGTTTCTGTACTTAGCTCTGTGCTGTTAAATCATAACAATCACCTTTTAACTCCAGTGCTGTGTAGTTATGGTTTATATTTAGTTCCAACTTCACCAAGTATTCCCTGGCCCCAAATTCTGGCTCAGCCCAGAGTGTAAAAACGTATGTTACCTTCTCCGGATTGTCTCCAACTTGCTGCCAGCCCTAATTATGTCTTAATGCATGGAAAACTAGAACAAGGACCAAAACAAGGGAGTCTTAATATGATCTGGTCCCTTGGTGGGTACTGGGTTACTGCTCTACTCACTCTTGTCAAATAATGTGCAGCAAATGATGTTTTCAATACTCTGCTTTTAAAACTCAAGAAATGTTTTCCTTACAGACAAAGGGAATTATGCCATGTTGTTCTGACATCTTCCACATGTCTATTCCTTTCTGTGAAGAAAACGCTCCATGGGAAAAATGGAAAGGGAACACATGAGAACAAAGAAACATATCTCCATTTTAAAGTAGAACTCTGGTAAAGTCCAGTAATGTGAAAAAATATGTACACCCCATGGAAATTGCTGATTCTTTTTTACCACATTTGAACAACAAGCATTAAATGGTCCTTTAGACTGACAGAAATAGATGACGGTCAAAAAGGACACATAAACCTGACATGATGTATTTAGTCTCCTAATCTAAATGAATGAACACTTAAAATTGTCACATACACCCTACATTAACCACAACCTGAAATCCAAAAAAGTATAATCAGGCATTCCAGATTCCAATAATAAAAACCTCCTTTAGGGACTATGGTGGTGAAATGTGCCTTATTTAAACCTCACATATCTAGGGTCTGGTGTTCTCTTTGCTATTGATGTGTGTGGTGTCATCATTCCAAGATCAAAAGAGCTCTCTAAGGCCCCCAGAAAGAACACCGTGGATGCCTATGAGTCTAGCAGGGGATTTTAAAAGATTGTCAAATAAATATTTTAATATTTCAGACATTCCACTGAAAGGAAAGTAATCTACACGTGGTGTATATTTCAGTGACTGATTCTAAGACAGGCCCATAATATACAGAACAAGCCCGATGGCAATAAAAAGTTTTCAGAAACCTCAAAATTATACCACAGGACCTTTAGGTAGCCTTTTCAGTAGCCATTGTCTGTATCTACTATTAAAAAGATTTTTCACTATTCATGTCAACTATACCATAATCAAACCCTTTGTTGTCCAAGAAGAACATTAGAGTAGGACTACACCTTCAGCTGGCCACAGACACTTCGATCCATGGATCAAAGCCACCCACCTGCAGCTACCTATCCTGGGCGCTCCGAAGATCTATCAGCCAAAGAATGGACATGTTCTTTGGTCAATCATATAACTTTAGATGACCACCATCACCATCCAAAGTATAGGTCAGTACAAAGGCCACTGAATCGACAAGGCATCATGCTGTCTATGGTCCGTTTTACACATATTTATAGCACAGCGTAGTTTGCTCACTGGAACGGTAATCATATTTGGCCCAATCCAGTGAGGCTTTTTAAAAGATCACCATATCAACTTTGAAGCATGGTGATGAAGAGGAAATATATATTTTTATTACAATAGTAAATCCACCAACTAGTGCCTCAATTACTCAAATAAAGGGATATGGGCTGCTGTATATTTTTGAGAACAAAGAGTCATGCAAGAAGACCTACAAACATATTGTTAGCGAAAGGAGCATGGAGGTCAGTGCCAGACACTTGTGCTAAGTGATGCAAAACTCCCACATAATGTACCGTATTTTGTGCATTATAAGATGCACCAAGGTTTTGGGGAAGAAAACAAGTACAAAAATATTCTGAACTTAAAGTTTCTTGTTTACAGATGGCAGACAGGTTTTCATAGGATGCATTATAATGCAATGCAGTGCATTTTTATTACCACAGCACAATAGTATTTAAGGAAATAACATATTGCATTGCATTGCGATAATGCATTGTTTTGTGTACTGCCAACGTTTGCGTTGCCGGTACACATGCAACGCAGCTAATGTGAAATGACCATCATACAGGGTTGAGGGCAGTAGGAAATGCAAAAGCCTGTAGTTCGCTAGCACAGATAGTATCTTGAGGGCTTGCACTCTGACAGACAAATAACAACAAGGACAGAGGTGCACAACCTAATGCAACAAAATAAAGTACTCTAAATGGTAAAATAAAACAAAAGATACTCACATTAAAGGAGATTTGCAAGGATTGATCTCTCAGGGCCATGTCTGGCAGACATAGCTACAGACAAACACACATAAATAAACATATACAAAACTTACAGCAACTACAGACAAAGATGCAGAAAGATGCACAGACACACTCATATGCATATAGACATGCACACATATACAAAGAAGTAGCTTAACTTACCTCTGTTTAGTCCAAATAGCTATTATTCCCCTTCTCAATAGATCTACGTGCCAACATCCCTTTGAACCATATTTCGCTGAAAATGTGTTGATGCGTTTCACATTTCTGGTTTATCAGGAGATCAAATATCCAGTATTATTAATCATAAATTGATATTGGTATAGGTACATATACTCACAATTTTTAAGTATGATGAGGTCATAGTAGGTTAACTGGATGCTCCCTCACTGCAGAAAGGATCAAAAGTTTCCCCTAATCCACAGAGGAAGGGAGACCAGATAATGGGGGATCCAAGTAGGGTCTTAAGTGCCCACAACCACCCCCCTACAAGTTATCACAAGTCATTAATTGTCAACAAATGTTCAATAGGGCACAATAGGCTTACAGTTCAATAAATTGATGCATCACTTTCTAATTATTCTCATATTTCATGTTTCCGCATCATTGATACATTCTATATGGGTACCATCTAATGTGATAACCTTAGAATTGTAATGAATGGTTTAAATGATCATTGACTATAGAAGGTTCTTGCAATGCGATATGAATTACAATGTGATACAATGTGATGCATACGAGATGAGCTAAAGATAAATGTAATTTGTACGATGGGCATGTACCCACCTTCCTTTCTTGAATTTCTTGAAGAAGCCCGGTGGATAGGTGAAACGCATTGGAGGAATTTCTAGGGCCTGTCACTTTCAACATCATATGTATATGTCTATGTCAGTGCAAAATATGTATGTGAATGACTTCAGTGTTACCCTTAGGACTTCTATCTACTCCTATCTACAAGTAACTACCATATATCTTAAATAATTCTTTTAACTGCTCTGTTTGGTCACATGTTATTAAACCTTATAGATCTATTTTAATAGAATTGTTTTGGTGCCTTTAAAGCCCACTGCTGGGTGATTACTACCACCCTTTCCCAATGTAGTCATTATTTGTGGCATAGATGTCCATGGGGTATACACATTTTTTGTTAATGATGATATATGAGGATCTGATATTTGGGCTACATTAGAAAAAGAATGCTAATTCTTTAAGCAACACAATAGATAATTAGAGAAATTATATCTAATAAGAAAAATAATAATATTGAGCTTCTCTTCACTACCACACCAGTAAATGGCTTCTTCTGCTGATCCCCACCATACTACAGGACAGGTCATATCATCAGGGGTGCACATAAGCGGTACTCTGGTACTCAAAAGGGGACAAAAACTAGCTATGCGTACCTGCATTATTGTTAGAAAGCTCATATGTGTACTAACAACTTGGAGGCACTCCACGTCTGGTCGGCCGCAGCTAAATGTTAAATGTATACAATTTATGTCACTTGGATAACTGCAGGGAAATATAAATAACTACAAAAGTTTGCAGTTGGGGGTGTGAAATTGAGAATGAAAACTACTAATCCAAAAAAATAAAGAATGGACTTCTAAGGGTGTTGGAGATCTGGGGGATAAAAGTCAGAGTAGGCATACATGTAAGAGTACAATCTGACAAGAGGAAAGCACTGTGTAACAGTTGGAATATGACTATGAAAGGTTGACATTTGGACTGCAGGTAGTCTCAGGGGTTAGTTACTAACCCAGAAAATTTCAGGGTTGTACTACTGAGGTATGAGATCTGGAGGTTCAAACATTTGTACTGTAAAAGTTACATGTGACCCAAAGCCAGCTGTTGACCTGTGGATTGAGACAGCTAGTTGGAGGCTAAATAAGGAACAGGGAGGTCCATCTGCAGCAGAGTCTACCATGCAGGAGGCTGATGCAGAGGACAGTGAAGGAGACCACCCTACATATTGGGTGAGTACCAAACACCATCTCCTGGTTCTCATCTGAGGAGGTCATTCATAAAGTTATGTGCACCCCTGCATATCATGACATGGAGATTGGTTGGAAGAACATGTAAATAACTCTAAACACATTTACCCTTTAGGTGCACCAAGCAAGATCAATCAGTAAAAATTCATCTTGGAAAATTCCTAATTATTACACATGAAATTAGAACTTTCCCTAATGTGCCCATTTGTAAATAATTTAATGAACCCAGTTGGCTATTTGCAGAGTAAACCTGACTACAGTGATCCTCTATTCTCTTGAAACATCAAATAACATGCAGGGGGATTTAAAATGAGGAACGTCTGTGCGTGATGGGATCAGAAGTTTCTCTCACTTTAGTTAATCGGCCCACAAGAGGGAGCTTGTGTATTCACTTGATACATAAATAGATAGTTATTTGTCATAGTCAGGTGCAGGAAGGTAGAAAACTGCTGATGCATAATGAGTTCCAGTAGACACAGGAGCTGGAAACAACACAGTTTTGTACTGCACCTGTCAGAATTTGGCAATTATCTTAATCACTGTATACCATCATCAAAGGTAGCCATACACAGGCAGATTCCTGCCCAATTTCTTGGCCGCTCGACCACTGTGCGCAATCCAGCCAATTTTCCGGCAGAGATCAACCAGGAATCTTCTGCATGTTGGATCGCACAGTGATTTGACATATTGGTAGATTCCTAGCCAATCCTATTAATTTGTCCAGCACACAAAGGGTGCCTGCCGATTGTCTATATATGTGCGTTTACCGTATTGCCAATACCGATCCTCTGAGGGGCTGGCTGCAGCATGATGACGTCTGTACCTCATTTATCGAGGGAGAATCTCAACATGTATGCCTACCTTAAAGGGGAACTCTAGCTATGATAAACAGTAAAGCTGGCTATACACACATCAACGTCTGCTTGAACAATTTTTAATTCGATCAGCTTGTGTAATCTAAATATTGGCTGTTAATTTAAAATTGATTGATGGTCCTGCCAGGGTAATTGATGTGACCACATGCTCCAAAATCTAATATATAAATCGGCTAAAAAACTCATCAGATATTTGCACCACTGAAATTTTCCAACATGACTAGTCACTGCTTTTTCCACTTTCTACTCGATTTCTCAACTGAGTTCAGAAGAATGAATTGATTTTTAAAGGATCCGATTTAACAACCAATTTACTGTTTGTTTGAATCAAATTTTGACCCATATAGCTTTACTGTGCAGTAAGAAGGTTCCACACTACATTAGCTGAATAGGAAGTCATGGATGGTTAGTAAGAGGATATACACAAGGAATGCACTTGGTAAAGACTCTCTTTGGGCTCTTTCACACTACGTGCGCTTAAAAATTCAAACACAGATGGAGATTGAGGTGTGCATGCATTTCCTTATAATTGCAGTGGATTGGTGTAAATGATAACACAGGCTTCCTATGGAAACCAGTCTACCATGAGTATAACGTGAATGAGCATGTGCAACACAATGTGTAAAACATGAAAGAGCCCTCTACAGCCTAAATAATATAGGTTTAAACAGATCAAAGTGTCATCATAAAAAATGACATATTCACATATATCTATATATATTGCATTTCTTCATCCCTTGTACCACTGCTTGTTACCTGCTGATCCTGCCACTATGCCTGTTACTTTTCTGCGTGCTTAAGCAGGCAAAGCTGTTCATCAAACATGTTAAAGTGGCCATACAGGGGTCAATCTTTCTGTTCGATCCAGCAGTAAAATCAATTGTTTAACAAGATCATTTGAAAATGGATTTTTTTTCACTGACCAAAAGTAATGGAAATGGGGCATAAAAGAAAAAAAAGCCTGTGATCAATCATGCTGTAAAAAGTATCCGATGGGGTTTTCTAGGTTTGTCGATTGATTAGTATCCTATTGTATGTTGAAGCATGTGCTCACACCTTTCTTTTCATGACTGGGGAGCAATTTCATTTTAGGTATCGGTCTTGCATCAATCTATATAAAGGTAGCCATACACGGGTCCACTTATACATAATCGCTTTTCCATTCGATCGCCTTGTACAATTTAAATATTGACTGCCAGTCTAATGCCCCCCATACACCTTTAGATCACTCCATACAGTTAACATTAGATCTACCATGTAGTAGTGACCTCCCTGATAGAATACATAGTGATTGGAAGGATTAGAAAGGGCCTTATATTACATGGTTTTGTTAGAACAAAAGCTTATTGTACAGAAATTGTATGGTTAGATTGCAAGGTGTATGGGGGCCTTAACATTGATCAATTGTATCACCACAGAGGGGCATTAAACCCCACTAATTCCTTTCCTTAGATCAGTGTGCAGGCCTCATATTAGGGATTTGATACAAATCCATCGAAATACCTAGAAAACCCATCAGATACTTGTAGGATTGACTGAAATATATCACCAACTGTCTGATCACTGCTCGATCGATTTTATGTTCGATCACTTGTGGTTGGTCGTACCAGGTGGGGGCATCGATCCATTTCCATTCGATCCAGTTCAAGTGATACATTTTTTGGTTGATCGAATGGAAATTTCAAACCATGTATGGCTAACTTTAGACTGACAGTTGATATTGAAATTGATCGTTGTCTACAGTGTACCTCTTATGTTAACATTGTAATGTACGTATCATTCTGTATGACTGTATTGTACAACCTTGTTTACACTAATAAAAACTTAAATGATTAAAAAAAAAAAAAAATTTATCGAATTTAAGTTGATCGAATTGGAAATCATTTGGATGTATGTCTATATGTAATTTTCAGAGGAGTAAAGGTAGCCATACACAGTTCAACTTTTGCATGATCAATTTTAGATTTGATCAACTTGTGCAATTTAAATATCGTCAATGTTGATCAATTGAAGCATTGCTTCTTTTCCTTGGATTGGTGCGCATGCTCCATAGTACGATCACATACAACTCTATGGAAATACCTAGAAAACCCGTCAATTAACAATTAACTGAAATGTACCAACATGTCCAATCACTTTTGGAAATCGATTTCCAAAAAAAATTGATGGTTTTAAGTCCATCGAATGGAAATCTGTATATATCTGTGTATGTTCCCCTTTAGACTATACATTTACTACTGATAGTCTGATTACAATAGTCACATAGTAAAATGATTTAATTGAACAGGGAGAAGCAGTTGCTCTAGCTACACTTTTCATTTCACTTGGTATTCCAGTTGTCCTGTCCATCATCCAAAAGTTTAAGTGTTGGCCCTAGCTAGAGGTAGGAATAAATGTCACAATGGGGAGACCTGTTCCAGGACTGGGGGGGGGTACCCTTTAACTATCTGGTAAACAGGAAGCAAAGGAACATTTTACACAGGTACACAGACAACACATACACTAATTGGGGTTTAACCCCTTCCTTTTAAGAAACATGAATTATACTTTGTGTGGACTTGACCATCATGGAAGACACTCAGTGTGGTCAAAGGCATATCACAGCACCCCCTAGATTTTGATGCTACCATGTGCCAGTCAAATTATGAGGGCATGATCTTGAATCCTTACAGTCTGACCAGACAGATGGTATTCAAGGACCCTGCAAAAGACCATTACAGGACCTGAACCCAGTTTACCAAACCCGGAGAGCAATTATAGTGCTTCCTTCTGGATTAACAATCCAAAATTGATCGAGCTGTCAGGAATTGTGTTGATTTATGAATGGTGCTTATTTCCTGGGTAAGGAGAATTTTATGTGCAGTAGGTGAATTAAAGTTCAACAGCTCTACAGCAGATTGATGTTTTAATAAAAAAAAATGAAAGAAAGAAAGAAAACATAAAGAGGGTTAAAGCAAAACAGTCTTTGGAGACATCAACTCTTAAATCGCTGATCTGAAGAAATCAGAGATGCATTGTTTTGAAAGTGGAAGTTGTGTATATGTTTAGCTACAACTCTCGGCAGTTCTTCATCTCCAAAGTGTTTCCTGCAGATTTGTTATTTATCTTTCATGTAGAAGTGACAGTGGCAGCGTCAGCGCTTTAACAAAGCTTCCTTCGTTTACATTGTCATAAGAAGGGACTTGACTCGCAGGGATGGCACTTGGCGTCGTTCTCACTTTGTCCTCTAGATGGCGCCCTCGCCCCATCTTACAGCCATAGCGGCTTGTCCTCAGTACCAGAGGCTCAGGAAACTCCACATCAGCACTTCACACTTGTTGTATAGAAAATCGGGACCCACAAATCTTCCGACTCACTCAAGGAAAACATATATTCAATTTCCAGAGTTTTAATAGTAGATGTCGGCAAATACAGCGTGCGTAATATTGGGGATCAAAGTCTGTCCAAGACAATTGGCTCCTACATAATGTACCTGGGAATATAGAATACCAGAACCTGCCCCAACCACTAAAGTGTCTATTTGACTGCACGTGTACATTTCTAGACATTGTGACACCACAACTCCTGACCGGCTAGTAGCCTGTAGCTGGCTAGGGGGGCTCAACGTCCCTTTCACCAATATCACTGGGATAAATCACTTATCAATAGTCCCCAATATCAGTTTCTTTTCTTCTGCTGCTTTTGTCGTGTTTATTCCTACACCCCTCTCCTAACTAGACTTTGGACTCCCTATAAACTGCTAGAGTGGCCTTAAGAACAGCAGTTACATAGGTAATCATTGGGGGATTACTATGAGAAAGACAGCTTCCTAAACACTCATCTTGCATAAGAAAATGATTACGTATATGATGATATTTACAGATTTATGAGGAATAGGATGATATTTTCAGGAGTTTAGATTATCCTACCTGAATAGAGAGAAAGAGAGTTATATGAATTAGATAGATGGATGGATAGATAGATAGATAGATAGATAGATAGATAGATAGATAGATAGATAGATAGATAGATAGATAGATAGATAGATAGATAGATAGATAGATAGATAGATAGATAGATAGATGATAGATAGAGTTTGAATGGTATTGAATGATACTCAAGTTGTATTCACCTAATTCTAAATATGATGAGTCTACAGAAAAATAAGGGCAATGTAAGTCATACACATTACAGACAAATATGTCCCTAGAAAAGGAATTTATTTAGCCTTTTGTCTGCATGAAAGCAATGTATTGTTTAATGTTCTTTGTTATTTACTAGACACAATATCAGTTGATGAATACAATGAATTGAGGAAGATATGAAAGCAGTTGAAATAGATATAAGATAGATAGATAGATAGATAGATAGATAGATAGATAGATAGATAGATAGATAGATAGATAGATAGATAGATAGATAGATAGATAGATAATGGAAGGATAGATAGATAGATAGATAGATAGATAGATAGATAGATAGATAGATAGATAGATAGATAGATAGATAGATAGATAGATAGATAGATAGATAGATAATTGTATATATAGTTTCTATTAGTTATAAGTTCGCTAAGTAGCTGGAGAGCCCTATTGTGTAACTTGCAGCCACAGTGATGCTTTTAAGGTTTGAATTATTAAAGGACAGGGGGCTGCTTCCACCCAGAACCTATAAAGTCAGTGGTGCAGCTAGCCATCCCCTGGCTCTCCATGTATCACAGCACAGCCATTGCCTATCACCGGACGCTGCTGTCAGCCTCTAATGATCCCAACAGCTTAATTGATAAGACATGAAATCCAGGGGCGAGGGGGTGCTGTCCTTCCAAAGTCATGTACACTCTCGTCATATTTATTTCCAGGAAGTCCAGTCAGGTCAGTAGGACACACATATATATATGATAAGATATATATATAAAGTTTTTTTTAATAAAAGGATGATATGTATGAATATGTGCTGGACCTTCCCTTTGACCCGTGCCTGCTCCGCACTTGTACACGATGACAGTTGATAGATTAGAATTGATTGAAGACCAGAGCCCATGACGTCATGTTCTATGTGTCCTGCCATCAGAGTCCATCATCCATCCTCCTGGTACCCGCACAGCCCGCACCGTCCTCTCTCCTCACCGCAGCCTCATAAAATCAGAGAAGTTTTCCGACACCTTTTCTTGATTGTACCTTGGGTGATACTTCAGATTTTACATTTCATTTGCATTTCCTTCTTGGTGAATATTGAAGCCTTGAATTGAGGATTGAATTTTATTAGGACATCTGGACTGACAATATCAAATCAGACACCAGACTCCCAGAGCATGCGAAAATTTCAGACTTAATTAGAACGAAGTGCATTTAATTAAAGCCAATTATAATATCTGAAATGATATGATCGATCCTTATTTGTGCGGTCTCGGACTGTTTTCCTCTTGTTTTCCTGACAAACTGTAAAAAATAAAGAGCCGTGTAAGATCGCCTATTTCCTGCGATGTGTTGGCTTTGACTTCGGGGTTCAGTTTTCGCCCCGGTTTAAAGTGAGTTAATATCTTCCAGCTCCGCAAGGTGCACGGACCACAAACAATTCTAGAAACGGATACAGATGTGCAAGCCACAGACAGGAGAATAAAAACATATGGACGACCGAATCTCTAGAAATAGTTCCATTATTTCCTCCATCTGTGTCCTCTAAAAAGTTTTATTTGATTGTATAATTCTTACCGGGTCATCGATAACTGAACATGACAATTCATCGATATGTTATCATTAAAATTGGACATTTTCCTAATAAAAATATGAGAAACGTGTGAATGTTGAGTTTAATAGACCTTGTAATATATGTAGCATGCTGGATGTGCGCTCGAGCTACTATGCACACTTTGGAGTTTCTCAATCGTTTAATAATAATTGTAAATATTTGAAGAATAATTGTGTGAAACTAAATACAAGGAAGTCCAGACGCACACATTAAATTAAAGCATGTACAGCAGAAGAAGTAGAGGTGTCACCACATGTATAGGGATAAGGGATTAGGATGAGGAGTGTAGTTTCCTATCGTTCTAAATATTATTACATATTTTCCTTTCTCCTCGTACAGAAAGACAATAGATTCTCACAATGCTGATGGACAGTATAGTAAATGGAAATTGTGTTACAGAAGTTATAATCCATATTGTACACATATCTCACATATGGAAGGTGTAGAGGAGAATGTAGTGTGATCGGGGGTCCTCGTGGTGCAGTGCCGTCTGCTGACCACAGAGGGCGCTGCGGATCGCACTTTCACCATCCTCTTCCAGTATTGTTACATGGGCTGTGTTGTTCTGGGTGACTCCAATGCACTTTTGTATAATGGACATTCTACTGGACTCGCTGTTTACCTAAATATCACTATCATCCATCCCTCTATTATAATTGTTATTGTTATAATGAATGTTCTATGTTCTCTAAGTGCTGTAAGTACACTGGATGTTGTTTTATACATTTGCCCATGATGGTGCTATTTGGAAATATTATTTTTTAATAAATGGGTCTTTATTTCCACACTGAATGGAAGTACTCCATCGCGATATTTGCCCGTTTTAAATATATTGAGCATACCTGCTCGCCTCATTGAAAGGGTTAATTTCAGATACTTACCCAGGAGATGAGAAACACAGAGACCAGAAAATGTCATTCTTTGCATTCCATAAACCATGCTTGCTGGTAATGACAGAAAAAAAAGACTTCTCCTAATATTATAGGACAATGTGAAATAAAGAAAATGTTATTTTTAGGGAAGCTTCCTGGGAGCTCACATTGGGGTGTTTAACCCTTTGGAGGCCACGTACTGGGTAAAGTCACAAATAAATAAGCTGGGTTTAACTTTCCTACATTATGTTTTTGGAAGGGACCATCATTTTATTCTTTCACAGATGGATTTGCGTCTAATCGCTGCTCTTTGCGCCTTGCGACAGACACACAATGGAGCAGATGGGAAAGGACTCAATGACACATTATTATTATTATCTAAGCTACCCCAGGCCCTTCGACAAGTGGTCACATACTCCAGCAACACAAAAGCAACGCGACTCTTGAAATTCGTGTAACTTTGGAGTGTGTAGAAGGGAACACAAACGTGCGAACTGATATTTCATATGAATTGTAGATCGGACATAACACAAATAATATGAGAAAATAAAATGTAATCCTTATATTTGTATCCTGTACCAGCACTGTACAACATTTTACACAACAAAAAAAAACTTTTCGGTATTGCTTTACAGCATTTATAATAACACTTCTAAAATCACATCCGCTAAAATAAAAGTTTTTGCGTAATAACAGTAATCTAAATAATAAATAAAGTAACGTGTGTTTGTATAGGATCCTGGGCTGTTAACCTATTGCTTGCCAGAGGGGGTTAATAGCTTCATTGAAAAACATGTGATTCCTCCCGGGGTTCAAACGTGAGATACATATTTTTTGTAATGGAAGATGAATGTAAATTGTGATCCTATTAGGTGGGTGTCGGAGCCCTGGGTGGTGGGCTCCTGTCTCTTTAAGGTCACCCTGTGCTCTGGTATGGTGTATACAAGGACAGCTGGCCAGTGGACATCTGAGTGACTCCAGCTTGACAACTGGGAGCCCAGTGGTGTGTGGCACGCGAATCGCTTGATGTCGCTATTTAAATGCAAATTCGTGGGGGGATCATTGGAGCCTCAACCCCCGTAAATTCACACAAAAGGAACACTTCACACTCTGCTAGGAGAAGAGGATTGCTACTACGGGAGGTCCTGGCTGGCTACATGCAAATCGCATTCAAATCCAGGCACCTTCTGCTTGGCTAAGGTCAACACTCGGTGCCATCACGTTTTTCAGGACTGATTAGAGAGAGAATATAGAGAGGAACAACATTACCTGCCCACCAATTACAGCCCCTGCTTGATAGATCACCCCTCACCCCCTTGTCATTACTCCCCAGTGCTCAATGGAAAGTGACCACTTCACAAACTTTTACAAATGGTCACAATGCTTGTTTACTTCCCCCCAAAAAAAGTGACAGACACCATCCAGCAAAGCTATTTATTTATTGCTCTGTGTATCTGCATTTTGTCACCTCTCCTTCCTTCCAGCGCAATTAAAATAACTGAAATGCCACAAAATCACTGCAGATGAGGGCTGGATGAGAGAAGATTCAGGCTTAGAATTTTGGGGTTCGATTAGAAACTTAAGGTTATAGCTTCAATCGTTGAAACTCCAGCATTCTGATTAAAACATTGGGGTTCATTTAAAAACGATGAGAACTCAGATTGGAACGCTGGGGTTCACGTATATAGATGAGGGTCCAGGTTCATTTATAAGTTTCATTTGAATGTTTTTTTATAGGAGGGAAATACAAACTTTGGGGTAGGATGATGGTGATTATTTAAAATATAGATTGAAACTTGGGGTTCATTTGGAGAGCTGAGGTATCTGTGTAGGATGGTGGTGATTATTTAGAATATATATTTAAACTTTGGGGTTCATTTGGAGAGCTAAAGATTCAGTGAAGGGTGGTGTTGTGCATTAAGAATACAAATTGAAACTTTGGGGTTCATTTTCAGAGCTGTTGATTCAAAATAAGGTAATGATTATGAATATAGATTAGAAATTTGGGGTTTATTTGTAGATCTGATGATGCAGTGTAGGGTGATGATTAAGAATATAGATTAGAACTCTGGGGGTTATGTGGAACGCTGATTATTCAATGTAGGGTGATCATTAAGACTATAGATTCGACGGTTGGGAATCATTTAGAGAGCTGATGATATAGTATAGGATGATGTTCATGAAGAACATAAAATAAATAGAGCTTTGGGGTTCATTTCGTGAGCTGATGATTCGGTTTAGGATAATATTCATTAAGAACATAGAGTAGAACTTAGGGGTTCGTTTCTATAGCTGAGGTTTCAGTGTAAGATGATGTTGTGCATTAAGGATACATAGTAGAATTTAGGGGTTCGTTTCTAGAGCTGAGGTTTCAGTGTAAGATGATGTTGTGCATTAAGGATACATAGTTGAACTTTGGGGTTCGTTTCTATAGCTGAGGTTTCAGTGAAGGATGATGATGTGTATTAGGGATGCAGAGTAAAACTTTGGGGTTCGTTTCTATAGCTGAGGTTTCAGTGTAGGATAATTATGTGAATTAGGGATACAGAGTAGAACTTTGGGGTTCGTCTCTATAGCTGAGGTTTCAGTGTAGGATGATAATGTGCATTAAGGATACAGATTAGAACTGTGGGGTTCATTTGGAGCCCACAAGATACGAATGAGAACGTCGGGGATCATTTAGAAAGCTTAGAATGACAACCTTGCAGTTGATTTCAGAACGTTGAGGCTTTTAGTTAAAAGGAATGAAGGTTCATGGTGTAGATATTGTTCAGTCTCAGCATCAGCAGCATCTTGGAGATCTGATGTCACTATCGTGTTGCATTTCGCTTGTAGGCAACAGTATAGTGACACAAAGATAAAGTTGGTCCATGATAAAGACCCTATTTTCCACGCTTTGGGTGCAGGACCAGATGATGTAGAAAATGAGCTGAAATACATTCAGCCTCAGAGCCTGTTGTGAAGAGCAGCTGATTCCCTTATTCCTGTCCAGATGGCTTCTGAGCGCAGATTTGCATTCATTTTCCCTTAATATCGTCCAAAATAGTAGGGCAGCTGCATTTGTTGTCAAAAAGGTTTTAAACTCCTTTTCTTTTCTGGGGCAGGATCGTTACCTTATGTGATGGGTTAGTGCAAGTTTTTTTTCCCTCTCTCCCTCGCTTTCTTTAGTCAACAGTATCAGATTTAAAGGGATTTATTTTTAAATCTCCTAATTTGGTAATCAGATTTAAATCGCCCTGGCGCGTGTAATCTGAATTAAAGATACTGTTAATGATTTCAATCTTTTTTTCCCCCCCTTCCTCTCCTCTCTCTTTTTTTTTCTTCCTTTCTTTAAATATTCACCAAATGAAATCGTCGTTTGTCCGGCATTGGGTGCCAGCAAGCTGGGCTTTTTTTTAACCCCTTCCCTCCCGCGTGCAAACTTTGCGCCTCGTCTGCCCAGCAGGCCCTTCCAGCTCGCCCATAATTCACTCTTTATACGCCGACAAATCTCATCTATCTATCTGACAGTTCTATCTGACAGTTTTAATAAAACATAACAATCAATAAAAGAGCGAATAATATATTTGTATCAAAAATGATTAGTTCCTCCGATCTCCTCCTTTTTATTTTTGCGAACTGTATAAAGTATTTGAAGTGTTTATCATTTCTTCCAATTTCACAAAAAAAATATAAATGAATCAGACGTATCTGAAATGTTCCATTTTTTTTATTTTTTTTGCTTATAATTTTTTTTTATTCTACGCACTTTGATTTAAGGTTATTAACATTCCATAGACACCGACAATCTTTAATATGTGGCTATTTCTTCTAAAGACTAATCTCATTACTCTCAAATAGTCATAAAATATGATTTTATTATACTTACGTATTTAATTAGACGGCCAGCTATGTAATGGATTTGGAGATCGGTCTAAAGCAATAGCTTTGATAATTCACTTATCTTTGGCAATAGTCATTAACCCTACAACACCAGCAAAATAGATTGCTTTAGAATACATCTATTTTCTCCCCTTAACCCTAGGAGGAGGAGGAGGGGGGGGGGG
>CM070037.1:59303292-59313629 GCA_036250615.1 Ptychadena robeensis | reverse complement strand
CCCTGGTAACACACATTGGGCTATGACTCCACCGATTAATTAAAATACTGGAGTACCCTACCCTGCCAGTTGAACATCCCCAACAAGGAAGTAATAGCACTTAGCATCGAATTATCTCCTTGTAGATGATTAGGATTATTTGACAATAAGGAAGGGGTACAAGACAAGCTCAGGGGGTCTCTATAGCTCTGTCCTTAAATTGCAGACTGACTCACCCCTGTGCACCCGGTGCCACTGAGCTCATGTACAATGTAGAAGGTGGGTGACTTTTCTGGGCTCCCATCCTTCCTACAAGATATTTTTCTGTTATCCCAGATTCCTGGAAAGGACCTGTTCTCCTTCTTTTCCGGAAAGAAAGGGAAATAGGGCACCACTTCCACTCAGACATCTGGTTCAGCTTTAACATTGACCATTCCCATTGCCGTTATCAATTTACACTTTCCCCAGATCAGCAGTGGTGGGAAGCACAATAGACATCCCCAAATTTCTCTCTATAGCAAAAGACAACGCTCCGGCTGCTTTACATTCTTCCTAAAGGTGTTGTGGAAACATTTGTACGTTGATGTTCCAGGTCCCGAGCATTAGTAGGATTGTGAATCACAGAGACCCCTCAATACACAGGGACCAAATTACAAGTGTTATTTTCATTCATTTATTTATAAGCCCTGCTGTATAGAAGAAGAGCATATATGTCATAAATTACAGTGGCTGTGCACTTCACCTATTGATTATAATGATAGGTTTTCATACATATAGTATATCTATATCTTATCATTAAGTATTACATGATAACAGAGAAGAGATCACCAGATGTCCATACAGTATTTGTATAGATCGTGATTTAGTGTTACATGAAGATTTACAAAGGAATATATCACTTTATATACATTTCTATATACAGTGATTTACTGTTACATGATCATGTAGAAAACAAGAGAGCTCCCTATATGTATATCATATATATATATATATATATATATATATATATATATATAGTGATCTTACATGCTCACTATAAATACATAAAATATTCTTTATACAGGGATTAAGTGGTACATGATAATTTGGAAGGGAAGAGATCACTACAGATACATACAGAGTTTTGGTGTTACAAAATAGAACAGTGTGTGTGATTTAGTGTTAGATGATACTATAGAAAGGAAATAGATATCTATGTATGTTTATAGATGTAATGTATGATTTGGTGTTAAATGATAATATAGAAATGGAGAAAATCACTATTTACACATATATCTATATCTACACACATGTATAAGTGTGTGGTTAAGTGTTGGATGGTAATATAGAAAGGAAACATATACGTATTTACCCATATATATAGTGTGTGACTTAGTGTTAGATGACAATACAGTAAGGGAAGAAATCACTTTGTATGTATACTATATATATATATATATATAGATACACGTATGTATACAATGTGTGATTTAGTGTTAGATGATACTATAGAAAGGTAAGATATCTCTGTATATACACATATGTATATAGTGTGTATGTGTGGTTTAGTGTTAGATGATACTATAGAAAGGTAAGAGATCTCTATAGCTACATAAGTATAGAGTGTGTGGTTTCGTGTTAGATGACAATATAGTAAGGGAAGAAATCAGTATGTATATATATATCACAATAGATAGATACACGTGTATATATAGTGTGTGAGATGACAATAAGAAAAGAGATCACTATACATATACACACACATATAGACATAGTGTGTAACTTAGTGTTAGATTATACTATAGAAAGGGAAGAAATCACTATACATATACATAGATACACATATATACATAGTGTGTGTGACTTAGTGTTAGATGATAATATAGTAAGGGAAGACATCTCTATGTCTATCTATACACAGATACATATATATAGTGTGTGTATGTGATTTAGTGTAAGATGATAATATAGTAAGGGAAAAGATCACTATACATAGATACACATATATATATAGTGTGTGTGTGACTTAGTGTTATAAGACAAGTAAGGTCTGAAATCCCTATGTCTATCTGTATACATACACATATATATAGTGTGTGTGTGACTTAGTGTAATATGACAAGTAAGGGCAGAAATCCCTATGTCTATGTATATAGATATATATATATATATATATAGTGTGTGTGACTCAGTGTTAAATGATAATATAGTAAGGAAAGAGATCACTATACATATACATTGATAAACATATATATAGTGTGTGTGACTCAGTGTTAAATGATAATATAGTAAGGGAAGAGACCACTATACATAGATGCACACATATGTATATAGTGTGTGTGTGATTTGGTGTTAGATGACACTATATACATACATACATATATAGTGTGTGTGTGTGTGTGTGTGATTTAGCGTTGTCCGTGTCAGATGTATTGGCGGAATGCGGAGTTCATTGGCTGCTGTATATATAAAGCAGGCCGAGCACTAGAAGCGGAGTGAGGAGTGCAGCCAGCCAGTGTGAGGGTCCGCCAGTCACTAAACGCACAGCGCTGCCGCCGAGCTCCACTGACGGGCGGAGGGGAGGAGGGAGTAGGCGGAGCCGCGTGTCCATATAGGGTCATCGCCCCACCCCTCGCACGTCAGCGGCTGACAGCACAGCTCCCCGGGGTTTAGAGTTTTGGCTCCCGGGAAAGGTTCCATTCCTCGGGGATAGAGGGCTGAGTTTTGTTCGCTTCCATCCATTCTGCAAGACGCTAAAGGCCCCCTGATCGCGCTCTCCTGTGTCCAGGAACACCATCATTCCTTTCCTGGTTTATTTGTCTTGTGGAGCCGGAGATCTCTGCCAGAAGTGCTCCATTCAGCAGTGTCCTGAAGCCTTTTTGATGCTGCTTCTCTGGGATGACACCACATTGAGAGCCTCTACAAACAGCAACAAAAAATATTTATTCTTCCTCTCTCTCGGCAAGCACGTTTCCGGCTAGTCTATCACTACAACGACTGAAGGAAGGCAGTCCAAGAATCCGCAAGAAGTGTTCTGCAAATTGTTTGCACCGTGCCAATCCAGGACAGCTTTGGAGAAGCAAAGATTTGAACTAGGTCCTCTCCTACTGATCCTGGGGAGTTATCATCACCAAGGAGAGGAGAGACTGAGAGGGGGATCCCTCTAATTTTTTTCTTTTTATCTTTTTTTTTTTTTTTATCATTACTATCATTTGAACCCCACTTGGCCAGGAGCTGATTGTGCCCAAAATTGTTTTAATGTTTGGGATTCAGGAAAATATACCAAGAGGTGGGACCACCATGAAAGAGGAACCGCTGGGAGGTGGGATGAATTCAGTCCGGTCATGGATGCATACTGCAGGGGTAGTTGATGCTAATACAGCCGCCCAAAGGTACGTGTGCCAAATGGTCTTGGGTTTATTCCTGGTCCTTGATTGTAAATCCCCCCCTCAATGATCTCTATATCAATGACAATCTCCCTGTGTTGTATGTGTGTCTCTGGTTACATGGTGCTTGGTGGCACAAGGCACATCCAGATGCCTTGATGCTTGGCATCCCCTTAGTGCCAGGCTGCCCATCCTCTTACCCGGCGCCTCTCTGCTTTCCTCCCGCAGTGGTGTGGGTCTGGCTCGGGCTCACTTCGAGAAGCAGCCGCCCTCCAACCTGAGGAAATCCAATTTTTTCCACTTCGTCCTCGCTCTCTATGACAGGCAGGGCCAGCCGGTGGAGATTGAGAGGACAGCATTCGTGGACTTTGTGGAGAAGGATAAAGTAAGTCTGCAAAAAAACTACTTTATAACATTGACAAGTCACAGGGCACAATCCTCACCACTTCTGCCATGTACATGGGGCACACAAATGAAACATACACTAGATTTAAATGATAATTCTCATGCACCATCATTGCTGACTGATACACCTAAATGGAACACTTCTCAGTAAATTAAAGTAAACAAAAAATACTTTAATACTTATACCCATCACTTCTGCCATGCACACGGGGCACAGAAATTATTTTCAGGCACTTTGATTGACAGATAACTCTAAATGTAAAATTAATCCTAAAGTGAACAACAGTATAGTATCAAATAATACTTTAATACTTATACCCACTACTTGCACATGGGACACAGATATCAGAGCTAAACAAATGACTACAGAGCACTTTGATTGACATATAACTCTTAATGTAACACTTTAATATACAGTATAGTAAAAATTATTATAAAATTATTAGTTGTCATCGTCTTACCATTTATTTACACTAAGTTATAGATATACAATACTTATGTTCGAAGACACATTATTAGTGACAGATAGCCCAAAATGTAACTCTTTTTACTGTTGTCAAACCGAACCAACACTAAATTATAAATATAATACATACGTGGTTATTAATTAGTACATTAGTCCTAAAAATTTTAGATATTGAATATCATTTTTAATGCAAATTGACCATATTTCTCGGGAAAATCAGCACATTTAGCAAACGGAATGAAACACTTTAATGCTCATTGCATTCATACATAGTGCTCAGACAAATATAGATTACAGTATTCATATTTTAATTATTTTTAATGCAGATTAAAGATTTTGGTCAACTAAATGAAATAAACAAATAGTAGTTATTAACTTTATTAGAGCTATTAGAGCCAACAATAAGAAAAAAAAAAAAAACGATAATGATTATGGAACTATTTAAACGCCTGTTGGGTATTACATAGGTCATGGCTAAGTAGTCAGATTCATCACAACTGGAAAAATTAGGGGGGGGGGGGGGATTTAAATATTATTTGAATTCTTAGAATTAATCTTCGTGTGCTTGTAGTTCATATTGAGCGAGATGAAACAATAGAGATGAAATGAATGAATAAAAGCAATAACTATTATTATAATAGCACTCCCTTATAATGTCTGGTCACCAGGTCCTGCATGTGTCACTGACAAAGGACAATGTGAATGCATATTAGCCGTCACCCCAGCTGTGTATGTATCAGACTGGAGGAAATGAGAAATCAAATGTCAAAATAGTTCTTTTAATGTAAAGATTCCACTATGTCCAGCGCTGCTACATAGCACAGATTGGGAAAGTAGTTAAAACGTATAAAATAAAAACATAAGTAGTTCTATACACACGTGCGAGTGTTTCTAACTAGTATACAACAATACAATAACCCACGATACAGACACACCTCACAATTGTTATATATGAATGTATAGAGATCAGGACAAGGCATTAAAATTGAATTTATTGCAATGTTCTGCTCGTGTCATACAGGTGTATTCAGAGATAGGTATGCACATATATATGAATAGACTAGGCACCCATGCCATGCGTGTTTATGCCCATAGACACAGTGCCCACTGATGGGGCAACTAGTCAAAGTCTCATATTTCTGCTAAAATCTTCCAAACAGAGCCTTAAACGTACTCCAGAGGCGGCAGGAGCACGTGTAGATGCCCCTTTTATTATTCCAGCCACCTCTGGCTTTCCAGGACTCAGCTGATGACTTAAAAAGTTATCAGGAAATATTGACTGATTGAAAAGTCCTTTTCATAATGTCACTGTCACCTGAGCTGCAAAGCAGGGACATCAGCAAACACAACCAACATGCCCCTTCCATCTCATCCCCACCACCCCATCTTACATGCATTTGATTTCTTCATGATCAAAGTAACAATCTACTATTATTTTCAGGAACCAAATAGCGAAAAAACTAATAATGGGATTCACTACAAACTGCAATTATTATACAGTAATGGTAAGTCGTCATGAAATGTATTCTACACTGTATACATAAAAACATATATGTATATATATTTATTGGGATGTAATTTTTAGATTGATATGTTGTTGGGGATATTATAGTGAACCCTATAATTTATCATTAACCTGTAACAGACTGGTTTAAAAAAATCTTGTTAAACATAATTTAGAAACAGTAACTGGATACGTTATTAACAGTTAATTTTAACATAAAAGGGAATAAAATAAAGCCAGGATGAATATCTCAGTCAGATTAAGATGTGATTTTCAGGGTGCGTTGGGGTTTAGGTGCATTGCATAAAGATTATCCCAATAATAGATTTAATTATTGCTCTGCCTGTCCAGTACATTAGTCAGCGATCCCGTTATTGTGTTCGGCATGCCATGTTATCCTTGGCCGTGTTCACTGACTTTAGTACATATGATGAACCCCTTTTTCTACACCTCTTGCAGGAGTCAGAACAGAACAAGACCTTTATGTACGGCTAATAGACTCCATGACCAAACAGGTAAGCAACTTCCAAAACTTCTTGTTTAAACTTTGTGTGGGGTACTGTCATAGTTCACAAAGCATCTACAGGTTTTATTACAAAGTGGTCCTCATTCATCAGATGAGGTTATGGGCACTGCTATAGACAGAGGCTAGGTGGCCATAAAGAACATGGAGACATGATCTTTCCTGACCCCCAGGGTTATGGACACAAGCTGGGTCCCCACACATGGACCATAGACATCTCCCTGTCCCCTAATTTCTAGGTTCTCACCCAAAGCCCTACATTCATCAGTTGTGTCCCCACTTGGACTTTTCCTATGCCCTCTAGTCCTGTGTACATAGACTGGGTATACAGCCAGTGTGCCAGGGTGAAATATCAGCTTTCCTCTATTCACCTCTGTCTCTCCCGTCTCATCATTCAAAGTGCAGGCTCAAGAGGTCACCAAAAGCGTCTATTTCCTGCCCTGTGCCTCCATCAGGCAGTCCCTGTCACAGCTTGTAAATAACCTAATTACATGGACTTGCTTATTAAATTATTTAACCTGTCGTGTACAACTTTCCTGATAGTAACTAGAGGTTATCGATAAAAATCCATAGCAATTACGTGCAGTGCCAGGCAGCGCTCCCAACATATACACATAAATAAATATATATATATATATATATATATATATATATATATATATATATATATATATATATATATAAAACTTAATAATATAATAATAAATAATAATAAAAATATATATATATATTATACATACACCATATAATTGCTGAATATTGCTGAGTAGTAAATATATATATATATATATATATATATATATATATGTATATATAATTGATACCTTGTTGGAAACATTATAGGGAACCCTATAATTTATCATTAGCTTGTAACAAACTGTTTTAAAAACTATATATATATATATATATATATATATATATATATATATATATATATATATATAAAATGGCACTTAGGCATGGATAGGTGATGGAGAGACGGTCCATATTTAGATCGGTGTTCCCGTCAATAATGAAGTGTAGGACTAATATATGAGCAAATAGTAATAAATGATCCCCATCCCACTAATTCAAATGGCTGTGATCTCCAGCAGCTCGCCCCTGTGCACGCGGCCGCAGGCGAAAAGAACAAACTTCTTATTTTCGTGTATAAGCCGGCTGATTTGGGATTTGTCACTGATGCCACTCGAGTCCCTTCCTAAGGAGCAGATGACAGCGGGCAGGGGGACAGGCATGTGAATGGGGGTACAGTCCTTTCAGTCTACAGCTCTTGACAGCCTTTTCTTCCCTTTGTATACAAACAGTTGAATGGGACCTGCTGCTCTAATTAAGAGCTGCTGTTATAAGATCCAAGGCGGCCAAACACCCCCTCCCCAAAACAAAATAAAATCACAATAAAAAAAACGAGCACCTATTAATAGGAAAATGACAGAGACAAAATAGGGTAGAGATGGAAGTATTTATTGTTCATTTAGCTGGAGGGATGTCACAGCCTAAACAGAGGAGACAATCGAGGCATTTCATCTCCTAGCCAGTAACTGATCAAAGATTAAATGGCGCTGAACCGACAGTTTATGGATTTCTGTTTGTGCTACAAAACCAAAAAATAAATCATATCTAAATAGTAGGCAGAAAGATGCGATGAGCTGAGCAGTCCGTGCTCCGTATGGAGGGGAAGATGCTGGAGCTCCAAATATTTGGAGGGAGCAGGCTCAATGTTTGTCTCCGCTGTCTGTTTTCAAAACACTATCTGTTATTAAAGCTGCTGTGTTATTATTATACTGTCATCCTCATCCCCGGGCCAAAGCTTCCAGCAGTGCTGGCAACAGGCGCTACAATAGCTACTAACAATCCCCACATCTACTAAAATAGCAGGAGGGTACAAGACAGGGCACACAGGGCATGTCATGTGTACGGCAGATACACATTTGGGGGTTACTATGCTATACATGCCATAGGAGCTGGGCTAACTTTGTTTAGACTGACCATTAATTGCTACAAACTCTGTCCCTGTACTTAATACCCCCAGAGCTTTCCTAATGAGAAATAGCCCTGATTTATTTTACACTTATTATGTATTGTGCTGTAAAAAATAGAGTAATAATAGTAACAATATTCACAAAGCCTACTTCTGCTATTATTAAATCATATTGAGCACAACAGACAAATCCTGCTTTAAAAAATGATAATACAAAAAATATATATATAGGTTATAGCTTTATGATTTGAGCCCAAGCTTTGAAATACTTCTGCATCATAAATTGTAATTTATGTAGATTAATATAGATCAATGTGTTATATATTTATGTTTAATTGACATGATTCCTGGCCATCAACCTCAGCTATGGCAGTGAAAGTGTCAAGTGGCATGAAAAAAAAAGAGATGCCCAATTAGTGCCTTTATGAGGTGTTGAAAGGGATTAGCTTCCAAATATTGGGATGGCTGGCTGGCCTGTGAAAGCAGCGGTGCCTGGGAATAGGATTTTGCCCACAGAGAGTAAATAGTGCTGGGCAGCCTGGCAGGTTTGTTGGGGTCATGGCTTTGGCTTAGGGTGGGCACAGAGGAGAAGTGGAGAGGGAGGGGGGCAGGTAGGCTGAGCAGTACATACAGCCATGTGTTTAGTGTTAGTAGAGCGATGCCCTCATCTAGTAAGGGGCTTGTAATGATCCAGCCCCACAGATGATTCGTGTTAGTGGAAGCATAGCCCTGTGCAGGCTGATCAGACCCAGCTGGGGTGGAGGGCAGCTGTGGGAGGCCCCACTGGAAGTTTCAGAAGCCCACTTGGAAGATTAACACTGCTGGGTACACAACAAGCGGCCCGGGGCCGCCTGTGGCCCTCCAGATGTTCCTCGCTGGGTCTGGTTGTAAAGAAAAAGCTATTTAAACAGAGAAAACACGTTTTTTTGCCAGGAGTAGGGCCGGACCTGTCTGTATGTGTTGCTCGCAACACAGCTGGTGATGCCCATAGCTTTCCGGGCATCTACGAAGTTTTACATTCATGACATCTCATGGAAGTCCCTTATTTCCAGGACCAGCCCTGAACGTCTGTGGCTGTCCCTGGAAATTTTTATCCCATTCATTTCATCCTTTTCTTTAAACATTCCTTTTTATTTATCCATCCCTAAACTTTATTTTAGAATGCTATTTAATGTCATTGGATTGTAGTGCACCATAATTATAATTGCCCTAAAGTTTTTACACCTCTTCATAAGCAAACTGCCCTGAAATAAATACTAAACTTCTACAGATGAAGCAATATTCATATTTCCTGCGCTGACAGACAGCATTAACATAGAATTAGGAGTTAATGTGAAGGCCCCAGGATGGAAGTGGTTGGCTGTGTCCAGGAAGAGCTGTGACCCAGATATAGATACATAGCCTGTGGTTAGCCACTGAGCTGGTCTCTGGATGAGACCCGGTTACAAGACATCACTGAGCCGCTGAGGATGGCACCTAGCCCGCCTGGGATACTGGCTGCAGCATTGGCTGGCACAGCAGTTTCATTTCAGAGCTGGGATATGTGGCAGCCAGCCCTGGAGCCATCCATTCATCTCTCTCCTTCCACCATCCTTCCATCTATCTCTCCTTCCAACATCCACCTCTCCTATATCCATTCACCTCTCCCTCATCCATCCATCTCTCCTATATCCACATCTCCTCCATTCATCCATCTCTCCTATATCATTCCACCTCTCCTCCATCCTTCCATCTCTCCTATATCCATCCTTCCTTCCAGGCAGCAGACTGGAGGAGCAGAGCGCACCTATACCCTGCACCATCTGTCAGAGCCTATGTTCAAAAGCCACTCATCCGTACTCTCACACACACTGCCTTTTTACCAAAGAAAAATCATTGTTAGCACTTTCAAAATAAACACCAGATTGCCCATTAGCGCTTTCTCTCTAAATATCATCCAGTGATCAGCATATTGCAGAGCACAAGGCATCCCCATTGCTCAGGGCGCACAGCTCCTCCATATCTCCTAGCAGGACCCCCATTTTCCTGGCCGGGTTATTTTATCTCCATTACAAGGAAGAAAAAAAAACACACACAACTTATGGCAAACTGGAGCGCTTTATTGCTTGCCAAGGGAG
>CM070037.1:59203292-59298292 GCA_036250615.1 Ptychadena robeensis | reverse complement strand
GCTTCTAAATTTAAAGATATGACAATTTTATAGGTATTTCAGTCATTTGCTTCACATTGGACGTGAACATGAAGTGTGTATTTCAATGGAAACTGAATTATCTTTAGCTTCCTAAAGTGCTGTCACTTAAAAGTGACAAAATACTATTTCTCTGTTCTCGCCGTGGTTAGCATGAAAGTCTGAGCCGAACCAATGCATCCATGTATACTAGGCCAAAATTTAATTAAAATCTAAGTGTTTTAAATGTAAAAGGAAAAACATTTAGTAGGGAAATGCATTAATAAAAAAGAATACTGGAGGCTTTTCATTTGTTAATAATGAACTCTAATGCTTGTTCTAGTATATTTACTAACTAATTATTTCATTTACAGTTATTTTGGTCAATTTGCAGTTTCCATAAGTAGCTGTACCACATGGCTGGTTGGCATTTATAATATGAAATATGGACAATTATCTCATTAGCTAGTGCTAGCTTTTGGATATTTTTCACCTTGTACTTCAGTGTTGTCTTCCAGTAATTTGAACGCCCTCGACCGTAAAGCATGTTAAATAAAAATAAAAAATTACACAAGCTTTAAAATCTATGTCACATATTTTTTATTTTTCTCTAACATTTAATTTTGTCAACCATCATCCAACGTTGACTGCCCAGTTGAGACAGACCCGCAGTTGAGCAATGCCAAGAAATGAATGAAGTTGTCATTTTGCGTTTTCGAAAACGTGCTCCGTAGACTTTTAGGCAAACGTAGAACAGGAAATGATTTGACAAAAAGGAAGAAAAATCTGTGGGAATTTTTATAGACCTAGTTGGAAAAAAAAGAAAAAATTGTCAGGAATAAAAAAGAGAGGGACGGGTCATATTTTCTTTGTGGTATTTGTGAAAAGGATGAGAGTATCATATTCGTAGTGGAATAATGTTTTCTTGGAAAACACAAAAGCAGATGTTCCTCATTTTGGAACACCCATTGTCTACCTATCACAGCTACGAACAGATAAATCTCTCCAGTTTCACCGATACATTCCTATGGCTGTGAATGATTACCGGATTCTGCTGTGACTCTTAAACCAAAACCACACTACGAGATGAAATAATTCTTCTCTAGCCATTGCATAGCATGTTTTACTGCAGCCTATAGAAATTCCTGGTAAGCTCCTTTCCCTTTTTCAGCTACTTTCTCTCTTTCCTTGTTTGACTTCTCCGTACACAAGGACCTAGTTTCTGACTGTTGGGAACTGAAAAGACTGATTGTGGAGGAAGAAAGTGGGAGGCAGGGATTACATTACTATGAAAACATGAAACAGCAAACGGGAGAAGCAATGGCAGCTCGACACTGGCCACTGTGTTTACTGTGTTTCCTAATAACATGCTTTGCAACACTTTTCCAGATGGTGCCATCACAGCCCTACTGCTGGTTGGCATCTCTCTGGGTAGTAAAGGCCCCCCTTCTCCAAATAAATTTGGCATTATTCTATAGAGTTTAGGAGACTTATCATTCCAAGTGTGTCCTACTTTTCTGTATGTAAGCCAGACATCTGTTTAAACCATTTTCTTTCATACACAGTTGGAAAAGCTTGAGATTTGGGGGGGAGACAGAAAGAGAGGGAAAGGAAAAAAAAAACTTTTGTCATATTTAACAGCTGCCGCTAAATTTCAACCTGGTAGGGGTGTATGACTATGTGGCCTAAAATGCATAGTTAGCAATTTATATATTAAAATATGAATAAAAAAAATGAAAGATTTCCTTTCATTTATTTACATCATGATATTCTTGATTGTTGTATTGATTATTATTTTTTTTTCCTCCTTGCTCTTTGCTGGGTTACATATTTTGTAATTGTAGAACAGTAGCCAAAGAGTGATTGGAGTTTTTGTAGCCAACAGTGTTTCCTTTCACTTCCTGTCTCAAAGGTCATAGAAAGCTGACCTTTGCTGGCAGCCCCAGTCACTGAATTATTCATGTGATTGACTTTTTGTCAGTGCACACAGTTGTGCTCTGGGACCTTTTATTCATTTACCTCATTTAAAGCGCCTTTCTGCACCTGTTCTAGTATTAATATCATGTAATTTGGGCCTAATGCCGATTTTGCTGAGCACTCATTATATTTTTTATTAGCTATATTTCCAAATGATTATGTATGATTATCACTGAGCCTCACAAACAGCGATGGGTTATTCCCCAGACCTTTTACACTCTTCGTGTTCGGTTGTTTTCCGAAGCGAGTAGGGTAAACATTTGACCAGTCCTATGTTTTTTATACATTTTTTTTAATTCCTACTCCCAAAACCAACCAGAGAACTTACTGTGTTCTCCCTGATGGGTTTGTGAAAGCATGATTAAATTCAACACTGCCGAAGCTGTACAAATGCCAGCATTTATAAGGTCAATGCTTTTGTTAAAAATGCTATGTAAATGAGGATCTGCAAAAAGGGACATTAAATAAAATTAAATTCATTGTCTTCTTTAATGTCATTTACATTTTGGCTAAGCCTTAGCCTGTCAAGGAGGATTTTTAAAAATAATTTTAATTACACATCACTCAGAGATCCAAGGCTCTCTATTCATATTTGGATAACCTGCAGGAGAAGATGATTGTTTTGTTTAAGTTTTTTTTTTAATGAGAGAGTAGCGTAGCATTTGCCCAAATGCCCTCAGAATGATCAGACCTGTATATTAGATTTTTCTTATAGAAACTAGAGATACTAGATTTAGTCTTCTGTTTTAGGAGACTTAAATCTGGTTTATTGTAGAATAAGTGTCTGCCTTCTGTATATGCTTGAAAGATTTCAGTAATAAATTATTTTCAGAGTAAACAGAAGCTTTTTTTCTTCTTGCTTTTCTTCCCATTCCCTCTCCAGCAAATTTGGCATTGATTCGAAGGATATGAGAATTTTTGATTAATGGCTATGTGTTTAGCACTTGGTGCTTGGCAAAAATTATCAAAATAAACTATGTAGCCCCCTAGGTGCAAGTAATTTTCTATGGCCGGGGTTCAATGTTGTCATGTTTAGGTGGCCCAAGCTGTAGTTACCCAGCATGCTTTATTTCTGTTTTACTACAGTTAAATTTTTTTGTGCACCTCTACATTAAATAATTTTTAGAGCAGCTCACAGTGGACATGTTAGACTAATATCATCCATTTTTTATGTTCTTTTCTGTGCTGGCATTACATGTAGAGGGTCACAAGACAACAAGGGTCGCCAGTCCTGCAAATTTTATGCCAATATCTGTGGATAATGTGTTTTAAGAGACCTGTGTTCCTCTGGCAAAGCTTACCACCCACACATTTTTGATTCCACATCAAAATTCCAAGCAGGGCCACAGCAGACCCCGCTTATTTTAAAACACTGCACAAGTATCCACTTGTATGCTCTCGCGTAATAGCAGACATGATGGGAAACACTCTCCACTGTATTATTAGTTTGAGATCAAGAGGGGTGACGAGGCGTGATTCTGAATTGAAACGCTTACGTCTTAAGATTATGATCAGCAAACGGCGAAAAAACAAGGTCAACGACTTAGCCATTTTTCATAATTTTCTCTCCTCCCTGCACATAATTCGGTAGAGCCATAGTCCTTGAAGGATGCAGAACCCCTGGCATCTTTGTAGAGCTTTGTACAGGCATATGAAAGCAGCATGTGTTTGCGCGGAAGTGGGTGGGTTTTTGGCCAGCCTGTCAAAAACTATAGTCCGAGGCTTGCCCTGATGCTAACCACTTGGTGCTTCTGTTGTGGCCTTATCAGGTGAAAATGATAGATAACGCCTGGCCCTGTAGTTTTCTAAGGATGCCTTTGATGAATTGCATGAGGTGATGGAAAAATCTGCTAACTTCAAGGCTTTGGCAGTCTAGCTAGAAAAAGTAATCAGATTGTGAATATGCTGTTTTTCCAACAAACTGGATTTGTTTTTTTTAATAACAATATACATGAATTGGTTGAGTCTAAATATTAAATTCATGTGTTGCACAGTCACTGCAGGTTTCATGAATGCAAACTGAATGATGCAAATTCGGAAACTTGTGGCTGAAAAGTCTAAGAGGAATTGAACATTAACTTTTAATATAACCAAATCCACAGGGCTTATAAGCATGATTATCTTATGTCCAAAAGATCATCAGAGTTCAAGCAGTTTGCAAGATTTACATTTACAGTTTGTTTATAGTGATATTAGTGGGAAGTATTGTAAAGCATGTCTTATGAATGCAGATCCCTACTTTTATTTATATAGATTAAAAATATCTAAACCAAAACACTAAACTAAACCATGTCAAACATGTCCTCTGTGCTTTAGCAACCTAATGTCATGCAGTTAGTTTGTAGTTCTATACTAAAGAAAAACAGCTACCCTTTAAGTAAGTCCAACTTCACCACTTCAAGTGTTAGCTGCTTTGTTAAGGGATTTATAAATAATTTATAAATTTATAAATAAATAAAAAAATTTATAAATAAAAAATTATACTTAATCTGTGCTACTCAGAAGATTGTGCTTTCTCACTGAATATTCAAAATTGTGGGCAGACCTTCATTGCCCTCCTATGCAGACCTTAGATTGCACAGGATGGGGTGAGAGAGCTATGGCCTGGGGACCAGTCACAGGAACTTAGGTATATCACCTTAGTTATGCCCAAATTAAGCAGTTTACTTTAGGGAGAGGACCCGTTAGAAAGGGACATTTTTACCTGGGAAGTCCCTGTTAAACGTGCTTCTCCTTTTTCTGTGCCATGTTAAAAGTATTTCTTTGACTTTTTCCTTCCGGAGTAATGTCAGTATCGTGTGCTACTGATAAAGTTCTTAGAACTCACAGAGACCTGCCCTGTGGAGCTGAAAACTACACATGCAGTGTAAATACCTTCACTTCTGCCAAGGTAGGAAACAAGACACACTTGCCTCTGCATCTGTGCAATAATGAGCTGTTTATGTTTAGTTCGGTTTAGTTTATCCTGTTGATAATTTTTGGCTTTTGGCACTAAAGGCCAGAAAGAAAGAAAGACATGTCATAGAAATCAGTTTTACTCTGAAGGACTGGTTAAATCTAGCTGCTGAGATTCATTCCCGGCTTTTCGAATGTCACATATTATGTGACAAGCGTCATCAGCAGAAGACAGAGTCACTGGTTCTTGTTATGGGTTAAAGACGCTAAAATGATTTAAAATCACATTTAGGACAAGAGCTATTAGCTCTTGTTTGAGGGAATTACCCAAGTGACATCTTGATGGGATAAAGTTGAGCTCTGGTATCCCAGGCCCTAAATCTGCTACGTGTAGATTATGTTGTAGTATAAATGTAGGCTGGGGTATAGTATAGGATTGTATCTTATGGATGAAAATAAAGGATACATTTGCCAGGAAAGGAATATGTGTCAATAATTGTTGTCAAAATTCCATCGACCTTTGGACTGTTGACCTGTATAGCCTTGAGATGTTAAATTGTGATATCAGTAGGCTTCTTAGGTGTTGATGTTCAAAAGCTAGCTAGTTTTTGTGTGCAGATTGTGGCACCCCCATAGCCCCATAGTATCCCCCCTGTAATTTTAATGCATAACTACATTTTACATAATTGTATATGGCAAACATATTGAAGTGAAGTGTCTTTGTATGAGCCTAATGTCCACAGTTAGACATGGAGACACACGTGCCAAGCGGTTTTGGCTAGGATCAGGTTTCTGGTAGAGGTTTAATCTAGGCCTTTTAAAACATTATTATCTAAAGTACTAGCCATTTATGAATGACTGCACAAGCCATCACTTATGTGCAGTTAATTATGATTTTAGATTAATACAATTATATTTAAATAATAATTTTTGTATTGCATAGTATAGTGCCTTGTAGCACTGAGATTGAGGGCTTAAATGCCTTTATGGATGCTTTCTGCTTAGTGTCTTTATGTTCTCTCTGTTTCTGCGTTTTCTTTATATTTCTTCCTGCAATCTCAAAGCATTCTAGTAGGTTAATTGGCATTCTCTCAAACTTGCAATGGAGTGTAACCAAGAATGGTAAGGACATTAGAATGTGAGCTCCTTTTACAGACAAGGATTAATATGAATGTATATTTCCCCCAAAATGCTGTGTAATATGTGGAAGTCATATGAATATTGGGAATAAATACATAATGCAATCTTTAGGCGGGTGCAGCGGCTCTGGATTATGTGATCAAACTTCAGTGTTTATCGCTCCTAGCTGAGCTCTGCTCATTTACCAGTCAGATGAAAACACTGAGAATCAGCAGTCCCATACATGTGTTGAAAATTAGATTGCCCATGCTGTTTTCTCTCTAGCTCCTTCCAGGGGGGCTAATGATATACTTATATCTCTGTGATTGTTGTGGCAGGGTAGAAGACCTGATGGAGTGCTAGATTAAATCTCCAATGATAGAAACTGATGCTGCAAATGCCAGAAAGTGATTGACAAGGAAGGCTACAGGAAGTGAAAAGTTTTGGGAGCTTAACCTGCAGTTGGCAGAGCTTGCGAAACTTGCACTCCAAGAAAATGAAAACCATTCAACTCCAGCCGCCTGCCAGAACACAAGCTCCTCTTGTTAGTTTATCTTAATGGGGAATCTTTCAAAAATGTTTGCGGTCAAAACTATACAGGCTCCGAAACTGACATGGCATTACTTTGGGGGCTTTTCATGTAAAGTATAGGTATCAGCGCAGATATCGTTTGCTGCGACGGATTAATCGGAGGAGAAAAAAGAGAAACATTAGCTTTGCCGCTATTTGTTTTTGTGGATGAACGTTTATTGGTGCTGATATTATTGTTATGGTTATCCTAGCCTAAAGTTTGTAATTATATTGAAGAAAAACAGAGCCAACTGTTAGAGTTTGTATAGCTGTAACCTGAATTACTGTGTGAATTCCAAAAAAAAGGAAAGGGGGGGGGGGGGTTAATGGTTTTAAAGTTACACAGCTATCAAAAACCAGTTTTCTCACTATAGGAATGAAATCATTCCCTAATGTTGGGTTATGGCTGAATAGATCGTACAGTGCGGTTTGGAATTCGCAGCAGAGACAGTATTGTGTTTTCTCAATAATTCACTAGGAAATGAGTTTAACATGTGTGGAAAGGAAAAGACATATATTTGTGTCGTTGTAAGACATGTAGCATGGCCCTCACTAACGGAAAGAGACGGCTCCAGCTTGTCTCTAGTGAAAGACGAAACACTCTTGAACATCTGGTGAGAAACAACAGCTCCTATCACCCCCTATACTTCCTTGCCATCCACGGCCACTGACCAGCTTGATCCCATCTACATCTACTTTGGTAAAAAAGACACACTGCAGAATTTAATTGAAATGTATATTATAACAAAGAGCTTAACAAATAATCACAATAGTCAATGTCCCTGGAAGAGCTAACAATCTAATGTCCCTGCTACAGCCACAAACACACATTGTTTGGCCACATGGAATGGATACTAGGAGACCTACCAGCTTTTTGGGATGGTCATTGCATGAACCTTGAAACTCAATACAGGTTGTTCATCTGTCAGGAATTAAACCCTTAACTTTAGTGCTGTGGGACAAGTTTGACATTTCTTTGCATTCCCATACTGAAGTATAATGTAAAGTTAAATATCTTAAATGAAATGACAATTGCATTGTAAGTGATAGTTCTTAGGTTTGGATAATTTACACTTGATCATAAGTTGCTAAGGGTTGTCCAACTCCTGTCCTTTAGGGCTACATACATGCCAGGTTTGGTATATATAACGTCATTTTCTGACTTCATATAAACCACACCTTACACCTTCTGAGAAATACTAAAGCTAGCCATACATGGTTCAATTGACATCAAATCGATCATCAATTCAGTTTTCGATCATTAAAACTTATGTCGATTGTAATTGAATCGAAGTACACACCACATTGAGTATGGCAATCAAAGCCCGACTTCCGATGAATTTAATCGTTTTCACAAAGCGATTGTCCCCAGAGTGATCAAAAAGGGACCATTGATTGTCACAGAGTGATCAAAAACCCATAGGTCATATCTTTGGCATTTTTAAAATCCCGTACATTATAATCGTGGCAAAAAGGACACGGGGGAACACACATTACATTAGGAGATGTATTCACGAGATCGCATTTGCATGCTGTGTGTCAGTGAAACAGAACACACGATCCCATTACAATGCATGCTTTGCCATGGTTTAATTACGTATTGCAATTTCCCTCCTCCCAGAAGTTACACTACTGCTCATTGATTGATTGAATCAAATCTCAATTGGACGGGTCAAACAACAGTAACAAAAAATGCGACACAATGTGTGGACAATCAATCAAAATTTTCCAACTGGTCCGATCAATTTCGAGCGGAGCCACTGACAATTACAATCGATTTTCAATCGATCGGACCATGTGGACATGCGTCAATTTCATCGACCGAGTAAAAAATTGATCGACATTACATTGATTGTACAGTCAATTGAACCATGTGTGGCTAGCTTAAGAATGTGTGATCATCTGGCTCTCGATGGCTGTATTTGTACAACCCTGGTATAGTTCAATGATGCAGACATTAGTACTATAGTGAAGTAGGCAGTTACTCCTCTTATTCAATCAGTTGTAGACTTGTAATATCAGGTTCTCATGGGATAGTTTGCATATCATCCTGTTGTTCTGCCTTATTGAACAATTGTGCTGTGGCCAGCCTCATAGTACTTAAGATTAGTTTAAGAGATGGTAATTTGCCATACACATTTACACTTTAAACATTTCACATCCAACTTCCCAATATGCTAACCACTTTACCCGCCAATAACACAAACACATTCTCATGCCAGCTTGGTAGATAGTTTTTATTTTTGTAATAAATAATGACACATCTAGAAAACGTGACTGGAGGTGTTTAGGAAAAGAAAACCCAGCAGGCTGAGGTTGTTAGGGGTAAAGAAAATAACCAGTTAGAGCGGCCAGTAGTGTCATGTAACAGTGACATATGTGCAATGAAAGGACCTACTTGATTGTGACTAACATAAAGGACACTTCTTGTTCCTAAAATGCAGTAGAGTGCTCTCTGCACATTAACCCTTTCATAGGTGGCAGAGAGTCTGCAGAGGCACAGAAGGCACAATTAAGTTTGGTGTCAAAGAAGAAAAACCCTCGGCAGTTGGAAAGGGTTATGGATGCACAATGACGGGGCGCAAGTGGTTTTTATATTGAATAGCAGTCAGTAAAAGTGAGCCTGTGCTGGGCTTTGTGTGCATTGTCAGGGATGATTTTTTTTTTTGCCAGTCCAAATTAGATTAGAATTTTCAACCTTCTGTCATTAACAGAATGCCGAGGCCACAATGATAGAAGCACGACTTGTGTTATGTTCCACCACTAATTACGCAATGAGTTGGAACTGACCCGAACGCATTAGCTTTATACCGTTCTTGTACAATACTTAATATTGCTGTTTAATAATCCAAAAACAATAACAATACAAAAAGTCATTTCATGGTCTTGGTTATTACTTATTACCTTTTACCAAGTACTTGGGTGCATTTGTTAAATGCTTTATTACAATAAAAAAAATACAAGTGTTTGAACACTAAGGATGTTGTAACTGCCTGTAATGTAACATATTTTTAAACCCTAACCTGTGTTTAAAAAACATTTAGAGCACACAAACCATTGATAATCTGTTTCATACTATGTAAAATCATTGTTTTTTGTGTAAAAAGGCAGAGGGAGGCCAAGAGTGCTTTTTTAAATATATTTATAACATATCTGTTAAAAAATAATGTCATGTATCAACTGAGCATTGATTGGGAATGGCCATTCTTTAAAATAACAATAAACACTAGGGACACTCTCCCACCCCTACCAGCTGATCGAAGTGGGGGTTGTGGGGGGAGCAGGGGAGCACTTCTCATTGTTTTATTGATGCTTTAAAGAATGATAATTTAAAACCAATTCTTGATCAATAAATGTGGATTACTAGGCGCTGGTCAATAGGTACATGGTAGATCTCAAGTGTTTACCAGGTTGTGCACCAGTTGACCAGTGTTTGCCCATTTTAAGGACCCATATAAATGAGCGGCTCCCTATTATTTACAATTTACATGTGTCAACGCATTGTGTTGCAGCATCCAGCAGTACAAACATGGATGAGACCTCTGTTCGGAGATATAAGTGCCATTTATTGAGAGAAACAAACGTTTCTTCAGTTAAGTATGAATTCACAGCCACATTGTTCCCTTCACATAAGGCAGGTTTTGTAAATCAAATCCATATGCTGGGCCTCTGTCATGGCCCCCTTCCCTCCTTTTGGATCTGCACTATCATTTATTTCTCCATATTCCCACTCCTGTAAACGTCGCCAAACAGAGCTCCCCCATCTATTTCTATTTTCCGAGTGTACTGTAGCAATTTGTCCTTTGACACAATAAGATTGGGTTAGGAAACAAGTGGGGGATTGAATTGGACATGGTGTTAGTCCCAACAATTGGAGGTCATCGGGCAGTGATATGGACAAAGCAGTGAAGTCATCTGTAACTTGTGAGATATGTGCACTGGGCCTTGGCTGGAGTCAGGCCCAAGGGAGGCACATAGATTTGGTAAAAACAACAAAAAAAATGCTTTTTCTCAAAAAAGAAAAAAGCAAGAACAGTGTTCATTTATTACATTTGACACATCCGTTCTAAATATAACAGTAACTTTCCTTTAGATCATTAATTTCATCCTATAAATGACTTATGCAAGATAATAATCTGTTCCGTCACCCACAGCGTGATCAACGCATTCCCATAAACACTTTTTTTTCTACACATGATTTTTTAATATATTTTGGTGTTTTTTGTGCTATCCATCCAGCAGTCCCATCCATTGCTCCCTGTTCCTTCCCATTCCCCCAGTACGCCTCATACTCTCATCGGATTCTTAACGGGAGGGGAAATTGGGAAAAAAAGCATGTGCTGAGCTGAATGCATTCTTTGGTTAATGTAATTTCTTTAGGCTATTTGTCTTTACAAGTGAATCAATGTTCATGTTTCCTTAGCCCTCGCTATAATTACTCCCAGCAATTATTGCATCCAGAACCCTTCTACAGTCCAAAACACATTTGTTCCCATTTATTAGACTGTAAGCAGTAACTAATTTACATTGTTTTAGGGGCTTGGTGCTGTGGTAATTTATTGCATGTGCTGCAGTTGAAACAGAGTTGACCACTACGGTTGAAAAATAGTTGAAGCAGAGGCAAGGGAGCACTATGTAGCAACACTTGCTAGGCTAAATGACTTTTTTTTATCCCATCTAATGTAATATAAAGTGTAGAAAAAAGTCACAAAATGTTATGAAAGATTAGCCAGTGCTAGATGTTAATGACATTGCTTTTGCATGGTGTTTAAATGGGCAGCCAAATTATGTTGGAAGGGGTTTTAGGTATACTGAAGAGGAAGCTTCAATGCCATCTTCTTGATCTTCTGTTCTTGTAACTTTATTAATAAAGGTTCTTTACAATGTTCGCTGCCCATTTATCCATGGAGGACTGTTTTCATGTCCCTTTAAGACATCTTACGTTTTTCTCATGCATTTATTTTCTGTCTCTGAGAAGAGTGATCCTATTTTAGAGACAGTGGTCCTAATTTCTGCTCCATGCTGGAAACTCTTGTTAATGCCCTGAATAATATATTTGTCAGCACTGTGCTCTGGATCTGAAAGCACTCCGCTGAGAAAACAATGCCTTTACTGTTCACCCCCCCCCCCCTCCTCATCCTAGCAGATTTCGTTATCAAGTTGGGGGGAAAAAAAGGACTTGTTTAGGCGAAAATAATGATCATAAATTGAGTTGTGGAGTGCAGCACTAAGAAAGCGGTGACAGTACTGGCTATCAGGACCCGCAGTTTCGAGGAAATATGAGTGTTCTGATCCAAGGAAGCTGTAATTATCTTTTTTTGTGAAGAATGTACAATGGTGCTAGGATGATGAATTGATCACAGATTGGAACCGTGGTATAACTGTCATGTTACAGAGATAAGAGGGTGCATAGGGATTGCTCATTCTTTCTGCTAGTTCACAGCCAGCTAGTTTATTAGCACAAATCCCAAATGTTTAGTAAACTCATTAGGTTCCATCTAATGCTAATTTATCACCATAGATGGAAACATAGCAGTTGAAGCCAAAGGACTATACAGTATACTCAGGATTTTGCAGGGTACTTTGATCAATCACCTTCTTACTGCCGAGTGTCTTTTATTTTGTTTCTCTTTTTTTTCTTCTTTAGCCCTCTTAACAGGCTATTGTGATGAGCCCTGAAAATACTGTAGCCCTGCTATTGCTCTAATGGGCAGCTAGAGGTTAAAAAACAAAGGCATGTGTGATTTTTGTACAAATGATTATGAAATTTTGATTTTTTTTTTACAAATCTGTTTTTCTTTTCCCAAACATCACAAAATGTAAATGTCAAGTCTTTTATTTATTTGAAATTTCAGAATTTTTTTTTTCCTCGAGTGTTAATGCCCAGTCTCCTGACATTTTCGTACATATTCTATAGTGTTTTTCGAAGAGGATAATAACCTTTGCTTGATCTTAGGCAACAGCTGCAAAGATAATGAAATTCTTATGATATTTCACCAGGTAAAATGTGAATTGCAGAAGAAAAGCTATTGAATTTTTATGGTTCTTAATCGCATAAAATGAGATTCATGGGCCATAGGTATAACTATACTCAGTGGAGTTGGGCAAAGGTGCAGTTACAACACTTGAACGCTGTGTGGTGTCAAGAGTTTTGTTGTGTTTCTCTCTTCTTTTTTTACCTTCCTCCTGCAAAATTATTCTCAGAAAACAATGGACTGCACATTCCAAGGTAATGAAATATGACTATATATTTGTGTTTGTCCTGGTTTGGTGACATAAAAAATCTTTTATGGCCCCCATTAATTTGCCTGACTTATGTTCCAAGTCTTGACGTTACCCGATGATTGCGAACCCCCTTTTGCAGGTTTGCTCACCAACTAAAATCAGATCTCATCTGCAGGCCCAGTGGTATTGATCCGTATTTAACATCAAGGCTCACAATTGATTGCCATTGATTAACAATAAAAAACTTCCCTAGGTGCGCAGCAGCAAGACCAATATTCCAAGAGAATTGCTCTGTGTTAGTTCATTGACTATTCCTCAAGACATAAAACCTTCTGTGTAAAATATAAATTAGTTCTTTCACACGTTGCAGAGGGGAGGCTTTGAGGTTTTTGTTATCATAATGAAAGCAGAAGATGTTTTTAGCACTCTCCTCCCCCCACAAAGGTCCATCTTAACTGGGATGAAGCATTTTTTTACGGTTATAAAAAGTAGAATAGTTATATGTTTATTTAGAAATAGTTTTACTCAATAGGTACAGCAGACATTGGCAATGCAACCCAATTTCGTAATTAATGGAGTCAGGCCATTGCCATGGGCACTAGGCACATTGGTCTTTGTTTTATGAAACAAACTTGTTAGAACATCAATACTCCAAACCAATAATAGTATAATGGCTACTAACAAATATTGTTAAAAAAGTTCTCAGGATTTTAGTAACCAATATATTGCGGACGGTCACATTTAAGATACAGCTTGAACTATTCCCTCACTTATTCCTTACTCTTCCAACTCTATATGTAGTTTCATCATACAATGACCTGTCCTTATTATAGAGTTGACCTTAATAAATGTAAAAGTAAAAAAAAGGTTATATATATATAAATATATATATACCCACTGAGTAGCTAAGTGAAAAAAGTTTCATGTGAACAGGATTGCATTTTGCCTTTTCCCTAACCCTGGATTGGTAACTCCTGGTTACCAAGTGGCTCCACAAACATATTGTCAGGTTTTCTGAAACACTGGAACATCTGAAAGAAATTATCCAATCTTTTACATCCAGAAGTTTACAGTTATATAATGATGGAGAAAACCGCAAAGCCCGGGGGATGGCGCATTTTAGAGATACTTTTAAAATGAAATTATCCAGCCAAACCTAGTAGACATCCCACTTGCATTTAAACACAATACATTCAATCTGGAATTAATTTCTTGGTGATAGGGAAAAATCCAATTTACCGCCTAAAAAAAAACTTGATTGTGGAATCATTTTCTACAAGTTGTATCCTGTAAAGAAATTATGTTTACTTGTCTGTGGGAACCAGAGAGAAAGCCTCTTTAGGCTTTGGGTGTTTGGACTGTATTAGACAGCAGCTTAAGGAAGCTTTTTATTTTTTTTTTCTTCGTCAAACTTGTCTGATTGTTTGTTGGGAAGCAAATTTGCTGTTGCTTCACTGGAAGCTGAGCCCACCAAATTGCTACCCATGACTCTTTTGGCATGCTTTCAGGAGAGTGGAACTAAAGAGCTCTTTTAAACTCACACAAATCACTCGCAAAACATCTATGGCTTGCAGATAAATGCTGAGCAAGTGTGGAGTGTAAACCGAAAAACTGTGCTTATCTAGAATACTGCAACGGTTTATAACAACAAAAATGTTCTTAAATTTCAGCTTGCAGTTCTTATTATTAGCAGATCTTAAAAATGATTAACCAGAAACAGATTAAAGGAGAATGAGCCCCGGGGCTAAATACAGCCCTTTACCTTGCATTTGATAAGGAGTTGCCCCATATGCATTATCTGCTCACATTGGACACCAACTGTGAAACCTGATGACCTCCCATATGAAGGGACCATAACTGTACTAGGTCAAAAACTAGAAGATGCTAGAACTGAATGGTTATGGTTGAACAAAACTGGATTTCCATTTTACATTGATTGTATAAGGCCAAATAGCATAGCAGTTATACTAGTAAAAGATATCTAAAGTTACATAAACCAAAACACAGACCATAGCATGGATTCATCATGTCATGTACCCTATTTGTTGGGCTCAGAATCAGAGTCATTTGTTCCTTTTAGGTAAGTAAAGATTGATGATTACGAAGTTCTGAGGCAAGTACCAATTTGGTAGTCCGGAGAAACTGTGGAAGATCATAAATATAATGTTTTGTGGTTTGTATCTCCAGTCATAAGGGCCACAGGTTGCTCATACTAATTTAGAACACATTCTTATAGTACATTCTACATTCTTTTCCAACTAAGACTTTCTGGCTATTTTCTTAAACCTGTTATTGTGATGATCTTGCTTCCTGCAGGCACAAATTACAAAAAAGTGGTTCAGCACTGGTAACCATTTAATGGTACTTGATTGGAAGCTGCTGTGATTCCCAACAATGTGGCCCCTTCTTACTTAGACTCTAGATCACAACATTGCTAGAGTCTTGCTCATTGCTAGTTTATGTGTTGTGTTGTTACCCTAGATGTGTGAATTCCACCATTAGCGCCTAAAACAGTGCTGCAAGGTGATTTAGACCAGCTGTGTTAAACACAACATTCTGTTTTCCCATCCTTCCTGCCCAGATTAGACCACTACTGTGTGCTTATTGGGTAGATTAAAGACTAATGTAAACACAATTATCGGCAGTGCACTTCTGCAGCTCCTTTGTCCAAATGTTGCTCATGGTCATTACCTGGAATGACATCTTATACAAGTTGACTGGGATGATGGATCAAAGGCCGGTGTTAGCAAACTGAGCACGTGAACCATAGAACAAAGAGGAGAGCAATGCTCCTTTATTGCACATATTGTTTACCACGGCATCAGAGGTGATGTTTTTGCCACAGTTTTGCCACCCATGGCTGTCCAGTTTACTAAATTGTCCCATGGTTTCACAAAATGCTAAAATGCCATTGTTTTTAGAAACAAATGTGGGCACCAAAGTACATCAACTGACCGCAAACCCACCCACAGAAGTTAGCTTTAGGCAGGTGGTGAGATAACCACCCATGGTTGATGGTCTAAATGAACTACAAGGACCTGCTGCAGTTGACTAATTATCCTGGCCAGCAAATCAAATTGTCATTGCAACCTACCCATTTAATTTCCTTTTCACCAAAATTCCAGGAACGATTGGTGCCTAATCGCAAGGAGATTTCCCAGCATGAAATTCCTACTACTCCAAACTGACATTTACTCATGAAGGCTTATTGGTGTGTGCATATCTTCCCTAAAGAGCCAGCCTGCTGCTTGCCCGATGGCTGAGAGCCCTTAAGAGGAATACTTAGGCAGACTATTAAAACTTTAAATGGGATCTGTTTATAGTTTTCCTACTTCTAAACATTAACTAAGCAGTTCGGATTTAAAAAATTTCTCCTGGCCAGATATTTTTTCCTCATCAATTTCATTTCATCTGGTAAAACATTTTGCAAAGTACAGCCAACATAACACCTCTATGATATGAAACAAGCATCATTTGGACAATTTTTCCCTAAAATGTCATCTTATATTTTTGATATATCATTTCATGATATAGAGGAACCATACTGCATGGTTTGTATGTTGTGTGCACTGGTTTCATGTGCTTATCTAGTTTATCAATAAGACCCTGGGCTTGCTCATGGCGCCTTCCTAGAGAAGATCCTATTGGTCCTTGTACTGGGAGTTCCAAGGCTCAGCTTGCTTTCCCGGAGAGAATGCCTTAATGCTGAATTTGATTAGTTTGTGTTTACACTTTGTGCTGGAAAGCAAAATCCATGTCCTTGTTAGAGAAAGCATTGATGGTGGGGATAGAGTTTAGGGTGTTTTCTCTTCTATATCTGTAGTATACATGTGTACCATGTGATTGTCCTCTTGATCCCCCTCTTTGTGATGGATCCCTGTCTGACTTTAGCAAGAAAGCTTATTTTCATTTAAATCTTAGATATTTACTTTACATTTCTAAGGCCTGGACTACAACTATCATAGTCTTCATTGTTTTCTTGCTAAAGGCCCCTAAGTAAGATTCGAAGTAAGACATTAATTAACCTCCATTTGACATGCTAAAGAATATGTAAGGTCATTTCTCCCCCTAAATACTAAAGGTAGATATTTGTTTTTAAATGTGTGTGAGTTTTATTGTATTATATAAGTGTTTCCTTTATATAGTTTTAAGCATGTGGCATTACTGGTATTTTTGTATAGTGTGTAGATATCTTCATTTCCATGAAAATACTTTTTGTTAAGGTTGCCCTCTACAGAGCTGTGTAATATGTGCTGACTGAATAGTCTTTGTGCAAAGGAATATATACAGTATACTTCCTATCTCTTCTAATTCAAAGCACGCATTAACACCGTGGACCTCTGCAGCCTATAATGTTGTTTATCCCCATTAGCCCACACTTGCCATGTAATAATATCACCTCTGTGTTTGTAATGAGTCAAGAGCTTGCAGAGACTTGAAAGCATAAAGTGAGAATAATTTGCCTTATCAGATGCAGACACTGCAGGGAATTGAGCCTTATCTCTTCCTAGTGTTAAGACTGCCTGGTCACTTCCTAAACTATACAGCTTCATTCTCTGTCAGCCTGACAAAATCCAGATGAGGCCAAACTTGGATTTTTTTCTTTTATTGGTTATGGCCCCAGCATTCTCTCTTCTCCCATCCTTCAACAGGTTCACTTTATGAGGCATAACTACACTGAGTAATATCTTGCTCTGCTCTCTCTCCTCTCATTGATTCTACAGCCTTTAATTGCATGAAACACAAGCCAGGCTCCCTCCATCTAGGCCAGTCACCATCACCTTTGACTGCTGTTATTCATTGCTATTAGACAACATCTAACTAAGATATTGGCTTGCACTTTGACACTGACACTGCTACTGTTCTCTGATTGTGTTGTCAATCTAAAGAGGGTTTAAAAGTGGAGAAAAAAGACCCAGTAATGCAACACCCTTTCTGGCCAGGACTGAGATTGGAACGTTCATGTAAATGCGCCTGAGGCTTAGTTTTAGACTATCAGGTTGTATAGAAGAGGCCCACTGCATTTTGTAAATTTAGTGGCATGGTCCATTTAAAGTGGAACTGTTGTGTTGTGTAATGTTTAGATATACATGTCCAATGTTTCTAGTAAGAAGTGTTAAACTGAAACCTGAACCTGAACAGCTGGCTATCCTACTGGTAAGATATGACATTATTTCTTGTATGGGCAGCAAGTGAGGAGAAATTTCCCTTCCGGGTGAGCAAACTGTATAAAACTCGACAGCTGGTTGAGTAAGATTTCAGACATGAAATCCGACCCAGTTGCACATCAATGTCCAATAATACAACTCTTCTGACCCCTGGAAAAGTCCCATGGTTTGGGTAATGGAAGAATATGGAGCAGAGCGATCAGTCAGTAAAGTCAATAAAGGCCAAGCCACAATTGTGTAAAAGAAAAACCAAGGCAGCAAAGCACCCCAAGCTTACCCTGTTGGGAGGAAGTAAAGGGAGGGTGTTTCACAGTCCTAAATGGACAGTGTTGTATACAGTACAATACAGTAAGTAAATATTGTCACTTTAAGACTAGAAAGATGTTTTTCAGAAGATCACCAGGAAATAAAGACTAGTACAGCAACTAAAAATATTTGAGCTTCTTGGTTTTATACTTTATATTTTTTATTGTTTTTAATTAGTATTATGTTTTAGATATGGTCTAATGGCTTTAGATATTACAGCATTTAAAGCTTTTATTAAATATGTTTAATTAGCCACTAAAACGCATGACTTTGACAGCACATTTTTTACCTGCTCCATATGTGTATGTATTCATATAACAGTAACAGTAGTCCCCACTTTTTTTTTGCAAAATATGCTGCGGTTTCTCATTAGTCCAGTGCTGAAATGGAATGTGTATGGAGTGTAGTAACATTAAATATCCGAAGGATGAACGAAATGGTTTTATTTCCATGTTTGTTTCTGTGTTTTATATTTTCAGACCTGTTGGATGACTGATAGGAGCTTGGATGGCTTGCGTCATAAGCAAATTAGCTCCTTGCTGTCTGTATCATCTTGTTTCTCAGGCATTATTTTACAAGGCCTCATACTAAGGAGGTCATTTCCCCGGCATGATGGCTTGTTGTTCATGAATCTGCTTTGTGCCAATTTGTGTGTGCATGTGCAATCAGAAGTGACTCGGAGTTAGCAAGATTATAATCATCTAGATGCTCGTCTGAAACCTTGCCCCCCCTATTCGACCACCATGAATCGGGATGATTCCAAGTGAATGGGATTTTAATCAGCTGTCACTGCCTCCAGCACTTTCTCTATATTTATGATAATTTTTTTTGTCTTTTTATTGAAATCAGTGTTGACTGAATCAAGTAATCCTGATTAGCAATCTCACTGTATCCAGTCAAGGGTAAAATGCATTAGAGCGTTATTGGTACACTGAACATAGTGGAATAGGCAAGGAGCGAGAAAGGGAGGAAAAAAAAGTCAAGCTTATGTTTGACTTGGTGATAGAAGAGTGGGAGAAGGTACGAGTGTGCCAAGAATCTAATTATTCTTGGGGAAGGAAAAAAGTTGGATGGATTTAATGGAGCTCTTTATCATGTAAATCATGGTGGTGTACTCGCAGATCTTTCTGTTTATTGTGAGTATTGATGAAGGAGGAGTTAATACATTTTCATACTTCTCAATTATCTAAAAGGGAATACATTTTGCCCCAAAATTTTGGGAAAAAACATAGTCCCTTGCTATAATATATAACAGGCCTGTTGCAAATGCTTATATTAGTCAGCATCTTTGTGACTGAATACAAAATATTAAATCACACCACATTTTCAAGTAATCATTGGTCTCCCTAAGGGTTTGGTACTTCCTTATGTTTTAGTTTAATAGACTATCAAGATTCTTTAGACAACTCTAGCTCCCAGGGAGTATTTACTATGGAAATGTAAAATTGGTTAAAGTTTAATTACAGTACCTGTTTAATCTAATAATGCTGCTTTACATGGGCCTAACAACATGTCAACACACTGATGAAGAAGTACTTTTAAATACACTCAAAGAATGATAATAAAACCAGCATTGACCCAGCCGGTATTGACACTTTACTAGTTTATACTATCATTTGGAATGTTGTCTAAGGTGACAATAAACAATTGGAGTTTATTGGCAAAATAAAGTAAAATCGCGAAAGTATTTTACCACAGTGTGTATTTTATGTGTTTTTTTTAAATATACTCATATATTCTTTTCTTTATTTTTATTTTACATACAATTACTATTTTTAAAAGTCAATCAACCCAAAAGTGATATTTTTTTACTGGTCAAGTGTGATGGACAGAGTTACTTACTATTGCATAGACACTACAGAAGCAAACTCCCACTGCCCATTTTCCTCCTGATGGGGTGTTGCCACGACTTCTGCTATAATTCCTATGACATCAACTCATTTAAATCCCCAGTGGAAAGAGTCCCCAGTAAAGGCTGTAGCAGGTGTGCAAACCTAGCAACTTGAGGGCAGACTTTAGACCACCACAGTCACCAATGCCTATTAGAAATATAATTTGACTCTGCAGCATCTATCAAAAACCAAATGATCAATTTTGGGTGGTCTGACCCTTTAAGAAAAAACATATCAATGTATACATCCTGGAAAAAAAATAATGATTTGAAACCCCTTCCATTTATAATGCTGTCAAGTGATCAATAGTCATTGGTATTACCACCCACCAACCAGCAGCAAGGTGGAAATCATTACACAGGGAAGACAATAGCTTCTGTTTTATAGCTTCCTGTTTAAAAGATACCATGTGTGAGAAAACTTTGATTAGTGAAACCTTCCAACCCCCAAAGTATTGTTTTCCTATACTTTTCTGTTATGACACCATGGCATTGATGACCATCAATTCTTGCCATCAGTCATGATAAGCCTTGTTATGTTTTCTCCTTCACATACAAGTAAAGGCCTCATAATAAGACCTGAATGGCATGGGTAACACTTTTTTGTTTGTTTATTTTCGCTGGTATAAAACGGTTTGTGACTGACATATGTAACACTCATGGATACTAACGACCAGAGTTCTGTTATCTTTACGCGCTTTCTTTGCATGCTTGTTAAAAAGTGGAGTCAGTGTGTCTGAGACAAAACCCTAACAAGTTCTTCCTAATCAACCTCGGAATGTTTCTGTCAAGCACAAGAAAAATGCTCCACAGCGAACAAAGCTGTATTTTTCCCTCAAGAAACACATTTGTTTAAAAATTGGCCTGTCAATTTGTAAATCAACATTTTGGCTTTTTTCCCCCCTCCTTTCTCTTGCCTCAGACATCGTATGTTTGTCCCCCCCCCCCCCCCCCCCCCCCCCCCCCCAGCACAAGTAGGGGAAATAATATAAAGCCGCTGTTTGTTGTTTGAAGGAAGTAAACTTCATCAGTCTGACTGTGATGTGTGCTTCAAATGTCACTCACTACAGCTTTCTTGTAATGAAACACTCTTGCAGATTACTCCCCTTAGGCTCCAGGGGATTAGACCCTGTAAATGGGAGGGAAAAAAATTTCTCCTTGCTGTTGGTGCATCAGAGTGAGAAGTTTAAAATCCACAATTTATTCAAATATTGATATTTCCACTTGTCAGAGAAAAAAGCGTCTTGATCGTTCTACTGAGCGCGCATTGTCAAAAGCGCAGCGAGAAACGTGTCAGATAATTCATAAACGGAGATTGCAACTGTGAAATCTGCCGGGAACAGCAACAAAAATATATATTCTTGACGATTTGTGGAGAGTGTGGGGGGGGGGGGGCTGGGAGAAAATCGCTATGGATCTGTCTATCATGGCTGGTGGAAGGTAGGATGGAAAGGGGTAGGGCTTGGCTACAGGGGCAATTTCAAATAAATGCAGCCAGCGAATGCAAACTTTATTTACATATAAAATTATTGATGTTTGATATGCATGGCAGCAGAGAGCATCATGTGACTACATTGCTGTTTTGTATAGGAAGCCATGGTTAGACTGAGCTTTGTTTAGTCATCTAACTTGTCTACCAATTAACTCAGACCAGCCAAAATTGTCTTTGTTGTGAAAACATTGTTCTCCTTCTAAGTACATTTTACAAACTGTTGAATAGCCCCTGCCACTGATACAGTTGTAGTCTGAAATAAAACTTTAACAGTTTTCCTCATATATTTGACCAACTTTAGTCGATTCACCTCTGTTTTCTAAAGATTATTGTATGGGAAACCTCAGAGGCCTATAGGAGTTTCAGTTTATGCCCTTCCAGTTTCCAGTGGGTGCTATGCCAGTCCACAGACCATACTGGCCCATAGGTATAAGTGTGTAATGGTACAACCAGGTTTATTTTAAACTTTTTTCTGTAAGGAAGTGACCGGTCAATAATTGGCTGTGCATCTTTGTGTAATGCTTTGTGTTAGGGCAATGAAAATAAATGATTTAATATGTAGTTCAATATGTAACCCAGCCCAGTATTTCTGTAGCGAACCACCAAGACTTATGTTTGTGGCTTTGCTCTTATGTTGGTCTTTGGAAGCAAAAATCTGTATCATATTGAGGTCTGGCTGATACAGAGAAAAATACTTTTTATTCTCCCAGCCAACCCCCCTTCTTTTTTTGGAGACCTCCAATTTCCCATCCTACAATGGCCAATCACAAAACAGCTGTTTACACGGCTATGTAAGCATTCTTGGTTCTGCATATGGTTTGCATTAAGGCCCCAGAAAGCTGTGAAGGATGAGGCTAATGATGTAAAACACTAGTGTAAATTCCAGACTGTTGATAGCAGTGACTGAAGCTTCAACCATTTTCTCCCTATCTCCAAAATGCCACCATATGTTGAAGTCATTTATTACTTTTTCATGAAGATTTGGGGGAGCAAATGTGGAATGTAAAGCTGCCTCCACCACCGTGTCACAATTACACATAATGCACTTAACATTCTGTCAGTTGTTTTGAGTTTAAACAAAAGTTCTATTTTAAATTACATTGTGTCAGAGGACCCGCCAGTGCAGGGCAGCGATTGTATCCAGAATTTCGTCTGGAGGGGATCAGTGTGGATAGGAATGTGAGAATAGCAGACTGCATCTTTTTTTCCCTACACCATGGCATTGACAGGAATGTATGCAGATGATTGCTCGAGTACATGCGGTAGGGAGAGCCAGGCTGCCCTTTAAACTGAGGGCTCTTCCATGGCTCTTTGTGTGATCATATGGTTCACAGCTAGACTCAACAGGGCATCCTGTAACAGTGAGCAGCCCATCTGGGAGTTGGGAAAACTGAGCATGGGAAATATTTTAAGCCAATGCATGCCAGAAGTTCCCTTTGTGTGTAAATCACACATGGAGAGCCATTCCATAAGAGCACAGAAGAGCCTGCAAAAAGTAGTTCTTGTAGTACTTAAGCATAGCTAAAGAACTCATTGACTGGAACCGAGACATATGCAGTAATTTAGACAAAAAACATAAGATAAACTAACTCTAAAGTTTTAGTTTGAAATGAAATATCAGTTAACAAAAGGTAAGGAAGCAATGGAATTAGAGGTCCTGTAAAACAACATGACCACATGAGCTGGGGTCAGTTAGCTGTGGAGTATTCCTTATATAATGTAGTGTAATGAGTTACACTTAAATGTTCAATGTTAGTGTAACTCATAGCACTGCAGGTTATGGTGGGTGAATCTAAAGACAATTTGTATTTTATTCCTTTTAAGCTTACAGGTCACTTTTTAATGTGTTTTCAACTGTGCTCTTGTTTTGGGTTTTTCTGGTTATTCTGGAGCAGACACCACAACACTCTGACATCTTTGTCTTGTTAGAACATACTTCAGCTGACTGAGAAGCTGACATTTTCTTCCACGCATGCTTGCAGCCAGCCTCTCGTTTACAGCCAGCGCTTACTGTCTGCCTGGTGTCTACAAGAATCTGTCATCTGTGCCAAACGCACAGGCTGCTGCACCACTGACAGTAAGGAGGTAAATGCTCGCTGCCTCAACCCCCCATTAACTTTGTGAGGCCTATCGATTTCTTGTAAAAATAATGATATTGACAGGCTCTCCAGGAGTAATTGTTTCCAGAGTTACAAAGGTCACCTCTGAGACTGAAGGGTTTTTTGGAACTGGGTAGACTGTGGAAAGTGCTAAGGGATGAATAAAAACCCAACTATAACACTTCTGAGACTCAAATGCTTAAAATTTTAGTACATGGACAAACACATTCAAGGAGGATTGGCAAGGTTACCACAGCTGCCATCATCTGAAATGGCAAACAATTCATCTTTTGGGCTTTTCTGCTTTTTTTTATAGTATTACAGGTTGAAAGGGTCTCTTTTTGTGTAATGCCAACTTTTGTTGTAAAACCATTTTACAAACAACCAACGAACACTACAAGATATAGGGGCTAAGTTACTGATAGACAAAAGTATTCATTCATGTTTAAACACTCTTTGCATGTTTTTCTACAGTCTGTGTATTTAGTGTAAAAAAAACTTAATTGCCAAAAGTAGAAGAATAGAAGAGGAGAAACTATGTCTGCCCAATAGTAGGCTTTCATTAACTCTACAAGACTGCATCGATAAATCACTGACAATAAGCAGCAGCAAATAATGTTTGTTAACTTTTTGAAGCAGCCGTGACACCTGATGTCAAGTAAATGGGGCTAGGTGTGTGGCTAGGCCTGAGTGGTGGAATATAGTAGAAAGTCACCCATCTGGTGCAGGTAGAAGCACATTTTGTTATCTCCTCCAGTGTTTATATAATCCCAAAGTGATTTACACATGTCTGAGAAAATAACAATATTAAAGGATTATAATGTGTCAGCACTGCAAATAGATCTATACCAAAAATAAAGGTTTACTGGGTTTGGGTGACATGTCACTTTTTGTGATACAACTTTGACCTGTTCAGTAGAAATAAATAGCTGAAACCTTGTTATTGTAGATAATACTTCAAGAATCTCATTGTCTTTTAAGTAGTTTTCTCTTTTTTTCCAAGAATTAGCTGTGATGCTGGAGATAATCTGTGTGTTTGCTGTACATTATCTTTCTCTTCTAACGGTGTCAATGGCTACCTCTGGAGTGAGGGCACAGGGGATCTGTTGGTGAGTGCTAGTACTCAGAAGACATCAAGAGTTCCCCGTTGTTCGTGCTTTGTCACGTAGGCGAGCATGTAACTCAGTGAGAGCTGTTGAGCAAACAAGCATTAGACAGTCAATAGTGTATCTGCAAACTAATTGCTTCGGAGAAATGAACTTCTCTCGTAAACTGCCTGTAGTTTTGACTTGGAAAAAAAGCCTTAAAACTGGGTTGCCATCTGTTAGGATGTCAGTCATTTTTCCTGCCTTTTGTAGTATGTATCTGGGGATAATTAGATGTATGCACACATGTGAACAATGATCAGGCTATAGACTTTTATATTTACATATACATATTTACATATAAAAATAAGTAACATTATAAGACAAAAAACCTTTGTTGACCTCTTTAGTTGCAGCCACTGTGGAACAAATGATCATTAAAGCTAAACTCCAGCCTTAGTTTCCTTCCTGCACAGTTGCACAGGATCCTCTGTACTAAACTGACTGATTCTGGTTATATTTTACACTGTGAGCTTTTGACAATATGAACTGGAAGTAAGACAGGGCCTAGCTTGTTTCCTGAGAGGAGGGTGTCCAGCATCATCTAGTATTTTCCACCCAGCCTCGCCATCCCTCCTGTTAGTTTTGAGAATGGATAAGGACAATAAGCACTTTAAAAAAATGCTGCAGGTTGCAATTTGTTTATATTTGAATATGCATAGGTTTTATACATTACCTGAGAACACAAATGTAGGTGTGTCACAGTACGTCATGATGCCAACTATAAACTTCCTGGTACCATTGGTAGCTTATGGTCTTGGTCCCCTATCCTTTCAGAGGAGAGTCGTGCAGGGATATCTGCAGAACCAGGGCTATATCAGCTCAGCTATCTGCTTGTAGACTGATGCTAATCGGTGAAATTGTTTACCAGCTCCATTAATACAGCAGCAAACAGCATCAAGAAACCTCTCCTTCACTCCTTTGTATAACAAGACTTGCGTTAACTGTAATCCAATAAACATGGTTAGAGAAAACAGGAAAAAAAGAGAGAAACAAGTAAGGTAACCCTATTGGGAAATAGTGTCCGGACTCATCGCACCATCTAATAGGTATTTAGGTGCAAACTAGCAGTGAAGTGTTAAATATTTACACTCGGAATGCCAATAGTAATTGTCCACTTTATCTGAGCTAGCCTAGGGAAATGTCTTACTCGTCTCCTTGTTACTTCAATAAACAGAAGGTCGGAAAATCCCCTCACTATTTCTTAGGGGCTTAGAATTAATAAAGCTTGGCAGTGTAAAATATGAGGACAAGCTGTTTTGAATGATCACTTCTGCACCAGGCTATATAATACGGCTTTAACTCCATGTGGCCTGTCTATTAAGCAAGACAAGGATGAGCCTTGGAAATAATAAAAAATATTTATGTTTTTCTTAGCGATACTAACAAGGTAACATATCAGAGGAGAGATGTCAGGCAAAGAATAAGGTTAGCATTTCTTATGAATGCACTGCACAGTTGGGTCCCTTTCTGCTCCCATAAACGCCCTAGGATCCTGTTTTCAGTGCAGCCATTATGGCACAAATTGTATTTTTTCCCTTTTTGTTTGTGAAATCTTAAGTGTCATAAACGCCTCCATCTCATATATATTTGATACTTAATATTAGTCTCAGCCCAGGAAAGTGCACTTTCCATGTGGCAACATACGATTACCTGAGAGTGTTATTGCAAAGGAAAAAATCAATATCAATTTATAATTCACGATTGCAGCCTATCAGTTTTTTCCCTATGTCTCTCTATCCAGGCTTGTTAATTTTTTATGATGATTGACTGAAACTGAAAGATTTTTAACATGTTTCGCTGTTATTTATTCAACCTTAATAATTAAATAAACCTTAATTGGCTGTATTTTTTGAAGCATCTCAAAAGCCAGGGCCAGAATGAGTTTTGGTAACTATAAATTATTAATCTCCAGTATCCTAGATGCCTTTACAAGCAAGCAGACAAAAATTATCCGTTTGTATCCTAACAAGAAGAAATAAAATGTTGGCCTTGAGAGATTCTTGTAATTAAAAGCAATGGGAAAATAAAGAATTTCAAAAGTAAATAAATAAAAAAGTAAACTACCCCTCAAGTAGATAAAAGAAGCATACCAGATTTAAACAAAAATAAAACTTTATTGGTACAATTAGGTGTTCTGTGGACAGTTGTCGAATTTCACGGTAAAGAGGGCAAATGAGGATGACCTCAGCAAGGATATACTTGATTGGTGGTTAACGTGAATCTTTAAAAGGTGATTGACAGATGGAAAATTGCACTTTCAAATTTCATCCGTATTCATTTCAGTGGCTCTTTCACATGTCAGTTTCCTGCCATTCTGAGACAGGCCAAGGCTATATGCATTAGCTGTTACCACACGGAGGAAAGGAAAAAAAGACAGAGAGAGAGAGAAGGAAGACAATCCTGTACTTGAGGACTCTGAAGGAAAATCAATCATGTCATAAGTGAGAAGTATGGATAAGTTTGAAGTGGGGAGAGGTTCAGCATTTCATTTATGGTCACTCCATTGTGTTTGTGAGAGACAACGTTTTGAGCTCGATTGCCAACCAAGAAAGCCCTCAATTAAAGCCATGTTAAAACACAAGCTCTGGGGACTGATTTTTATATTCCCCATCACGTGTGTTTCTGTCAAGTATTTTTTTCTTCTCCGTGAGATCCAAATTTTTCATGGTATTGACAAGTGAATAGTCTTTGCTGTTTTGTACTGAGTAAGGCATACAAGGAATATTATTTTCTGTGATTTCCCAGCCAATTGAAGACTTGAAGCAAGATCAATTTTGTGACCCCCCCCCCAATTTACTTTTTGTTGTGTAAAACAACCTTTTTTTCTGTTCATTAACTGAGGGCTTAATGTGTTTAAGTCTACATGGGAGCAGAAGGGTGTCCAGGCACCCATCTGACCGCAATTTAGTAAAAATGAACCCCTGCAATTCCAGAGCGCCTTTGTGCATTTGCATTGTCTTTGCAAATTGTATGTGCACTAACTTGAACTAGAATGATAATAAACCTGATTCCTTATTACCATCCCTTTTAATGTGTACCTTGAAATTGCATTTGTTGTTAACAGCTTTGTATACTTAAAAGGTACTCATATAAATAGGGAAAATATATGTCAATGGATGTGCCCATCTCAGAGATTAACTAACATATATTTACCTTACATAGTTCACAGGCTTACTTATTGCCCTACAAGTGCATCTTATCCTCCCACATTAACAGGGGATTCTCCTCTTCCTCAATGTCAGGTACATTGGCCCATGTAAGTCTTTCCTCGACTGTGCCTTTCCAATGGTGCTTATTTCAAATGTGCCAACTCAATCCAGTCCCATTATTAGAGTAATTTTTATAATTTTCAAGTCTGATAAAAAAAATCATAGATAAGCAGTGGTATAAAAAGCACAGGAGACAGATGTTATACTGTTACTACCTCTTTTTTTCTGTTATGTGAGGAAAGCCAATCCTGGCTGTAATAAATTTAACACAAAAATCAAATACAAAACAAATTTATTCCTCCAGAGTTGATACCCTGGTCATTTTCTTCCTTGTCTTATATTAAGCTTTAAAATCAACTGTCACTCCCTATCGATTGCTGCTAAATTGTTATCTATATTTCTCAAAAGTACTCTTGACAGTTAATACAGCGTAAATTATAATCTGGGGAAATGCTGCTTGTATTTGGCAGTGAATTCCTTTCTATTCTGACTAAGGCTGCTTTACATTCTCATATGTCCTATGGCTGCCCATTGAGAAATGGAGCATCTTTCATCTCAAATTACTTTGACATTCATAGATGTAAGGGAATAGTGAATAGCATGGTTGGCTCTTGTCTTTACTGTAAAAATTAAAAACAAATACACAATTACTGTTTGTGTGATATATACATAGGTATATACACACACATGGGTTAGCCTCAACAATAATACCATTGACAGGTGAACTAAATATTATTGATTATGTATTAGGCAGCAAATTAACAGTCATATCTTAATGGATATCTCTACAATATCTTATTTTAGGAAACCGGAAAAAAGAGGAAGCATTAAGATCTTAGCACATTTGATCACAAGGATTCAATTGTTATGTCTACATGGGGTGGTTAAGAGAAATACCAGGTTTTGGGGTAATTTCCATGCAGTGGCCAAATGTAGTCCAAGGAACAACTGGAGAACCAGCATCCATGGACACTGAAGGCTTATTTGTTCTTAATGCTGGCTATGAGTAAAAGTACAGTGCAGCTTGTTGCCCATGATGACCCCATCACTTAAGGTAAGTTCAGTAACAGTCATAAGGAAATTATTTAAAAAATATGTTTTAAAAAATGTGGTCTACTACACTCCGGTGCTGACAGCATGCTAAATGCAGTAATTCAGAAAGAACATTTATTGGCATATGTGTGGTCTGGCCACCCTCTATGCTTAGCCCCTGTGGTCAGGTCATGTGGAGTCAAAGGGAGTTAGTGGTCTAGTTGCTTAGCATGTGCCTCAGCTTGTGGCCAGTCTGGATGTGAAGGTATGCTTATGAGTAAACTGCATAAAATCCTGCTGCTACTCATTTATGTTGTGTCCTGCATGTGTTGGACAACTGCTCATATATTTATTATAGAATGTGACATGTGCCCCAAGTTTACCACCATTTTGTTTGTGTTACAGCACACAAATTAAAAATGTTGCTCCAAGATTGTTTTCTTTACCACTTCTACATTACTAAATATCAGAGGTGATTGTTTTTCTTTCTATTAATAAAGAACCATGTTCCTCACCTCCTCATTTTCTAAACATAATATTTCCCACTTGTAAATTAAACATTGAGGCAGCAATGAAGTGGAAAATAAATCGACAAATTTAGGTTTAACGCAAACAGGCTTAGAAATATTTTCTCAGCAAACACTGTTACAAGGTCTTTGAGATTATTGACTTTTGCAAAACCATATTGGTTAGGTGGGGAAACATTTTAAGTGCTACCTAATGCACGAAGATATATGGCAACAATTTGCAAATAAATTAGGGCCTTTCTATAAATCTATGTACAGTAACTTTAATATTGTCCAGTACAAGGCCTAAATTACCTTGCTGTTGTTCTACTTTGGCATTTATGGTAATTTGTCAAGGCCTTGTGCAGTAATGGATTGACTCATATAACCAAAGCTATAATTGCAGCTGTTAGGAAGGCTTTCTTTATCTTGCCCTGTCTAAGGCTCTCATTCCTGCTTGATTTCTTGCCTTGCAGAAGCCATGTGTGTCTTGTTTTGTTTTAATACATTACTGACCCCAGGTCTCAGGTTACTTGGGTTCCTGTCACACATAACGTTCCACCCTCATAAAGCATTACACACACACACAAAAAAAATGCAGTAACAAGGTAACAATCATTGCTCAATATATGAAGTATAAATGTCACTGTGTAAAAGTTGTCTGTGGTCAACAGAAAGAAAAGGTAATTGTTGAAAATAGGATATGTTAAGCCCAAACAATAAAAGGACTTGCAGCTGTGCTCTGTTGCGACTAGGGTCTGCTGGTTTGTTATTACAAGCTCATTATGGCTTACGCTTAAGGAACCATTCCGTGTTGTAGGGCGAATTCCAGAATCCTAAAGTGAACATTTGGACGGCAGAGCACACAGGGCATTGTTTTACAGTTATGTCTGCCCTTGGCGCCATAAAATAATCATGCCATACACTGTAGATTATGATTGTTCATTAGAAATCCATCCAACCATTAAATATCCCCTTTTGCACATATCCTTTGAAAGAATTGTCTTTTTGGCTTAAAATTTTAAAGCCATGTAGTGAACTTATTTTCAAAAATCTTTCAATTTTGTTATTTTTTCAAGAATCAATAAAGATCATTGGTGTAAAAACTCCACGAGCCCTTCTTTGTATACATTGTAATCAATATAAGAGTGACTTTTATGTCTAGTTCAAGTCCCTAATACCATCAAAATGTAGTGCCTGCTTTTCATCTCCGATGCTGGATTTTGGGCTTTGTTCCCCAACACTTTTTGAACATATTTGAATTGATAGCATTGGATGCAGAACCCTTTGCCTAAAGGAGCCTAATTCAACAATGGGACTTCAAACTCCATGCGGTTTGATTCTTTGGTTGTAATCAACATCTTACTAAGTCATTGTTCCATTGTTTTTGTTTATTTTCACTTTCCATCAGACAGGGAAGAGCAATGCACATGGTACTCTTTTTTTCTCACAATTTTTTATTACAAAATTTTCTTGGCAACGTTAAGGAGCGTGTTGCCTCAGGGGCAACCCGAGTAACATTTTGCATGTATTGTGGCAAAGAATTTTACAGATAGGAGGTGAAAAGACAGTTTGGGAATTTTGCTTAGTAGAAAAAAACCCTGCATATTAAACATGAATTGTGATTTTTCCATCTGGTCCTACTGGTTAGGAAGCTGCAGTTGGGCACGATCTCAGCTGTCAATCAGTGGTCCCCAACTGTGAGATGCAAGCCTTGCAATGAAGCCCACCCCGACTCATTAAACTAAAGCAAACTGTATGAAGTGTGCTGCTGTGTGATTTTAATATTTGGTGCGTGTGACAGGATCATTTTAGCGATTTGCGGGATTTATCTCCTCTTAAAAGTACTGCCTAAGGCTACTCTAATTGGTAGGAAAGCAAATTCCCTCTTCTCCTCCTGTCAGTCTTTGTTTTATTTACTGAGAACTGCCGAAACCTATTTACACAATAATGAGGATAAATCACTGTGTTGCTTTCAACACAAAGAAATGTTGCGCGAGTCAAAAGCTGGGCAATTAGAACTAAATTCAGAGTATTTTTTACATAGCAAAGCATTGTAAACCGCAGCGTACAGTGCTGTAAAAACCGAGAGAACCACAGGCAGGCCTGGTCCACCAGTTTATTGAATTATTAGCGGTTGCAATGGGCAATAAATTGCTATATCTAGTGTAAGAGATAGCAGGGGGAAAACACCTTTTGTTATAAAGTCATCTAAAACAGATTGGTGAAACTTTTTGTTAATTTAGAAGTTGCCACCCTTCTATGTTGTGTTTGTGGTGCTACAAGAATATTGTCTACAGGTGATTATTCCTTGTTTACTTGAAATCCTGCTGCATTGGTCACCTCATGTATGCATGACAAAAACAGAACATGCCTAATATTATGGTTTTATGTAAATATTAGTATATATTCCCATCATTTATCTATCTTACTTAGTTTTTTTGTTTTTTGTCATGTTACAGCTTGTCTAAGAGCATGGCTTATGAGATTGGACACATCTCTTATTGCTTGAAAGTTATTTTGTTAAATGGATGATCTACAGATTATATTGCTTTCATTATTGGCTGGTATTTGCCACAGTATAGACATAGATCAATGAGCAGGTTAGAGGTAGGGATGAACACAGAAAGCTTCGAAGATGCAAAAATTATTGGCTGTATTATCTATATATGACAGCTTCCATACAGGTATGTTTGTGTATATGTATGCCACTTCTAATAGAACCTATAGTGTTGCACTGGTAAAGATAATCTCCACATTTAGTATCCAAAGACTATAGGATAGGAAGCATTCTCTTTACCTCCAATATTTCATGATGGCAAGTTAGTGGTGCCAACAGCTTTTCTGATATCTGTTATGACTAGCTCCTTTTCTCCTACATAAAGAGATTGGCTATTGGTAATTGGAAACCTGTCTCGGTCTTTAAAAGAAAAAGAAACACAGGTTTTGTGGTCTTAAGGAAGCCTGCATTCATTTATATAGCTAGAAACCCAAATTTTAAGAACTTAAAGGTTTGATTTAAAACCTAAATTTAGAAATACTTAACCTCAGGTGTCAATATCTGCCGAACTGACAGGAATGAGCAAAAACTAAATTTTATACCACACATGTTTCTAATAAAACCAATCATTTCGGTATTCCACTGGGTCTTCATTGTACACAGAGAGGGAGTCCTGGGACCTGATTGTATTGTTTGTTTGCAGCATAGTCTATTGGACAGTGATGTCCAATACATGGGTATACTTTCTTAAGGAAGATGACCTGTTGAATAGGGTTACAAGGTCATTAACACAAAGTATGTAATTTAGTAGTTTATTTGGAATCTTTTAAATATCATTACATGGGTCATAAATGTATAATTGTATGTACATGTATGTATGTATGTATGTATGTGGGTGTATGAAGTGCTGTATGAAGTAAAGCTTTCGTGCTCCAGAATTAAATTTTTTTTTTATTTTCAGTAAGGTAGTACTGGCACTTAACCCTGCACTACAATGCCATACTCGTTGTCATACAGTTGCTTACATACTACACATAGTCTTGTAATTTGCTCATTAGTGCTTTTAAATGCCTTTCCCCCATGGCAACAATCATAATTTAAACCATTATGGTAACAATTGTGGCTTCCAGTGACTTAAGATATACTAAAGGACAGTGTGTGCAAGAAATAGATTCAGATGTATTGTATTTCCTTACTGACTCAAATTTTTAAATATGCCAGAAGGGTGGAGCTTAACTTTAAATATACATGTTTTGCCTTATTATTAGAAGATCTATCTTGCCTAGTCCAAAAGGCAAATCGCATAAGCAGAGAGGATTTTTTTCTCACTCTTACAAAGTCTTTTAACTTTGTGTGACACTGTTTGGATGGAAGATGAGAGGAGTATATTTTTATATCCCCAAGGAATGACTTTATGATAACTCTTTAGAGGTGAATATTGGCATTTATTTAGCCTGAGTGAAAATAAAAAGAACTGATAAAAGCAGCAGCACAGAAACTGCAGAATCAGCAAACAGTGCTTTTATATATTTTTTTACTTTCACTTGCCATCCCTCAACCAGAGTTAAATCTAAGTTAATTTAAAGTTTCTCCAGAGGAATTTGTATCAAATTAAACTGATTTTTTACAGTGATGACAGGAGAAGAGAACATGCTGGAGTTTCTTCTAAATTATGGTCTATTTTTATGGTCTCCTAAGATTTGTCTTTGTGGACCCTATTCTGCTGCCTTTTGAAGGCAAATTAATTTAACTAATGACAGCTCGCGGAGAAACATCAATCAAATGGAAGGAAAGTTTAAAAAAAGAACAACTATTAAATGAGAGAGCTTAGCAAAATTCATAAATGATTGGTAAATGCAGTCACTGATTGCATAATGATTTCATTCCCAAATAAACAGATTGTTGATGTGCCTAGGTGTACTTGTTTCCAAGAGAAATGGCAGCTAAAGTGCCAGAGTTCGGACACAACAGCCTGCCTGTCCATATGTACTCAGAAAACAGGGTGCCCTCAATATTTCATGTTGAGACTGAAACTGATCAACAGTAGGATCAGCAACAACGAAGGCTTGTAGAAGGGTTGTATAACTCAGATTTTGACCCTTCTAGGTTGCTGCATAATATAGCCCCAAGCAGAGGTTACATTCCAATCAGGAAGGATTTTGGCAACTTACTTATTCAGTCCCAATGACCTCAGTATACTAGTTGAATAACTGAAAGTAAAATAGGATAAGTAAGCTTTTTTTCTGATACATAATTTGGATGGACTGTTTATTAGAGACCTTACTTTCAAGGTAGGCTTTGACCTACTGCTTGACATTAAATTTCCCAAATACATCAGCCAGTGAAGAAGCAAAAATGGTAGATAAACAGGCAAGCAGTCACCTGAAAGAGCTGCTACTGCTGCAGCTATTAATATAAAGCACACAATAATCAAATGGTGTTTGAGCATGGACTAAAACATACTGTAAAAGAGAATGGATTTGAACAGACTTTAGGGACAAACATACAATCTGATCCAGCCATCCTAACACTGGTGTATAGGTGTTAAGCGTTTTTGAAATAAAGAATAGTAATCATGAGATTATAATGTAAATCTTTGTATGTGCACATCAAATTAACAATATTTGAGGTATACGGAGAACCACTTTAAAGTGACAAATGTAGATGTATGCCTGTACACACAACTGGTACTTCACGGAATGTGCGCTATGGGGCTGCTGTTAATAAAGTGATTCAATTTATTGTTATTTTATTTTCATGCAAGCAGCCTTTCAAACAGCATACCTCACCCAAAGATTTGAATGCAGCTAGTATCTCTGTCAAAATGTTTTGCAAGACAATGCTGGCATCTATGCCAATGAATTATTTAGGAGGTGCAAGGTATACTTATTGGCAGATATCCATCTTGCTTGCGGTTTCCGTCAAGTGGTGATTTTATTGATGCTGACTTTGGATTTATGAATGATGAAGAAGGGAGCCATTTGCTATCAGTGAAGCTCACGATGTAGCTCTTAATAAAAGATTAAGCAAGCTGGAGAGGGCTGTGTGCATTTCTGACGCGCTGCTGATAAGGGACCCTGATTCAAGGCTGTTGGGAAGCAGGAGCTGCGACATTGACAGATGCTAAATGTGAAACAATAACACACATGTTGCTTCTTACAGTGTGACGTTTAGCCATGTGGAAAATTTGTCTGAATAACAGCCTTTTTCCCATTTTAAAGGACTTTTTCCCTTCATCTGGATACTACATGTTATAGGACAAGCCATTAACAGCTCTAGCTGAGAGAGATTTGGAGGCTGGCGACATTTCCTGTCCTCCATAGAGGCTACAGATGAGGGCTGTGTAGGAGTACAGCAGGCAGCAAGCTGTCACTTTGAGAAATGAGCCTTGTAAGGAGACAGGACCAGCTTGGCAGATGTGCAAGAGGAACTCAGAGCATATTGATCAATTAAATATGCAAATACCTCGGCAAGTCAAGACAGAGATGAATATACTGACATAAACATTAAACCACACATTAATGATTCGATCAAGTGCCCATCCCAATCCTTAGAGTCCTAAGTAAACATTACTACACCCTAAGTCGTTTTACGATGTTAGTTAATGACTTTGATAGGGGTATGTCTACAAATCATGGCCTCCCTTCCCCCTCTCCTCTTCCTAACGATTCTAAGCATTACTTTAAAATAGAAATGGTGTACATCGCCTTAGGGGTAGGAGCTATCATTTCAAAGAACAAGGGGATGAATTCAGGTTACATTAGAACAATGGTGTACCGATTTTCAATTGTTGTTGATTTTTTTTAATCCTTTATTCTCCTTTTCTACATCATTTCCTTTCTCAGCCTCCGCAAAGAAAGAGTGATTGTTCGAAAAACAGACTTTGTAGCTCTTTCGCTCTTACCCTTCTTGCCCAATTGTTAACCTTGCAAGCTCAGAGTTTGGATAAGATTTCATCCCCACGCTGCAGAATGGGACTGCTAGAATCACTACCTATTGTCCGCGACTTTTACTCTGTGAAAGGCACCTAATTATGACTTAGCTCTTCAGACTAATGAAATTATCGTCTTGTTCTCTTGCTTCTGTACTGTTGTCAAGACTTTGAAACATGATAGTTTAATTACTGACACCTACTGTAGCTCATTTTATGCATGCAGAGCTAGAAAATGCTTGTCTCTGAGAGCCCAACAGGAGCTCAGAGATTTGCCCTTTTGGCTGGATATGTAAAGTCCTCTTTTCATATGAAAATTTAATACAGCATCAGGTCAGTCGGGCATTCCTTTCTGCTCAGCATCCACAGTTTTAGTCATTTATAACAGAATTCTATGAAATTGCTTCCTAATACAAAGGCCAATACAAGATTTTTTTCTTTTTCCCATAAGCGGGATTGGTGGAAGCAGTGCACATCTTGAAAAAAATATATATGTGATATGATATCTGTTAAAATACCTGTGTAACCTGTAAAGGCTGCTTTGGACAAGTAAGATGTCCTTTACAAAAGGGGGCAGAAAATATTCAGACTTTGACATTTGGGCTGTTTTTCTACCACGATAACATCAAAACTTGTAGTTCTTGATAATAAATAGGAGAATGTCACCTGTCAGTCAGGACTTTAAAGGAGGCACAGCAGGGGCAGGAGCTGGGGACAAGCCGTGGTGTGCTCAACATTTTTCAAGCTTTATCACACAAATATGACTTTGCCCCCTCACTAATTTTGGTATTTCTTTATTTTACTATTTCATTCATAATTAAACATGTTATACAAGATATATCAAGGTGTTTGCATTCAAGTCTTGCCAACTTACAAGGCAATATCAAAAGGTTTGTGTTTTGTATTGAACACTGCTATATTTTTTATATGTTCATTACCCTATAAATTGGGATTCAAATGTGTGAATTTGTTGGACTGGTGTCTTCCCTCTCTCAAGTGTCTGTGGCAAAATGTACTTTTAGCTGATCTAAACAGAATTTTTTCATGTGGTTATAATAGTAGACTAGTGTACAAGCAAAACACATAATAACACAATAGAACATAAAAGAAGGAAAGAATCCTTGCCTACTGTGTAAAAATATAAATTAATCAATAATAATAATAAAAAGATCTACATGTAAAAGTTCAATGTTACATGTTTCACCTGTTTGTATTTATATGTATATAATTTTGTTTTTGATACAATGGTTAACTGAAGTCAAATGTGTTGTAGCTTATCATTTCATCACACTAGTGATCAGTGTTATATTTCTATCTTCATTCAGCATCAGCTAAGAGGCCTTTCCCAGAGTTATATCAATTTCAAGTTGTATCAAGTGAGACCAGTGATATCTTGCTGGCAATTAAGTTGGCTTTGCTTCTCTTTTGATGGTTGATTAGTCAGATTGATGGAGAAGGCCCATATGTGGCATTGTCAAAACTTGGCTACAAGCTCTCTTCCTTAGTATGAGGGACAGGCAATAATAAAGGCAGCCTAGGGTAGAAGCAGGGGCAAGCATTTCTGTCGGCTTGAGACCATGCTCTGTATTTAATGGCTGGCTCTCCTCCTGCCAAGTTCACACAGGGCTAAAGGTGGCTACAGGCTGGGTGTGTCGCTAGATCTCGGGAGTTCAAACTACGGGGGGCTGGAGCGAGAGATGGCATTTTTCTCATTCTCTAAGACAACAAAAGAGAATGCTTAAGAAGGAAACCAGCGGGAGGAAAATACAAAGACAAAGGGATAGGCAAGGTCACCATAGCTAATAGGCTGAGCAGTGAAGCGCCTGAGGCTAGGCACACTTCTGTTCTTCTTTTACAACTTCTTCAAACTATGCACTCTGTTCTGTCAACCACACATGCTTAAAAAAAAAGAAGAAATTTAGAAAAAAAAATCTGTATGTTTTAATTCCATCTACTGCTCTGCATGTAAAAAAAAGAGGTCTCCTAGCATAATCCTGCTTATTTTCTTGCCCACATCCCTGCATTGATTACAGTAAGACCCAACCATAATCATATGATGGGCAATGTGCGGACCATAGCTTAGCTGTCAGGTTACGTATTGTTGCTTGGCTTCATTCAGACGCCCTTTTAATGTGCATTCAAGTAGAATAAGTGAATCTTCCTAGCACCAGCTGAGCTCTGGCTTGTTTTTGCATGGTGGTTGTTACGAGCACCAGGTCCACCTGACATCAGGCAGCCAGCTCGGATTTTTTTGGCAGAGTTCAGGCCGTACACATGCTCTTTCCATTTAAATGGAAACTCAGGCAGCCATAATGGCTATTCTTTACCTCTATTTTTTGTGGTTCTATCATAATAATCTTTGTATCTTCTTGATCATGTCCTGTGTTTTTCTGGACAAGTTTGAAATTGCCTGCGTCAGGACTTTGCTAATTAAAGTCATACTTTCAAAAATGCCATAATAACTGTTAATTAGCTTGATGCTATTTTCAGCATAATTTGCTAATTAGTAGAAAACCTGTACAGCATTTCTTCCTAATTACAGTATGGCTCCACAAGCCGCATCTGTGACTTGACTCCAAATGATGCCATTACAAAGTCCCACATTACGGATTCTTTCAAAACAGTTAATTACCTCTCCTGATATTGACAAACTCTAAAGTCAGCTGGATTTTTAACCAATATGTGCAGAGAAATAATCTGTGTCATGTCCTTGTCTCTGTCAGTTAGAAAAGCAATCAAAAGTATCTTCTTAATTTGTAAAACAGTTGATTGAATTTTGATTCTGATTGGATTTTCCTCGCAAACATTTTCACCCCAACTCCCCCAGAACAAAATATTGTTTTATTTATTTTCTTTAATCCTTTAATTATTGCTTGAATGTCTCGCTTAATTTAATAACTGTTTGGATATTGAAAAAATCTCTATAAAAAAGAGGATTGTCAGCGTGTGTTCCATTTGGTAAAGGCTTGCTTTGGATTATTAGTTTATTGCACATTTCTGTGCTTGACAAATCAAATGCATGTTCACATAAAAATGATATATAAAAAAGTAAAGATAGTCAAAACACATTGTTATTTGTATAATCATTACAGCTACATTTTAAGAAGGGATCACTTGCCTGTAAGTGATAAGGCCAATTTAGTGCCTAGCTAGTGGAGCTACTTAGCAGGAATAAATCGTATTATCAACTTAGCATAAGAAAGAGCTTTGGGCGCCTGCCCAGACTGATGTGTGCTAGCAGACCAGATGGGAAGCAAACCAATCAATAGGTAGCTGATCTCCCCCACAGGTGGACCTGTAACCGTTGACCCTTTGTGATCTGACCATTCATCAGTAAATCTGCTGTTTGATTGGCGTACACCTTAATACTAAGCAGATTCTCAGTCTTTCTTTTTTTTTAACTCCTTTCCTTATTTTTTTCTCTGCCTGCCCTGAAAGTGTCTAGAACACGCCTGACAACGATGTCCTTACTGCTCCATTGTGACTAATTAATGCAGCCATTTTAGAAACCCCTTCATTTATGAATTTTGAAATGCATTATTAAATTAATTAAATGATGAAGAGTTATTCATTACCAAATCAGGAGGTTTACATGGATGGCAGCAGTTATGAATTAAACATCTAAAGTTTCCTTCGAGGAAATGTTCAGCTCGTTCTGATTTAAAACTCTTTCTTTTGTTTGTGTGACATCTTTCCAAATAGGAAAGATACTTTTCTGTTGGTAAATGACTAACCTTTATACATAGGTCTACAGTTAAATATAGAATATTGTGCGTGTGTGTGAGTGTGTGTGTGGGGGGGGGGGGGGGGGGGGGGGGGGGGGGGGGGGGTGTGGGGTTCTATTAGTTTCTTCTTTTTTCTATTGGTTGATGTTCATTGTTGCTGATACAAATACGAGATACCATGACTGTAATGATCTAATTAGGTCTGAGGGTTCCATCAGCACACATGCAGATAAAGGACAGTTATGATAAGCGTTTGTGTGTTTACATATTCCGATACGTGTTTCACACTATCACAAAAGCTAAGCTAACACACTTGGCTGGGGATGTGCTTAAGAGCACAGTAGTACAGTATTTTTTTTCTCAAAGCAAGTGATTCACCTTGCTGTTGACCTCAACAGGCGTTTGCAGCCTGCCTGATCAATGAAATTAACTGTACCTTTAAACTCCATGGTTTAGCAGCAGAGGAGGAAGCTGGGAAGAAATTGAGAACACGCTCTCGGTTTCATCTCTAGGCTGTGATATACAGATTATCTTGAGAGGCTTTCTCTCGGCACGTCAGGAAGTTTGCCAACGAGGATCTTTGTTTACCATGCCAGGGGAAATTGTCAGAGCTGGTAAAAAAAATAAAATCTTCATATTTTTTTTATCTTCCTAATCTAACAGTTTACTGAACTTGATAAGTGTCCTATCAACGTGTTAATCAAATTACTTATGAACAAAAATTGACAGTTTTCATTAATTATACAAGATTATTCTAATTGCAATTCAAATTTATTCATTTAGAACAGAAGGTATTCAGTAATATTTTACAAAATTTGCATATTAAATGGAGGGAGATGTACATTATGTATGATAATCTATGCATATTTTCTTATTTTTAACTTCAGAGCCATATGTGGTGCCGTTGTAGAAGCAGGTGAAAAGTCGAAGTGTGTTTAATTTGCTTGACAAACATTAGGCTGGAGCTTGTCAAATGGAGTATAGTGTATGCCAATCTTTATTTATTTCTTATTGATTACCCCAAACTCTAAACATCTGCATACCTTGTATAAATTTTCACTTATGAAGCTGAAATTGATGAATGGAAGCCTGTGCTGTTTCCCAGGGACTGGTACCTATCAGGAGTGGATCACAATCAATTATTGTCAGGGAACGATTGAGATTTAAAGGGGGAGCCGATCGCAAAGAGTTGTCGGTGAAATTTTGTGCCAAATTGGTTCAGTCAGTTAGGTTTTAATATTATTCCATAACTGTCAGATTATCCAATGACTTCATAACAAGGATGGCAGGTACCAACTTACGGGCTATAAATGCCCTGCCATGTGGCACCTTTGCCCCCCAAAAATTTTATATTTATATTTACACATATGCCCTCATGCTAATTTCCCAAATAGAACATTGAGTACGACTTTCTATCTCCCCTCTCCTCTTTTTTTTAGGCTGAGCTACCTACTACAGTTTAAGATTTTACCATTAATGACTACTGTACTGGACAGCTAGACACCTTTCAGATATATGCCATGTAAATCTGAAGAAGATTTGACTAGACAGAAATATGATCAACTGATAAAAATATTAGTGTTGTTGTTGCTAAATCATCAAGTCATGTTTGCAGTTATGTTTTTGAAGTTTCTAGATAAATGAAAGCAATTTGGGGCCCCAGAAATAGGCTTGAGTACCTCTGCTCTAGACCATCACCCAAAGGAACAGATGGGCTAAAACTTTGCTTTACAAGCCTAGCAGAATATTTTATTTGGTCCTGTGATGATCCATTAAATCATAGAAAAGCTGTATTTTTATTTTCGTACAGTAAAATTACAATAATCTAATGTGTTATCGATAAAGAATCTTCTGCCTTATTGTATGTTTAGCTCCAGTTACATTAGTCCAGGAAGGTGAATACATGGCAGCTTGCTTTGTGATGATATAAAATGATCAGACATAATGAAAGAAGCCATTAAGTGATGAATGTACTCATGGACGTTACTAATCACGCTGTATTTATATAGCTAATTCATAGTGGTGACCTCGGTGCAATCTCGCTGATGGTGTATTTATGGTGTGCAGTGATTATCATTAATTTGTGACATATATAAACATTAGGACAGAGTTGCTTTCTACTACAGGCTGCTACAGTAATATGCTTGTTCAGGCTGCTATCAGCCAAGAGATGTTATCTTTAGAGACATTTTAATGTACGAAGCGTTTATCACATACATTCTCAGCAAGGAGTCGTTTTAATAGAGGATGAATGACAGAAAAATACAGCGAAGAAAAAAAGAACTCTGATTTGTCAGAACACATCGTAGAATAGAAGCTTTGTGCCTACCAACCAGTTGAATGTCAGCTATCATTTTCTTACATGCAATAGACAAATGAATGATGAAATCTAAGTGGTTAGAATGAGTTATAAAAATAGAAGACAGATGCTGTATTAAGTTTTCACAACAGAAAACACCCAATAAGAATTTGGGCGGTCCATTCAACAAGAATGTTTCCAAGGTCTGCAATGGTATTCTTACAGTCCATTCTAAAGTTCATTGCCCTTTAATGAATAAATTTAATTTCATGGGAATATGACTATTAAGTCAAATGTATGGTCACAGTTAGCTTCCAATTTCTTGGCAGCAAGGTAGACTTTTTTCTGTCACAGAATAACTTTGCAGTGAAAGAACTTGAGTGTCCTGTTCAGTGGAGTGGCCTTAATCCTACTGAACACCTTTAGGGTGAATTGTAAGACTTTGAAAGCCAGGTCTTCTCATCCATGTACATGAGTACTTGACCTGACAAATGCCTTTTTGGCTTAATGTATACAAATCCCCTTAGACACACTTTTCAGACAAACTTGAAAAGATGTGATCTACCTAGGACTGTTATCTCAACTCATTTAGTGAAAATTCAGCTTTGTAGACTAGTAATGCAACTGGACTGAACACAATGCTAACTGAAAAGATTAGTAAAGCTGGGTAAGGTACATAGATTCATTGTTCATCTTCAGTAAAAGGTAGACATTGCTGTTTAGGGTACAACCTAGGCATACTCTCTGGCTTCCTTATTCTAAACTCTTAACAAGTTCTATGTGTTATAGGGGATGTAGTACTTGATATTATCCATCCTTGTCCAAAACTTATTACCATGATTATCTAACAGAATTTATATTTCTTATATACGTATATACGATTGTGAGATATAGACCAATAAAGTTAAGGTGTCATAGACTTTTTATTATTCACTTGCATATGTATGTTGTGACTTAAGGTTTACAGTTTATAGCACTATATACGTTTTGTTGGCTAATTTCTAAAACTGTGCAATCTTAGTGAACACAGGGCAAACTTTAGATATGCAATCATAATCTTTTACAGCTTCACTAGTTGCATTTATTCTATGTCTTGGTGATTTTATTTAAAAAATGTTATGCTATGTATAAATAAAAAAGGAGAACAGCTGGAATGCTTCTATATAGCGAAGAGCTTTTCTTTTTTGGCACAGCGGAACACACTGTGAAATGTACACATGCCAGAGTAGAATAAGGCAAAAACTAGCCAATTGACAAATTTATTGAGTTGATCTTTTGGCTTGCCACAGAATGACCCAAATACATTATATAACCACAATTCAAGAGGTTTATTATTTAGTTAAATGATTTAGAGTTAGTTATGTTAATTGGTCTTGTTTTCCAATCCAGTTTAAATTGTGGAATGAAAAGAAGACTATAGGCCCACATACATGTTTTGATTTAAGCATGTGTATCTGCTTTTTCAGTTAAAAAGGTTAAGCTGTTACTCTGTTTGCATGAAGGGAAAATAATCATAGCTATTGTGCATGGGCTTGTTTCCAGTAAAAGGCCTAACATTTCTTCAAGCTGTTACAGTAGTAATTCAAGAGTTTCTTGTTTGCACATCCTAACTGTATTTTGGCACAGTAGGCTATGCCCATTAAACATGATGTTCATAATTCACTAACCAAGAGCCATACCTCACATATCACTGTGAAATTAGTTCTCTTTCAGGGACAGCTATATCTAAAACTGAATCATTTGTCTTCCTTAACACTTCATTGTACAATAGAGCCAGAAATTGATGGCCTCTAAATTATGTTTCAGATTATGTTGTTACCTAGTCCACCACTAATTGACAAGCATATCGTATGTGGTCTTGTTCTAGATATTTTGTTACACTCTGCCTTCCAGAATCTTACCTGAAGAAAAAAATTCCCCATCCTAGATTAACCAGACCTGCACTTGATCCTGGAAATGTTATAGATGCATAAACATTTTGTGTAGATGCATAAAGGATTTTGTGTAAAACAGATATTGAGTTTTTTTGAACAGTTGTACAAAGTGTTGCTTTTAAGCTCACCTACACATAATCAGTCGTTCGCTGTGATCATAATCCAACTTTAATCTGATTGATGACTAGAACAAGCTGCAGGAGGCCAGCATTTCTTTCACAGTTACCTAATATGATCAGCATCTTTTCAGGTAAAAGGTGTTTTACTGTAACATGGTTGCTCATATAGGTAACCAGTGAAAGCCAACTGGCTTCTTTAAACTAATAGCTTTTTTTGGCAAATTGAAGGTGCCACAATTATAATATATTTTAAGTTTAGTTATACACTCCTATTCTGGAAGCGGAAATAGCAGATAGCAGAATGAAAAGGAAATATGAACTCTTAAGTAGTAAATAAAGAGAATTGGCAGATTTTTTTGGGCAGGCAAACCCTCTATTGTTAGATTCTAGCTGTTCATATGGCGCACTAGTAGTGTTCACCTATAAAAAAAAAACGAAAGACAGAAAAGAGAAGACAGATACAAAAAATTTCTTTTCTATTTACTGGAAACAAATGACTGGTACCAGGTGGAAATATATGTCTGTACTTGTTCAGATTTAAGACCTACAAATTTGCACCTTATTTCAATTTCCTGCGTGCACTGAGGAAGTGCAAATAGCTTATTCAGAGGCAGATTAATGCAAAAGAGCTGAGGGGGGACATAAATCTACAAGCTACGACTTGTACCATCGTGGAAGTGTAATGATGATCAAACTGAAAATCAGGTCTCTGAGTCTTCGCTTAACACAGGGAAAATTTGCTTGATGTGAGAGTATTAAAGGCACGCTATAATCTATCCATACACTGTGACTAAATTTTATAGTTCATGAAGCATATTAGTATTGCTCTCAACGACGGTACATTCAAAAGGTGATTTACATTTAGACGCTCATTTTTCATGAAGATAAATATGACATGCATCATCATTTTCTCTGTAGTAAATATCCCCAATAATAACACAAAAAAATGGATAAGGAAGAGCAAGTCAAGGGATGACGGTAATGTTTTCCATTTGTATGGTAAGTGGTGAACCCTGTGGCTTATCAAGTAACAAATTGAATGTTTAATCTTCCTCCATGCAGATTGAGGATGGCTAAGGAACAGACCTGCTTACAACAAATTGAGAGATCTCTGGTGACTCGTGGAATACGTCAGCTAGTTTGTCTTTGGGGGCCAAGAGAAAGCATCAGTCGCTTTTAGACAAAATAGATCACATAGGCGGGAATTTGCTGAATGGGAGTTTACCGCAAAAGACTTTAGGGGGTAACTGGATCATCATAGGCATGCTCAATATGTTGTAGATGTTTCAACATGGTTCAGAAGGGAAACTAGGTGTCTGCTATGGTGCTAAGATCAACTTCTGCAGTGGCCCTTTGCTGACAGTCATTTTAGGCTTAAAAAAACAGAAGTATGCATTAATGAAAATAATAAAATATGACACATGAAAAGGCCTGTGATGTGACAAGATGCGTCACTGTTAAGTACTACTGAACTTACTTCCATGTCTAGAGATACTGTATATATCTATGTACACATAGAAGATGCATGGTAATATCTTAAATGAAGAGCCAGCATGGATATCTTGTGGTACCTCAACCATTCTTGGTTCATGATATCCATCTTTTGAGTAAACAATTATCAGACAATAAGTTACAGTCATAAAGAAACACATGTATTGATCTATAGGAGGTAAGGTCGTTTCATTATCCAGGTTGGATTGAATTCCAGCAAACTCACCAATTGTCTTCTTGTTTTAGGTTAGAATCAACCAACTACTCTGTTTCCCTGAAAGTAAGACCTACCTCAAAAGTAAGACCTAGCTTCTACCCCCCTGTGCTTCTTATATAAGCCCTTCCTCGAAAATAAGACCTACCATGTCCCAGAGACAGCTTCCATATTTAAGAAAGACATGACAGGAGGTATTTTGTCACCTCTTCCAAACCAAGAAATAAGCCCTAGTGCATACTTTGCACCTAAAACTAATATAAGACAGTGTCTTATTTTCGGGGAAACAGGGTAGGAGTAGTCACTTTATATCTAGACATGGTTTGACGTTCAGAATGATTGCCAAACTTTGAGGGAGTATTGTCAGTGTTCCCCGGTATCAGCGCAATGTCTTGTATTTTGTGATAATGACATGAGATAGAATAACTTAAATGAAATGGATGAAGACGATGCCAAATTTGTTGTCACCCTCAAACTTAGTGAGCATAAAGATTGCCAGACAACAGCAGCGTAACCAGTGTACCCATGTACGCATAAACTGTTGAATTTGTGGCAGAGTTAGTGCTAAGCTACAGTACTACTAGGTCTTGTCAGGTCTTGTAGGTCTCACAATCTCTATTGGATGACTGTTAGCATGTCAATGAGGATCTTATACATGAGATCATTTTCATTACACTGCTTTGCTGTGATTGCTTTTTGTTGGTTGGAATCTGACCTCCAGCAGTGTTTGTTGTATTCAGGATTATTTACTCGAATTAAAGTGTGACCTATAACATAATCTCTAATATAGCAGCAATTATTTGGACTTTTACTCCTGGAAAGAGAAATACCACCATATTTTACCATACTTTACATTTTGCCCTATGTAAACCCAAGCAAATGTAGCGAGTTAAGCAAAATAATAATACATGTACACAAACTGAATTCTACACTGAGTTTATAGTTTTAAACTGAGCATAGTCAATAGATGGTGCTAAGATAGGGGCCTTGGTGAAGCTGCTTCATTCAACAATTATTCCATATACTGCACTTGCATCATACATCGCACCAATGGATAATACCTTGTAGACTTATCAGTTGGACGGAAAAGTACTCTTTTCTCTTCAAAAAGGATACACTAACAGGGTCTTTATTTTTAACCATTGTTGTGCTTCTCATTTTGTGTTTATTAGCTCTTGTGGCTAAGCACCTCTACCTAAGCAAGTATATTAATAGTGTGGAACGGTCTATAGAATTCTTAACTTACATGAAACTTTTAAGCAGGGAACAGACAGCTTGATATTTGAGCCGTCCGATGTTTCCTGCATTACGCTGCTGTCAGATATCGGCGGAGCTCTGCTATCTCCCGAGCTCAGCTGATGCTTTGCATGGAGAGCAATGGACATCGTCTGTATTTAACGGTCATGTCCAATATGGCTGTTTTCGAGCCAACCAAACCAAATCAATCCCACTCGAAAACAGCGATAACCACATATGGGGACAGAAAGATGGCACAGTGCTTGAAGCGGCCATTGAAGCGGCCCATATCTACATATCTGTACCCTGCTTTAGTGTCCCCATACACCTTTAGATTTCTCTGTCAGATTTCCTTTAGATATCCTTTAGTTTTACCAAAACCATGTAATATGAGGGACTTTCTAAACAACCAAGTCTACCTGTGTTCAATCACAGAGGACCCTATACTGCATAGTTGTTGGTAGATCTAAAGGATATCTGACAGACAGATCTAAAGGTATATGGCCAGCTTTAATAAGGGGTTTGGTTATATTTGAACATGTCATCCTACACATGTCCTGTGGCTGGGCAGATGAATGTTAAATTATTCCATTAGGTGTTGTCATTGCAGTTTATGGCTTTGCTGGATATCAGCCATCTTGTTTATTTTGAGGCAGCAGTACTATGTGTTTCAGTTGGAATGTTAGATTCATATGGTTAATTTTCTGCATCCATGTTTAGGAACAGACATGTAGCTCATTCTGTATTGTATATGATTCTATATATGACATATTTTGTAACTAAATCAGCCACCATTCATAAATCAGTGATCTTTGAAACAAGAGCAGGGAACAGTCTTTCTGGTACACACGTCTCACATTCCGAGCTGTATGGATAAAGCAGCCCTCTTGTGGAAGGTGATTGAATTACCTATTTGTACTCAATACTCACTAATCAGACATCATTCCCAGTACAAGCAGAGAAAAAAAAATATTCCTGTGAATGAGTTGTTGACAGTCGTTTCACAAATGCGAATATTAAACATTTTGCTGCTTCAAGGCAGGAGATTTTGGCAGTATAACAGGGTAACGCAAGGCTACACAAATCCTGTTTTGAATGTGTGTCAGTATTCTGACACCAATGCAGTTGACATGTCTGTGTTCTCTACATGCAGCAAGACTATTCTGTTTGAGGATGCTGACACTACTTGTATGCACCCTTACTGCTTATTTGTAGATCAATCTGTTAAAGATGTATATAAGCAAAACCTGACAAACCCAATGTCAGATTGCTTTGTTATATCCAACCTGCTTTGCTATTACTCCTCCATGTATGAATTCTCTGTTGTCACTTGACTGGTGCATTGTCAATTAGAGGGCAACCCACAGACTACACAATATTACATACTAACACAGACACAAAAGGGCAGAAACCAGAACTTCTACTCAGCTCAATATCAAAATAAGATAAATAACAGATGTTTATTTAAAAATAATAGTTTAGAGGTATGTACAAGGTATTCAATGATGACATGGTCCAGCCAGAGCTGTACTACAAGGGTTACCTTTGCCTCAGACCCCTACACTTTCCTCTTGACCACTAACTTACCTATCAAAATAAATGCCCAATTGATATCAGGCTGATGAGTTTGGTTATATTTAAATTTGATTATTTTTGGCCTGTCTGGGGAAACAATACATATCAGAGATTGTTTTTTATTTTATTTTAGAGGGTATTTGTATGTATATTTATGTTAACCCTTTGTACTCCTGTCAGTATTGCTTCTTTTGTATCAATAGTACACTGCAGAGGTTTTATTCGAAAATTATAATCTGCCATCTGTGAACACTAAGCCTCTTTTTTTTTACATGGGGGGCATCTGTTTAACAAAAAGACCCCCTCTATTTATTTGTAATTGCAGAATCATAAAATATTTTAATTTCAGGGTTAGCAGTTCCTCTTGCATGCTTAATTCATAATTAGCAGGTTTATAAACCTTCTCCATGCATGTAATTTTACTCTTGCCAAATGTTGCTCATGAATAATTGAAGGCATATCTCTATTTATCAAATTATTAATATACCTAATAGCCTTGTTTTCGTAAACAATGGCTGCCAGTTGGATTTAACTAAAAAACTAGTTTTAGGTACGTCGTGCTTTTTTTTTTTCCATCTCTTTCTGGCGATGGGAAAATGTGCTTTGGAGCTGTGCACAGAGAGTGTCTTGTGCTCTTGTGATGTCACAGAGCTGACCTCCTTCTGTCTCACAATAGCCCAGGTATCATTAACTGCGCAAACACAATACCCATTCAGGAAGGTTCTTTTACATCTGCAGGTTTACGGAACAATGATATTATTTGTGTCTGCAGTCCACAGAAGGCATTTTTGCAGGGGATGTAGGACAGAAACCCCTTCTTGTAAGCTGTAGTGCTTCACCGTTAAATTGCTGGACCTAGCCTACTTCTATCATGGAAAGGTTCTTGTCACACAGCATGCCATAATATTCCTGTGTTGTTTACAAATAACCAACCACATGGTTTTAGGCTTGTTTACAAAACTGCAACCAAAACAGTTTACAATTGAAAGGGCTTTTGAGGAACATCATACACAGATGTTATTTTCCTTTTACTATAGTGGTGTTCATTACAGAAAACATATATATACAATAATTTTTAGGCAATTCTAAAAAGTATATGTAAACAGAGGTCGATCTGTTTCCCGTGATAATGCTTTTGGAAGATTTGGAGAGAATACAAAAAGTTAAATGGCAAATCACTAGCATCAGAAATGCTTTTCTGTGGATAAAGGTTGCACAATGTATGGATTAATACAGAAAGTCAGAAAACCTCCACTGGTACATCATGGATGCCTTGGATGGAGTCTTAAGCCCCCAATACACCTTCAGATTCCTCCATACAACTTTCATGAGACCTACCAACAACTATGTAGTATAGTGACCTCCCTGATAGAATACATAGTGATTGGAAGGTGTAGAAAGGTCCTCCTATTACATGGTTTTGGTAGAAGAAAAGTTGGTTGTACAGAAGTTGCATGGTAATTGTATGTGGTGTATGGGGGGCTTTAGACAAACAGAAGTACATGGGAATTGTAAATAGTAATGCTGAGTGTAACAATTTAACAAATGTGTGTGTATGTGTGTCCTTTCACCACCATAATCTAAGGCCCTCACTTGGCCAATGAGGCTGTTAGTCATTGATGGGCCTATGGCAAAATCTTTCTTTACAATTAATAATCTAAACTGTGACCCACATTTTGGCTTTTACTCACCAGTAGTTGATGAAAGATCTGATGCTGACCAAATATGGACCAAGTAGGAGAGGTTGCACTGGTACTTTTACATTGGCAATTCAATGGAACGTGTTTTATTGTTATAATAGTCTGGTAGACTTGAAAAGAATAACACTTTTAGGCCAAAGGCCTTTATTATTATTATTATTTGACTTTTCATGCCCCAACATTATACATAAGTGAGAATGGAATCAAGGAATAGTAAATATGTCTCAAGGATATATCTTAAAATGTTTTGCTTTATATTCTTTGTGTTGACATGTATGAGCACACAAGCTGTGTGTATATGTGTGTGAGTGTGTGTGACTGCATGTGTATGATTCATTCCAAAGCAGTTTTAGTCTTCATAAAATATTCATTTTGGTTGTGCAGGGCCCTGTAATTGCCATCTCTCACCCTGAATTATTTATACCTCGCACAGACTGACAAAGCTTTGCCATACGGCCTTAGATGAATCAGAGACAGGGATCTCTGCTGCCAATAGCCTTAGAGTTTCACAAAATATGGCACAAGCGTCATTCCAGACTGCCTCATCTTTAAATCCACCGTTTCTCGATTTGACATTTTCTTTACTCTTCCATTGTCTTAGTGAGGCAGAAAGGTTATCTCTTAACTCCGACAAGCAACCTTCCCTGCTTGCATTACAGCCGTTGTGCTTGAGAGGACTAATGCGTCTTCATTGCCCTCACTTTTTCATGCTTGGTAACGAGACAGTAGTTGGGCTCACTTTAGTGCTATATATTATACATTAGGCCTAAAATGATGCAAATAGCCCTGAAATACTCTTCAAACGGATGGTATAGATCACTCTGGATCAAGATACTTGTCAGAAGGAGAAGAGTGAGAGGATGCGCACATTGGTTATGGAAGAGATTCCCAGTGCCTAGTAACAACTAAAAATTGGGAGTGTATGCTGTAAGGAATATTCTAGGAATATTTATTGACCCCTGCCAGAAAGCATAGCCACATCACAGATTTCACTTTTCTCTAGTTCAATAAAAGGCATAAAACTTGGAATTGGCCTCCAGATTATATTTGGACAGTGAAGGAGTCATCCTTTTGCCCCAAATTATTGCTCATTACTCATAAATCATGCATAGCCCTAAGTAACCAACAGGAGCACATCAAGCATAGTGTGAAAGTTCATTTTTGTCCCATCTGCTTAAAAGCTATTTTGCTTGAGTAGCATGGTCCATGGGCTGTGTATGAACTTCAGTTGTAAGCAGACAATTTGGACATAAAAGGTTAACACAAAGCCTGAAGGCAGCAGCTGGACTGTAGGGAGAGTGGGCATTTAGCAGCAGTTGTCCTAGGACAGCACAGAGGTAAGCACATTTTACAGGTTCCATTTACCTCTATTAACACTGTTCCTTAACATGTGTGTTCAGTGTTTCTGTTTTGTTGTTTTGATATAGCACAATCAAGCCTTCTTAAAACAGAAGGTATTCACACGGCCCAATCCAGCACAAATCCCAAAACTTTAGTAGCCTGAAACAGCTGTATGCAGTTTGGAATAAATGGCTCTGTACCAAAAAGGCTATATTTGCACTGTACACCAGCGGTTTCTGGATGTGCATCTGGCTGATGGGGCGAAAAGGAATAATTTGCATGGCTCCGCCCACTGTCCCAAAACGAAGGCTTCCACCTTAAGTTTTGGGATTTGTGCTGGATTGGGCCGTGTGAATACCTTCTGTTTTAAGAAGGCTTGATTGTGCTATGCACTGCTCGAGTTGAGGGCTTTTTGATTCCTTTCATCCCTTCTCACCATAACCTTCACGGGTACTAATCGTTGTTTTGATATGAAATTAAGCTGAATCTTAAACACTCTTCTTAATGTGTCCGCCCTCCAGCAAGAATACCTAAAGAGAAAATGCCAAGAGAAACAGTGATAACAAGTGAACATTAGTTTGTCGCATCATTTAGGATGCCCTCTTTGTAGGCCCTCCTCACTCTCCTGACTCCACATCTGCAATCTCCTAAATACTTCTATTCACAGTTTGCTCCCATTCCAACATGTGCTTATCTTCCAGCACACCAATTTAGAGAGGCGCTGACTGGTATTTCCTTATTATGTTATTCAGATCCAAATGTTAGAGCTTCGTCCGTGTAAAAATATTCCAAGCAGCTCAGAGGTACAATGACGGTTTGTTTTCCATTTCTGAATAATGATTCAGCTATTTTTAAAAAAAAACAGAAGGAAAATAAAATCTTCTTTCCCAAAAGTGTTAACAAACAACTAAAGATGTGGAACTCTTTAGCTGGGAATTGTGTAATGTTTTAGCAATGTTATGCATTGCTATTCCTAAAATATGCTCTTTTTTATAGAATAATTTATTATTCTTTTCCACATGTGGTTTAGAAAAAAAAAGTTTATTGCAACTTTAACACCTCGGCCTGGTATGAGGCTGAAGAGAAAGGATTAATTTATGAGTCTTGGCTCATCCGCGAGCAGGGGAGGTACAGAGGGGAGCTTAGTGCTACTCCGAGTAATGGATGTGGGGCTGTACATTTTTCTTCTATTTGTTGACACGCAGGAGTAATGAAGTTAAAGCTTTGCACACATGTGCCCCCCTCATTAAGCTGCATTACCTGCATTAAAACTAATAATTGCCACTCAGAGCTGTGCTCACATTAATCATTTATAATGTTTTAATAAGTTTTTAATCAGTATCTAAAAGGATGAAGAGGCTGTTGAAGGGAAAAAAATCATACGCTTTCAAGTCTTGCTTGTGCATGCATGCTTGCTGCAACCTGCAATATCAGCAAACATTTCTTTTCTTAAGGATGTAAAATTAGATTATCATGTTCAGTATGAATATGTTAGGTAGTAAACACCTGGTGTGCTGCAATATTAGAAACTAATATAAATCACAACATTTTGTATTTATCGCTAATTAAAAAAATTAAATGCAAACTTTTCTGGAATAGTTTGGTTTATTGGACCTTCTGTTAGCAATGGGCTCCCTTGTAACATCTGACTGCATAAACAAAAAATACTTGTGACAATTTGAATTTGAATGTACCTATTCAAAGCTACTAGAAGTCCCCAATATGGTTGAACCTAATCATCAGAAATGAAGAAGTTTACTTGACCACTAGAATTCAGGAACATTTGCCCTCTTTAATTGCACTAAGATTACTAACCCCTCTCTTGCAGGAATTGGCATATTTCCAGTGTAATATTTAGTAGACCTGCTATAAATTAGAGTAAGTGGATCTTTGATATGTTTTCTTTAACGCCATTTCCTCCTGGCAATATGTACATGATCTCCCTAATTTCTCCATAGCCCGTAAAGAAAGGTAGAAAAAAAAATAAAACAAAACTCCCCCAGAGCTGGCAACAAGTTCCTAGCAAGGCATTTGATGTGAGGCAAGTGATGCTGGCATTTTTCTTAGAGAAGGAACTATGTGATCAGAGCTGGCAAATAGAGTAGAGTCCAGAGGGAGTGAGAAAGAGGTTTTAATGAGCCCACAGTGAAAGACAAAATACAGGCTGATTGACAGGGCGAGGGATCTGCTGGGGAAATTGTGTCAGTTCCACACTAACCATTAGAAATGGAGGAATAGGTAAAGATGGGGGGGGGGGGGGGGGGGGTGGACTGACGGCACAGGAAATATCGGCCCTTGAAAAGGGAACCCTTGTGTAAATACTGACTATGTTTCTTTTTCTACTTTTAAAATGAACAACCTTATCAAAACCATCAAAGTAGGCATGGATAGAGAGGACATAGCCGGAACACTGACAGATAAAAAGAAATGTGGCTTATAAAAAATAACTGCAGAAAATCAGCTTTTCTTACAGCGCACTATGGAAGCTTTTTTTTTTTTTTTTTTACAGGGTCTATGTGGTCTTATAGTTCAGCTTGGGTAAATGCCAACAAGCAAGGTTGCATTGCCATCATGGGAGCCTTTAGGTCCTATAGCTGTATACCATGTTAAGATTTGATTCTAACACAGGACATTTTATTATTTTACTGGACCTAATTTAGCTTAAATTGTTACCATGCATATACAGTAAGCCTAAGTGGAAAACCTATATTTCTGGAGATGTAGGGGGGAAAGACATATGTCTTGTAGAAATCTGCCTCTTTGCTTCTGCTACCTACAGGCACATGTCTTCCTTGCCCAATGGTAAATCTCATCATATAAACCAATAATAAAAAACGTATTTGCATCAAGAGCCCATATGCCCAATACATAACCATGTTTCCTCTTACATTAGCATCTGTGGTTCAAAAGAAACCAATGGTTGGAATGGCCTGATATCCCGGATATTTCTATTCTTTTCCATGAGCTTAAATACATTTGAATTGTCTGCTGTCTAGCAAATGTTTATCACATTTTATTTGGTTAGATGCATTTAATTCCATTTTATAAACTTTTATCAGTTGTTGCTGTTTTTTTTATCCAGTTCCAATTTTGAACAGTCCAGTGTAGCAATGCCTAACGGCATGCCTGTGCACTGAGCAACATATTGAACTGGGTCAAAAGAGTTATTAAATCCCATCAGATCTGTTTGGCATTGTTGTAATGAGAATCATTGCAAAGTACAAGATCATGGTATCTATAAATGCCCCTTGACAGCAGCGGCTGGAGCAGTGATGAAAAGCGAGGAAGGGGGGGGGGGGGGGGGGGGATGGAGTACACCATTATAGAAGAAGGGGGAGGCTAAGGCGATAAGGTTCTAACTTAGAACCCTGCACAGTGGTTGGCAAAGGGTTAATTTTCCAAACCTAATAATGTTCAATAGTAAGGTATTTGTCAGGAGATAAAGAAGTGATAGAATCTGGGAAGTGGGTCCCTTGGCGATTGTAGTACAAATATTGTTAATGCTGTGTGGTTACTACAGCGGAGGGAAGGAAAATAGCTGCAGTCCACTGGAGATAAAATCCGCTACAGTGCAGTGGGAGCCCCGCGACAAAGGCCAGTAATTGTTGAACTGCAAGTCAAGTCATGTATATTCTCAAATCCGCCAATATCCACATTTACATGGTGGTTAGTGAAGGCACCACTGGGATGGCAACATTTAAATCCTGCTATTATACAGTAGCTTGCTTTTCTTTTAGCTTCCTCTGAGATCATATTATTCTTTGTCTGGGCTTCAAAACTGCAGTGCGAAAAGAAAGTAATGCTATGGTAGGCATTCTATTCAGATGCCAGACATTGCCTTTACTGACTTGTAGAGATCTTTTCATTGCATGGCCACTTTTTGTATCAAAGGACATGGGTTGGGGTGGACTGACGACAAATTTGCATTTTGGGGATTGGTTAGTTACTATGTTCCTTGGAATTCCATGGAACAGGATGTTGTCTTGGCAGGCTCTGATTAATATCAACAACTAGCTTGCGTAAAATTTTTATTTTGTGTTTTGGCTTCTTTAGAAAGTCTAAATTTAACATGATAAAAGGGTACCTGTCATAAAGGAAATGTGAACCTTTCTGTCGTTCTCATCTTTGCTTCTTTTAGTTAGTGAATCAATAACCTATGCACTAACCTAACAGCATGCAGCTTGTATTGTCTGAATTTTCTACATATATACTTGTTCTGGACAAAACAAATTAGTGAAGGATAAGGATGACAGCTGGACAGATGGAGCTTGCTCACAAATCAGGAATGTCTTATATATCCTACATGTATAAATCATGACATGTTGCCTATAACACTTTTTGCAACCTTCCTCTTTGCAGAGGAACAGGTTCCTCTACATGGTACAGCACAGGCACATAGCTGCACATACAAATGTTGCAAAGTGCCAGTTTAGGAACACCACAAACATGAAATATCTATTTTTCGAAAATGAATTTGAAGTTTAAAAAAACAACAAAAATAAATAAAAACTCAAGTGAAAGCTCATAGCAGAGTACTCCTTTAGAAAGACAGATAAAGTACACAGAAAAGACATCTGGTTTCAGCTGTAAAATTCAATAGCCCTTACACCATGCACTTTCCATGATGACGTCATTCATAGGTTACAAGTATATGAGGCCCATAACTCGAAACATACAAGAATTTAATAAGTCTGGTGTTAAGGCAATTTGTCATGGGATATTTGAAGTATAAATCAAACTAATGGAGTAGATTTTTTTTTAAAGCACTTGAACCTATATAATATCTAATGGCAGAAGTGGGAAAGGAAAGAGAGGGGGGCCTGACATTAAGACCCTAGCATTTTGGAAATCCAATATGTATTGACCTGTATACTATCTTAGTGCAGAGATCTGGTGTCAGCAGAATGTATCCTTGTATAGGAACTGCTCATTACAGGTTTTGTGAGGAAAGCGCATTGTCTGTGAAGCTCCAGGACCCGATCAGCTAGAATTGCTCAGTAATCAATACTCACAGCGACTGATGGCCTGGCTCGCACACAGCGCGCAGCTGTGGCCCTCGGCTCTCAATGACTTACCAGTAATTAGGGGAGACTGCTTGGAAGCAGAAGAGTGCTTACTCTCTTCTCAATCACTGGAAAATCTTTTAACAGGCTCCCTTTAACCCCTCCACAGCAAGAAATCATATTTTCAATAATGCTAATGGTGGTGTTTGCACTTGCTTTGGCTTTAAGTGCCTTTCATTTCAAAAATAACTATTAAAACTGGAGTTAGTGGGATTTGCAAGTGATGGCTGTTTGCAACTGGTTTGTGGGAAGTGGAGACGCTTCCTAAGCTCTAACTTTTTGTGGTGGTGTGATGGATAGCAAAAGTATAACTGGGCCCACCATCGCTTATTTCCATATAAGTTAGGGATGCAGAACTGTTCAATTAGCTGTTGCATAGTGGTGACCAAATACTTATATTTCATTCTAATGTAGTTTTCGTGATGACCTCTCTATGTGACAAGATGGTTTTGGGGCATCTTTGCCTCTTGCAGTCGATACAGTAGGCACAGCATTTAGAGTTAGTGTAGTGATGCTAATTCCGAAGTATTCCTAGATCTCACATTCAAGCCCTTGGCAGAGAACAACATAAACTTTTATGCTGAACCACTCTTGGGTTTTAACACCAATTCGTTATTTTTATTATGAGCAAAGGGAACAAAACTGTTACGATTAGAGGCTTGGGTAAGGTGAGAAAGGCAAGAATGGGTAGCTGTAATAATTACCCATCTCTAATTGCCCAGATCATTCCATCAGCGGCTTGGCTGCTACATGAAGTTTCAGCCGTTTGATAGAGAACTGATAAGACCTTTTGTTACATAAAGGCATGAGGGAGAACTAGCTGTGTCAAGCAAAATGCATCCCATCAGCTTCTCACTGACATCCCAAATTCATTCCTTATGTAATTGATAATGGCCTTAGCCAATTATTTCACACATTACAATACACAGAGGTCCATTTTACAGGTTTTGCAGTGCTGTAATTAGCTATGCTAATATCTCATTTATTGGTCTTAATATTGCTGAACACCTTTTGCCATCCTAGAACCCACTAGAGCCCCATGGCCTGTCAGGATGGCTGATTATTGAGAAAGATAGCTTTAATCAAACATAATTGCAGTTAATTTTTTTCTCACTCTCTCTCTTTCACTCTCTCTCCCTCCGTTACCAGCATCTAATGCCACGGACTTCTTGATATTCCATTAAATTACAATTAAACAGCCTCCTTTGTTTCTGATTGTCCTAAACAACACCACAAACTTCTGTAGCCGTTTAAAAGAGAGCTGTTTGGTGGTAATTGCTTCCCAGCTCGCAAAGGGCCAATTTACACAATACCCTTGTAGAATTTAAACAGCTCATAATGTAATGGATATTACACCGGAGCCTCACACTACAATTAAAATGATTTTCATCCGATAGGGAAGCTTTGGATAATCGGCTTCATAAAAGTAAATATAAATGAACTAATTCATGGCTTAAATACACAGAAATGGGTTGGGCTCTGGAAATGGCTTTGGGTGGAGGGTTGTGGCCTGAAGGTTTGAGGAGTATGGGTTAGAGGCACTCTATTATGTACCCACTCTGTGCACAGGCTGCATGTGCCATCATTAATCATATGTGCAATGGTAGCTGTGTGCTAGTTCCCATGATTGTTAATCATCAATAACCATTAGAATTCCAATTTATTCCTCTGAGGTCATACACACTTAGTTATACACATAACTTAGTTTCTACAATTTTTTAGTTTATGATATAGTATCAAAAGATTAATTCTCTCCGGGTATTTTTTATTCTATGCACCCTATTGTAGATAATTCCTTTCCTGTCCTGGAGACAAAACAGGCGGTTATAGGCTGGTTACAACTTCGACATTGTGGCTCAATCTTGTTCTACCTCTATAATTAAAGTGGTGGTATAGGCTCTGTTGGATCTGTTTGATACACATAGGCATTAAATATGGTTACCTGTGTGGTTACTAGAAAGATAACTTTTTTTCCCAAGATACAATAAAAGTATTGCATACTGTCAGGCTTCATCATATACCCAAGGTAGACATGGTATTTCTCTCATTGAAATATTTTTTATTAAAATGATTAGTGGTGTTAATGGATGTATGGATGTACCATTACATAGGTTAAAAAGTAACAAGCACTTGGAAAAAAAATTAAAAGCATTGGGTAGCACCAAGAACTGTATTCTAAGGTTTCTTTCCCATTATGATCAAAAACGTGTTAAACATAAAACAACTTTGTATATAAAAAAATTTACGGAAATGACAGTCTGCACAATGGTTTCTCTGTAGTTGAACAATGAAATGGCACCCATGAAAACCTTGGGACATAGATCAGTACATAGAATCTGGGAATTAAGAAACATGGCCTAACTCTTCTAGGAGTTAGAATTGTTATACATAAATCCTAGAGAGTGTATAGGTATAGTGTGGTCAATATGGCCTTGTTACATGGTACTACTCTCTTTCTACGAGATGCTTTTCAGATGGTTATTTAGCTTTGTTATGAACTTATACTATACAGTGGGGAAGAAGGACAGATGTGCCCCATGATTTTAAATGCTGCCTCTTTAACTTTTTTTGTGAATAATGACCCCATGCAGGTGTCCTTTGCTCAAAAAGGGTTTCCCTAACGGCTGCGTAGAGGAGGCCTAGAGAAGCAAGTAAATAATGACCATATTTCAAGGCTGATTTATTCTTCCTACTGTGAAAGATTATGACTCTTTAGGGAAATACAGACAGGGTCAGGGAATTAGTATACATAATGGTCATTTTGATAATGGGCCAACAGATGCAAAGGGAAACATACTGTACACAATTACGTGTAATGCACTAATGACAGGTTGGAATTTGTATCTCCTCGCCTCCACTGACTCACAAATCCATGTTTAGAAGTAATACACACTTTATTGGTGAGAGAGCCAAAGATTTTCTGACAGAAGGCTTTTTTTTATCTCCTACTCTTCTAACAAGAGCATTAAATCCTTTGTGTGCCCGGGTCTAGGGAAGAGATATGTAAAGTCCCTTGTCAGATATTTTTCTGAGAAAAAGCCAATTAAAGGGTAATAGAGCAAAGGATGAGAATTACCATTTGACTTGGAATAAATGAATCTGTACGACTTATATTTGAGCAATGGAATTACCAGTCAATGAATAACCATGTCCAAAGCAAGTTGTACAATTAACACCTCCATTGCCAGGGGCTGGGGGGGCTTACTGTAATGCTTTTTATAAATTCAACAAAATCATTACATAGCTCCTTGGTTTTATGCTCTCATTCATTCCATTTTGGACTTTGAAGCAAAGGTAAATGTATTGCTTGCTTGGAGTGGATACTTTCTGCAGTCACTTTTATCTAAGGGAAACTGTAGCTCTTGGGTTAGGTTTTCAAGACTTGCCAGTTGAGCAATCCCTTAATGTCAGAGAGAACCCCAACTATGTGGGTCTCTATGGCAATTCAAGGCAATTATTGTTCCTGTTCAGATAGTACCAGGTCTCATTTTATAGAGGCAATGAACAAGGTGTTTTTAAAGAAGTTAGATAACTGTTTGACTATTTAATCTCTTGAATGGAATTCTTCTTTAGTACCATGTAAACGTAGCATAGTAGCTACTACTGTCACCCATCACTTAATTTAGACCCATTGACACCCTTGAAAAGCAATAATATACCTTATCTGCTACCCTAATGGGCTGCCGCAAAGCAATGCACTTACATTGTGTGCCGACACACTGCATTGCACCAAGCTGGAGTGAACAGGCCCCAATACTGCCAGATAGGTCTAAAGTCTGGTTTACACTATCTTCCTTACACGCATTGACAGGCATTTTTTGTGTGGACAGGCCCATGCAATACAATGTCCACTTTTTGTTTAGCTTAACATAAGTAGGTGTGAACCCAACCATAGATGTTCTTCTTATGTATGAACAGTAAATGTTTACAGTGAAGTCTTCATACTTTTACTACATTGAGATGTTCACATGTTGAAGTGGTGGAAAGCACTTGCACATTCTTCCTGTTAAGCATTAGTAAAATGATTAAATCAGAATGGCGCAGCAGCTTGTTACATGCATAAGGTAAGGGCTTAAGAGCAGAGCCATTTGCAGATGAACCGCTTTTGCTAGCTTCTCACAGACATGACATTTGTTCAGAAGATTAGCCCGCTTGTAATGTGTGGCATAATTGCGCTGCGCGGATGTCCCTGAAGTGAGAACCTAATTGCTTGACAGGACTATAAGTTTGAGGCACGTCCTCACCTTGTTAGGTCCTCTCTCTCTTTCTGATGCTGTTCAAATGAAGTCTGGCCGCAGGTGCGCCTAATTTACCTCACAACACAACGTGGGCTGCGTAATTGCAGGCTAGTAGTTAGGAGAAATTGCTGGGTGGAATATCAAGTGACTTACTGTATGCTGATGGCATATGACTGTTTGTGTGCCATTGTCAGGGCAGATGTGCACAGGTTTTGTCTTTAAACCTTAAAGGATCTCTGTGCTAAAAGGTCCACTATCTATGACATGAGGAACATATGTCGCTTAAAGGAGCTTTATTGAATAAAATACATTAGTACATTTTACAGATTTCCCCAGATCTTAGTGCTGCATTGAAGTAACGAGCACTTGTCCTTTGAGTTTAAAAATGAGAGTTTTAGTTGCAAATGTTTTAAAGCCGTTTCTTGTTTAGCCCTGCTGTAATAAAAGAGAGCACCAACAATGGGGCATGAATGGTGGTGTGATTTTGGTATATCATATTGAAATGCCTGTTTTGGATTGACTGACCCTTTATGGAACTACATCATCAATTTAAGTACTGTCCTTTTGGTTTGATTTTCTCATGTATTAATAATTTTCCTCTCTCTCTTTTTCTTTCTTTTCATAGATTCTTCCTAAAGTTTTTCCTCAAGTGTAATCAGAACTGCCTGAAGAATGCAGGGAACCCAAGAGATATGCGAAGATTCCAGGTACTCTGAAGGGACACATGTAGGCCTGTCATGAATATCCCAGATAGACACAGAGATGGTGACACAATCATGGAAGATAAAGTTTAGGGAACTTTAAGCAAACACATATTGTCCATGGCAATATAACAACACCAATATAGAATATTATTTCCTTTTATGGATCACTGATTTAAACAGTACACAATAATGTTTAACATTGGCCTGTAATGTCTATGATGACTATGTGAAACACCTTTAGCATTTTATTATCTATTCTCGCTTGCTCTCTTTTATCTTTAACCAATGTTCTCTATTCACTGATATATTCCAACATACTGGATTTATATCTGATAAATAACATCTTTACATAAATTAACTATGGGCAGTGCAGGTTGGCAATGGCCAGGCCATGCCAACTGTCTACATTGAAAAAAGCAAGACAATGGTTTTAGTAAAATATTTTAAAGAGGTTATCAAAGCTCCATGTAAGATGACATTAAATTACATTAAGTATGGAGTGTACATTTATACAAGATACATATAATGCATTGATGTTATTCGAAGTGGACACAGCATGATAGAAAAATCCTCTTTCCCAAATGCAGATTCAATGGATAAAGCTCCTTGCTTTAAATGGCCACATCTAAAATAAATATATAAATGTAGATAGATGTTTTTGTGTCTGTCAGTTCACCACTTGTTAGATATTCAGCTACATTTCTTCTCGTTTGTTTTACTAGCTGTAATTTATACATCTAGCAGTTAAGACTTTATCGAAAAAAAAACAAACAATAAAAACACACATCAGCACACTCCAGCGAGCATCTATTTCTCATGGATCTGAGCATCAAGTGCCATTGGTAATATTGATCCATGTGCGCAGAGCAGAAGGTCAAGCCTGGGATGACTAGAAGTCTCCTCTTTGTCTTACTGATGCTTGTAAGAAGCATCACTCACCCATGATTCTGTGGTCAGCAGCAGAAGTGCTAGTTAGGAAAGGGAGAGGGATGAAACCCATTACTGCAGCACTGGTTTCATATATTTTTAAAAGGAAATGAGTCCTCTTTTTATAGCATAACAGCAATTGTGTTGGATTATATTTAAAGTATACCAATGGTAAGAGAGGAGTTAATGTAGAACAAGTTTCTCTTTTTTTTTTTTTTGGCTGATCTGTTATTTTCCCCTGGTAGCTGACCTATATATAAATTGACACAGCAAAGACAGTCATGTTTTCTCTATGTCTTTTTTTTTCTTCTTGGTGTTTCATGCAGTGAGGAGTGGAATAGCAGCTAATGCACTTCAGTATGGAAAGCAGTCTTCAGTCTTTTATTCACTATAACTACATAGTGCTGAGGATGCTGACTTCTTTCACATCTCCAGATCCCTTATTGTTGTATTGTCTTTTGTTTAATTTTGAATGTTTTAAACAGATTTTATATTGTGCATAGGCAAGAAAGTGTAATAAGTCATAACACATACATGACAAGGTAGAACTAGATACAAATTTTGAGGTATATTTGATGCTGATTTTAGCTGTAAGCACACAACATACTTTATCTTTAAAAAGAGTTTGCATTGCCAGCCACTTAACACTTGTTAAATGCATGGCAGATCACAGACTATTGTAAAGGTGATCTCCCTGAGTTAGGGTAATAGCAGGTTAAGGACACATGATATTTGACTACCAGAGCACACATTATAGACAGTACACCCTCTTTGTTCCCTTGATACTCTCACTTAACTGTTAGTATGAATGTGCCACATGGCTTAATAACATGCACATATGGCTGGTTTCAGCTTATGGTTTCCACCCAAAGAGGTCATCTTTAATGACACTTTCTCGTTGGTGTTAATAAAAATGGAAAATAAATAAAGCTCATTAGTGAGCCGATATTTCACACCATTTTTTCAATGTTGGCATCTGTTTTACCAATTGAATATAGACCCCCCCCCCCCCCCCCCCCGAGACAGTTAAACTATTATACTTACATTTTACGATTTGCGATTTTGTCTGGAGTTAAGCATACACTCCAATGTCCCTTCCACAGTCATGTGAGGTACCACTTAACAGAATTATTCTACTTGGTATCCCAGTTTTATCCTCCATATTTTGACTCTATTTAATAAATGTAATTTTTTAATGGTTTGTTTAACTGTCATTTCATGCCAGCTCTAAAACTAGGCCCCAAAAAGTAAATGACAAATGAAACCTTGCTGAAAGATATATTATTCCATGCCCTGTCTGGTCCACTCTAAAGAGGGAGAATGACTGTCATGAAGTCAGTACTGGAGGTGTTATTTGTTAACAAGGTTGCGATGTGTAAATGTGCGCTCTGCTCTACAGCAGCTGGAGTATAAGAGGGCCCTATCCATCATTTACTCTATGGCCTCACTCTGAACCTGGCCAGCAAGAATAGAACTCTTTCACTCTCATATAAAGAAGGAAATTCCATTGACATACCAAGGTCAATCACCATCCAAATGAACTTGAGAATGGGTACTTTTTTCGGGGCCTGGAAACACTTTCACTATTCATTTTCCCATTCAAGATTTTCATATGCAAAAACATCATTATTAGTTGGTAAACGAATTGACAGAAGTCTTGAAGACTTAAGATTCATTTTGGTGACTAGAATGTTTGGATTCATAGCAAAATGTCCTTGTTCATTCATAAAGAAGTAATGTAAACATTCTGTGAACTGTTAAAGAAGCTGGCTTCAGCCAGTATGCTTTGAGAAGGCCAAAAATTTGCTGATGGCATTAAATAATTGTTAAAAAAATATTGAGATTTAATTTGAAAATTATTAAATATGTAAGTATAGAGCAAAAACTGTCTTCATATTACTATCAGACCTGTCCAGTCATGGTCATCAATTCCACTGCATAATGATGGCTGGGGCCTCACTCTGTGACCTTTGAATGGATGCAGAAATTTCTTGGCTGCTTGGCCAAAAGGATGTTCCCACAAATGGGAAGCTGGGGACAAAGGACTGGTCATCTGTTTTGCTCAGTTTTCCTGTAGCTGATATTTTCTGTCTTAGAGGTGGCCATCTTGGTAAAGGCAGGACTTTTCTTTCACATACTAGAACTGCTGGGTACTAGTAGGTTAATTTTCATGGAAATTGCTGAAGATGCACAATTCCATTGACAAATGAAGCAGGAAGATCCTTGTGATTTAGGTCCTCAGTGACAGTTTCAACTCTAGTGAAAACAACAAGAAGTAATAGCATCACCATATCTCCCCCCAAATCTTGTAGAGTAGCAATAACAAACATACTGCCCTGTATGGTCTCACACCACAGACACACAGTAATAAAGCACAGATCACAGAAAATACACTAATATTTTGGAGAAGGAATTGAAGATTTCAGTGTACAGCTTTGACATTTCTAGATGTTCCTTGTAAGGCAGTGAATTTTAGGAGGTACGCTAATGACCATAAAAAAGTTCTGTGCAAGCCTTGAGTATCTTGTTTAAAATGGGTTTTATTGATTTAAAGATAACTTTAATTTTATGAAATTGCCTGCCACTTTCTAAGTGAAATATTTCTTCTTTTTCAGGTTGTTGTATCAACAACAGTTAATGTGGACGGCCATGTGTTGGCTGTCTCCGACAACATGTTTGTACACAACAATTCCAAACACGGAAGGCGGGCACGCCGCCTTGACCCCTCAGAAGGTACGGCTCCATCTTATCTGGAAAATGGTAGGCACACATTTACATGTCCTTTTTTTCCTTTTTTTTTTTACATCAGACTTTATTTTGACTACACGATTACATCTATTTTGTCACCTCAGTATATTGATCAACAGACAGATGGAGATGTCACCATTTTTAGCACACAGAAGATCCAACTTGAAGGGTAGAAAAAAAATTACTGAAAGAAAAAAATCAAAGTCATCTTTATTCCATTTAAGTTCAGCTCAAATAATTTCCAACCCGTTTCCCATTTCTCTCAAATCATTCAATTTTTTTCAAAATTCTTTTTTGTATGTTTTCTTTTGGCTTCAGCTTTTTTGCAGCTTCATTTAATTTGATATTTTCTTTTGCTGGTCACAGAGAAGAGGTACATTCTTAATAAATGGTTGAGAAACACATGACCAAATCTCAAAGGAATTTACAATGAGGTCAACTTCCTGTCACTGGGCCCTTGTACTGCAGATGGAAGAGCGTTTGCTAGGAGAAGTCAAGCAAATTTTTTTTCCTGTATCTCAATGAAATCACACTTTTTGATTCTGTTTTAGTAATCTCATTAGTATTTACCTGTACATGAGCTCACTTCAATCACCTATTATAAAGGGCCTATCTTTTTATGTAAACCTGCAGCATATGGAAAATAAACTACATCTTTTGTAGTAAAAAAAAAAAAAAGTTACTAGCCATCATATAACGTTTCCAGCATGAAAGATTTTTGTGTGTCAACCAAGGAAAAAGTTATAATAATGACGTTCTGCAGAGCTGCAGCGCAGACCAACTATTTTCGACAAAAACGCATCATGAGAATTAAGTGAAATTTGTCTCTGGAAAATCACACAATAATCATTGTTATGTGTAATATAATTTAGATATCAAAATAAGAGCGCAATTTACAATCTGCTGTGCCGTGCAAAAATAAACTAATTTGTTTTTCTGCAATAATGACTAAGGCAAAAGAGAACAAAATATAATAATTAGAGGTTGCCCTGAGCACAGAAGTCATTATGGTCCATGACGTATTGTTTATCCCTTTCATATGTGCTGAAGGTAGGTGTATGTTTTGCCTAGCAACCAGCACTAATGAGGTTCACAATTAAGAAGGTTGGATCCTCTCCCCTAGTCGTCTCCTTCCCTAGAGAGAAAGAACTGGCAACATTATAGGTTCAAGTAAAACAGCTCAAGCCCATGGTGCTAGGCGTTGGGAGAGGTCCAAGCTCTGCCTCCCTCTAATGAGCTATTATAATCTTAGGAAAACACAAGTATTTATTTTCGTAAACTGTGTGAAGAAAAAATATAATATCTGACCCTAAGCAGAAATCTATTTTTTTGTATAAAATAAAGAACACTTAATTAACGTTGCCGTAAGCTTCGTTGTGAAGAATTACTAACCTCATCTCAAAAGATGGGAAATGTAAAGCACAACATTCATGTGTTCCCTTTGTGAACGTGACATTTGCTTAGGCTGGTTTGACCTTACATAGATATAGGTGAAGAAATGTAAATATTCTTACATAGTGTTTCCTGATGGTCACCTGCATATTGGGACACAGTCAAGGGACAATTGCAAGGCTGGACTTCAATCTGAATATTTCATTTTCTGCAGTATAATATCACAAAGGACTGAAGGCGATGATTTGTTCTGTTTCTAAAGTTTATAGAATCAGGTTTCAGTAAAGTTCAAAATTTTACAATATATATATATATTTACAATTGTCTTCAATGGCATTTTAGAGAATGTTAAAAACTAAAATCTCAGCAGAAATCCCCATGCATGCCTAAATAAAGGATTTTTTACAGCTAATGTTCTGTATATGTACCTGCATGCATCCCCTTCCTGCTAACACCTCATTATCCAATAATCTAATGTTCGCCAGCAGTACATATACACTCCAACCCAAATCATTTCCAAGTAGACTAATTCCCCCTGCTGCTTCAGTGGACAGCTGCCATGGAAAATCTCCTGTCTTCACAATAGCATGGCAAATTATTGCAGTAGTAAAAATAAAGAACATAAAAAAAAAAATAGACCCTTTGTTGGCATTGCAAAATGGCTTATTTCACAATATTGTTTTTTTTTCTTGTCACTTTTTCCAGAAATGACTTACTAAACTGTATAAACCTTAAGCAACTTGTATCGTGGCAGCACCAGGCCTGCAGCACAGAAGTGATTTGCATGCCAAGTACTTGTAATGCAGTTAGGTTTATGCAATAACGACAACTGAATCCAGGCTGCAGGGTTTTAGTGAGTTAAAGAGAACAGATGGCCCTAGGAGAGGTAAAAGGTATAATCCTATCAGCTGGAGTATCTGCCAGCCATCTGGACATCCTAAGCACAATTACAAGACATTTTAGCAGGCAGAACAAAGGAGTCTTCATGAGGCAAGATTAGGCCTGTTTGAGTGTCTCAATATTGTGAATTCAGAAAAAGGTGACAAATTCTGTGATATTACTCTTGAGACCCGAGATGATTAATCAAGACCTACTATCGTGAAGATGTTTACTAATAAAATACTTGATCTGAATTTAAAAAAATCTATTACATTAAAATGTATTTATAATGCATACTAGCAATTATTATTTTTCAGAAGTTCCCAGCTGATATTGCTAAATAACATAGAACACAGGGAACTGATGGGCACTCATGCTTGCTTTCAGGCAACTTGATTTTAAGCAAACTTGGCTGAGCTAGGCAATGCTGAAAGAAAGCTTGTTTGTTACTGGCATAAAATCCACATTTTGCAGGGGCCTCAAACAAATATTTGCACATGGCCCACAGTGGCGGTGTTTATTGTGCTTTATGGATTTCTATCCCTTTTCTATGATATCTGTCACCTATTGGTTTTGTGTGTTGAGGAACCCCTTATAAATACATTCATAGACAACAATGCACATCATTACTAAAGAGACCATATGGATTTGGGTGCTAAAGCATTACATGGATGCTGTGTACAAGTATGATACCAGCACCCAAGCAGCTGTTCACGTCCTTGAATTGCAGGACCCCAGTATGGCACACACACACTCATTTTTGTATCTTGGTAAAATCAAAAATGGCTTCAAAGTGAAAAATGCCTGCAAATTTGGAATAAGTTTAAATCCTGACAGTTTGACACAGCTTTACTTTCCCAGAAATCCTACATAGTTCCTCTTTGGTTACTATGGGTTAATGCAGTTGACTACTATTTTTTAAAACATCCTTTAGTCATACTTGCCTAACACTATCATGGTTGCTTATAAAACGATTTGAATAAAAAATACAGGTCTACTTGTTGAAGGTAATTAATGAGCATCAAACGAGCAGGCGACACCTACAGGATATCAAAGCTACTCCCTTCTTAATTAGCAAAAACACACTGGTAATGGTTAGGTGCTCTAGAATTTTAATGATCTCTTGGTGGCATTCCCTGAAAGAGCCTCTGATCAGCCAGCACTGTAGTTATCCATGTGTGTGGGTTGCTTTTTTCCCCTAACCCCTAAAACACAGGCTGCTTACTGCCCTCCCTTTATCATCTGTTTGAGTTTATTGTGCCCGTATATCATTAAATCTCTTACTCAGTCTGTGTAATTCATTTTGCTATGGTCCCCATTGAACACATGTTCCTTCTCTATATGTGCATTGAAATGTATGCAAATACAGGCAGAAGGAGGTTGGCAATAGGTCTACATTCAGGCAGCTTCTGTGTTTCCCATCCACAAGCTCTAGACATTCCTTGAAGATATGTGTTTTCACTGGGCCCCAGCTGGTAGATAGAAGAAGCTCCTTGTGCTTGCCATAGATCCGAAGAGAGGGTTTTTTTCACCCCCTTTTCACTTCCAAAGTAAATTTGTTTACTGTAATATTTTTTTTTTTGAGAATTATTTGCCATAATTGGCAGTGCTGATGAAGGTCATTCCCAGTGAGGAGACTTGTCAGTCTTTAGAGAGCTGATCCTTTTCAAATGCTCTCCATGCAATTAAGAAAAGCAAATGTCATTTGGAAGCCTCAGAAATGAAAATTTGTATGAACTTATTAGCATGAAGTCAACAAGAGCTAGTTAAGGGCAGGTTCTCAGTGTGTGCTCTGCTCCTCTGCTGCAGCGGGGCTATGCACGTGGAATGAGCAAATAGAACCTACATTGGTCCAACGTCAAAGCAAACAAAGGAAAGTGGCTTGTTGAGTGTGTGATGGGGGTTCTAAGCAACAATGGCTAGTGGTGATTAGCCACAGCTTCAGAAGGAGCAGATCACCTTCCTGATAGAGGGTCTTACATGCTTTGAAAATGCAGAAGTTAATTTAATAGCAGTTCTCAATAACACATAGAAACCGATTATGGGCTAAGCATTAATTTGGATTAAAATACATTGTGAACATACACAACTGGTAGAAATCTAACACGGGGGCAACCGGAAAAACCAACCTAACATTTGGGTAAAAACCTTAAAAAAACTAATTGACTCTCCAAATGTCTGAAATATATATATATATATATATATATATATATATAAAACTATCAAAAAAATCACTGCTCTTTAAACTGGTGTTACATGGGCCATTCTTGTACAAGAAAGATCCAGTAACCATTTCCCAATATGTTAGCGTAACTTATAGCCTAGGTCCTAACAACATAGGCCATTTCCAGTGTACACATTCAGCATCCATCCCCAGGCTGGAAAGTAGATGTTGCCAAGCATGATACTCTCCAAAGGACACAACTATATGAATGACAACAAAAAGAGCATTTAGATTGTCTTGAGGACAATCAATAATACAGCACTGTCAAACCAACCCCTGCAGGTGAGATATAGAGCACAGGAATTCATTGGTAATAGGCGAAAGTGTATATCTTTGGATCTGCTCCTTTGCATGAAAGTCAGCATACAAAAGACCATCAAAGCTGGTAAAAAAGGTCTGTCAACACCATGTAAAAGAAAGGCTGATCAAAGTGGAGAACAAAGCAAGTCTCACAGAGACTGAGCAGCCTTCAGCCTGAGAAGAGTCACAGTTTTACTGGCTGCTGTGAGCCTGGAGTGACTGGAGCTGCGCTGCTGCTACTGCTGCCTGCTCCTCCACCATTGTAATAACTCATGCAAATGTGAACACTCCAGAGACAAAAAGAGGTCAAGTAAATGGCCCAGGGATTCATGTCGACAAACAATATTAGATGTAAAATGTGTACCTTTGACAGAAGTATTAATATAGAGCTTTTGATTTTTTTCCCCCTCTATGCATGAAAACTGAAAACTAGTAATTATAGAGTGGCACAGGAAAATTAAGTTTTGAACCAAAGGCAAAGATCACTGATGGGAGGGAAAAAAGGGTGGGGGGGGGGGGTTGAATTGCCAACCCAATTAACCGCTTATGAAGAATCAAGATTCCGAACATTTGCTCTTCCATTTTCACTCAACAAGGCTGTGATTGACTGTGCTTAGATCTGTACAGTAAGGCAGATAAATCGCCATGCCACATGCACGCAGAGCTTAATCATTTGTAATGGGCATATTTGCTTTGACACATTATTTGCCGTATTAAGCCATTTTTCTTGTTCACTAGCAATCTACTTGGCCTTTGCTTTATAAAACATATAACAGTTTTCTTTAAATACATTTCCATGCTGATTTATGAGAGCTGTTCTATTTATTTTACGTAGACAAAGTTCTGCAGAAACAAAAATATCATGCATTCAGTTTTTTCGTTTTTAATTTTTTTTTACCATGATTTGTCATTTGACATTAAGATTTAGCGTCAGAAATAAAAGGGGGGGAAAAAAAGCGCGAAAACTTACATTCCTTTTTTTTCTTCTTTTTCTCTGTTTCCTTTGTTGCACAAGTAGCTACGCCATGCATAAAAGCAATCAGCCCCAGTGAAGGATGGACCACCGGAGGAGCCACGGTCATTATTATTGGAGATAACTTCTTTGATGGGTTACAAGTGGTATTTGGAACCATGTTGGTGTGGAGCGAGGTAAGCATTGAGAATCAGCTGGCTTTGAACTGGATGTATCTTTTTCTTACTGTTTCCCAACAAGCTGTCAATACTCAATTGACATTGCGTACCAGGAGGATTTATTTCAAACTGTATTTTTTATCTGTGAATTCACAAGTGGCTTTAGGGTTGGACAGTTGGAAAGGAGAGCCAAGGAACATCTGGGCCCCCTAGTGGAATGCTGAAATAGACCTTTGAGCGCTATTTGACCAGTTAGTGATTTTTTTTTCTTAAAAAGAAACTACAGCATGCATTTGCAGCCATATGGAAGCAATTTTCATATAAATTATGCCCCGTGGCCTTTCCTGAAAACCAAATTTAGGGATCACTTACAGACAATTTTGTTTTTAGTTTTGACATCATTGTGCCTATGTGTTGCTGGTGATATCAATTGTATTACATATATATTGATATATAAATTCTATACTTCCTTGTCCTGTACATACAACCAAGCAGTGTTAGCAATTGTGGTCTTAATTTATTTTCATTGTGTAATATTTCCAGCTGATAACCCCGCATGCCATCCGAGTTCAAACCCCACCAAGACACATTCCTGGAGTTGTTGAAGTTACACTTTCCTACAAATCAAAACAGTTCTGTAAAGGCGCTCCTGGACGATTTGTTTACACCGGTAAGTTTGCATCCAATTTTTTATTGCCATGAATCAGAAAATATCTATGCTCAAAGGACCTGTAAATCTGGGCCAAAAATTTTTGGCCCAGAAAAAAAATTAGAGCTACTCATATTTTATTATATTTGAGCATGACCTTGGTACTTCATCAGCATCAGAAGTGTAATTTGTTGCTTTGGCCATGTTAACCTTAATATTATCCACAACAGTGAACAGTAAACAGAAAATCCATTGTGTTTCTAAAATGAAATTGTTTTACAATATGTATCTTGTAGATGTCTATTAAGTCCTACTAAGCATTTGAATAGTGCCTATTTATTTAAGCTGGTCATGCGCCACCATGGCCCAATTTTCAAAAAGAACTAAAGTATGTCAGGCATGATATACACATGTTTTTGTTTATAGTAGGGGGGAAAGGTTGTGGACTGGCAGCAATCAGAAAAGGGTTATTTTTTACAGTAAAGTCCCCATACACCTTACAATCTTACCATACAATCTCTGTAGAATCAACTTTTGTTCTTCTGAATCCATGTAATATGAGGACCTTTCTAAACTTTTCAATAAATGTGTATTCTATCAGGGAGGCCACTATAGAACATAGTTGTTGGTAGATCTAATGGAAATTGTATGGAGTGATCTAAAGGTGTATATTGGGCTTATCCAATATCCCTTAAGACCCAATGTCTATCAACAAGCAGTTGATTCATACAGTAGAGTAGAGTGTGTACATATGAGTGCATACAACTGCAAACATTGTTATGGATGCAAGCCAAGGTTTGCCATAGTCCCAATGTAAAAGCAGATCGTGTTCTGTCAGCACCAATCATTTACTGGGAATATTCATACAATTTGTTTGCAGTGTGATATTGTACAGTGTTGTACAGACCTATACGTTGATATAAAGGCATCATTTCATGGCACATTCTATTGCAGTGATGCATTTGTTGAGGTTTAAGTGAAAGTGATATTTGCATATGTGTTCATGTAAAGCTGTGACATGTGGATTTCAGAATCGGAAGAATGATGTGAACAGGCAGGGATGTTGTTTTGTGGGCATCTGGTTCCTATCAGAGTATATTGTGTTCCCGGCTTCAGTAACATATGAACTGTAGCATAGGGCAACAAGGCCTCTAGATAATGAAACAAGAGAGCGGTGTGATAACCAGGCACTTTATAACATACTTAAATCTGAAGTGCTGGGTAAATAGAAGCAGAAATAAGGTCCTTTTTTATTTTCAGGGCTGCTTACAGTAACCAATACTGACGGTGCAGTTTTCTCATTATGTTAAGGGAGGACAATCCCAGGCTATCCGCTCAGCATTGCCTGCTCCTTTTCAACAATTATAAAGATACAATTACCTTGGGAGAATGTGGCAGTTCAGTTGATTAGCACGGTGAATTAAAAGAGTGAGTCACAAATGACATGTCCAGCTATTTTCCACCGGTCTTTTGTATTCCCAGCGCACCTCACCCCGTTGTAAGAAGGTCAAAAATTAGAGAGAGAGATAACAGTTTTCAAGCAGCTTGCACTTAAGGAAAGAATTAACAATCATTGTGTATGTAATTGCCAGTTAATGGTATATTGCCTTCTCTTTACACGGTGCACAGCCAGCAATATACTGCCACTAAGTAACATTTTATCAATCTGTCATTTTTTTTTTTACAGTACTTAACAGAACTGGGTATATTTTATTCTTGAAGGATGGAAAGTTGTCTGTAAATTTCTATCATAAAATGTACCTATTATTATTATTATTGTTATTAGAGGTTATTTAGCAGAACAAATAGTATATTAACAAATCATTTCAATTCACGTACTAGTGGAATGCTATGAGTTATTTCACATCGCTCTTTGGCCTATTTAAAAGAACACACTAGCAAGAGCTGAAAATAAAGTCTCTCTACTTATACTTCAGATGTTCATTTACATGTTGCTATATTAAATAGTCTGGTCCATCCACTTGGGCTAGCATTTTGGGATAATGGGCTGTGCCTGTTTGTCATGACGAAACACCCTTCTTCCTGCCTTTCACATATAAAAAGCCTATGTAAAATGTTGGGATAGAAAATGTATCTCCGACCAGGCTTGAAGTGTTAAGCCGGGAACACATGGCTCGATATAGGAGCCGTTCGAGGTTCCCAGCAGCAGCAGCGTGATTTAGGTCTAGTTTACTGTCAGCCAAAAGATAAGGAGCTTTGTTAGCTATGGATTATTGCATATGCATTTTTGCATTTTCTGTAAAGTTATGGTATAACTAACTTATGTTGGAACAGGCCTCTCAATTAAAAACTGTAGAAATGAAAGTAGCTGTATTTTCTGTAGGCATAGTTGGATATCAACTATTGTTATCTACACTGTAGTGAAAGTCTGGTTTCTATGAGCAACATAGGGGCTACAGATTTAAAGGTGAGAATACATGGGTAGATTTTTTCGTTCGAAAGATTCAAAAAGATTGATTTCATTCGAGAATAGTTGGAATGAAATTTCATTCGGTCGAATAAAAATACAGTGTATACATTCTTTATAGGCACACATATTCGATCAAAATATCGAACATCCTGATCGAATCTATCGTCGATTGTGCAAAAATCAATATGTGTATTCCTACCTTCAGTCTAATAGTTGTTGCCTTCTTCTATTGGTAATGTGAAGAATAGCATTGTAAAATAGAAACTGAATCCAAATATAAACCAAATATCTCCTCACTACATCTGCCATGATATAACCCTACATGAAAGTGTATAATTCTTCAGGCAGCTGTCAACCCCAGTAGTCAATCTTCAGACCTAATCCAATTATATCTGTAGTCTTTTTCTGTGGTAATGATAGAGTCCTCAAAGGAGAGCTTCCTATAAGCAGTAAGCCAGATTAACACGCCTAAAAACTGTAATTGTGTGATATATCGCCAGGGTCCACAATCCGATTATTACCTGCTGCAAAAAATTAGACGAAGCCTAACCATGTTCCTTAAAGCTTGCTTGCCAAGCTTGTGGTCGATTCATTGATCTCACAGTCACATACAAATGATTTTTCCTTGAAGCCTAAAGATTTTTGGGGGTTGACACAATTGTATATTTGCAGATCATGAGATACTTCCAGATAGTGTCAGAGAATAATACTTCCATGTCAGGAAAAGCACATGCTGATTATTCTTTCCTGAAAATAAGGCAGAGGCCAGAATTCATTGAGGACCTATGTCTCATTCCTGGGTAGTCTCTAAAGCTAGCCTTACACTTTTGTTGATCAACTGGTTAACCTTCATATTGAATCTGTTCAATCAAACAAGTGACATTATATTGAAAACTTGTAATCGTTAAAATCAAACATAAATTAATCATGTAAATTGTAATTTGATTGGTTATCCATACTGTATGGTAAGACCATACTGTATTTTTGGTGCTGTTCTTTGCCTTATCAATGAAAAAGTATTTTTTTTATTTGGTTTTTATTTTCTTGGGCTCTTCCAACATATGCATTTCATTTCTGGCCTGCAACACATGAGACAGTTTAGCTCCCATTCCACCTGAGAAACATGAGAAGTGACCAATTTAACGATCTTTTTGTGTGCATTCAAATGTGATTCTATCAATGACACTGTTCCGCAAGCTTTGGAGTCAATAGCCCTTCCTATCACCGCCAAGACAAACTAGCTGTCTCATAGGTCAGCGCTCTTTAAACAAATAACTTGTATTTGCTGGGCAAATGACTGCTAATTACCTCCCACAAATCATACTATTTTTATTCCATCATAATTCACAGCTACTTCATTTCTTCACGCTGCACACATTGTACTACCTGTCTGCGAGGAAATGTTCCTGGGATTAACTCAGTACCCTGGTGTGATTCTAGTTAACCCTTTCAGTCCCTATTTACACCTAATCACCCCAATATATTTCTAGATAACCCTCTGAGATTTGGATTCATGTTAGCAGCAGTCATACAGAAGTCTAAAAGTATCCATGCACAGCCCGATTTTCACCCGATTTTTCAGCCGATCATCCGCCATGTGCACTTCCGCCAATTGCCCGGCGGTCACTCGGCTGAAAATCGTGTGGGCCCACCTGGTGAGATGCACCAGGAATCTCCTGCATGTTGGCTCACCCTGTGATGCTGGTAAATTCCCAGCCGATCTCATAACTCACAAAGGGTGCCCACCGATCAGATGATGGGCCGGCTGCAGGGGGGTGACGTCATATTGTGTATGCCTACCTTAAGGAGCTAGGCAGATTTTCGAAGCCCGTAAAGCCCACAGCAGCCAATCAACGTATAGCTCACATACTTTTTAGCACAAACCTAAGCCTAAGGGGTAAAGCTACCCATACATGGGTAGATTCCTGTGCATTCCGCCACATGTATGGGGGGCCACAAAGAATCATTTTCATTAATTGATAGAGTTGAGGTGCTACTCTGAATGAATGAATGAATGAATGAATATTGCCATAAGGAATCTTAGGAACTGCATGTCAGTAAGACCTGTAAGGGTTCCCATACACCTTTAGATTTCTCTGTCAGATCTGTTTTATCAAAACCATGTAATATGATGGACTTTCTAATCCATTAAGTCTAGACCCTATACTACAAAGTTGTTGGTAGATCTAAAGGATATCTGACAGAGAGATCTTAAGGTGTATGGCCAGCTTTAGAGAAACGGATACATATTTGTACAACATGTGTCAATACATTGATTGGCTTCACCACCCAATAGTCTATCATTGTTCTTTCACAAGATTTACATACAACTCCCTTGCCTTCCCTACCAGCTCTCCCCATTCAGAATCTGATTACTGGAAGGCCTCCATGGCAAAGACTAGCCACTTGTATGTATTATTGAATTATTAGTCAACTGCCAGTGTGAGCCTTGTCAGTCATCATTGCCCATTTTTATCTTTTTTGTATTTGAAACCATGTGGCTTTGCTTCATTGACTTGGTGCTTCCTATTGCAGTTTTATTATTGTTCTTTCCAACATTAATTCCTCGATCTCTGTCATTATTTGTATCCTGCAATCTCTTTGTTGTTTTGCTGACCAGTCTGCAGCTGCTCACTGATGTCTCTTTATTGGCAACACATTGATCATGCTGACAATGGTGTATTACTTGTCCTGCATGAAATATTAAATGAATTGGTGCCCTTTGTTGGCTGCCTTCGAACCAACTATCAGAAAATGTGCACCAGGACAATTTAAAGTCCCAGTGGTTTTGTATTTACCAGCTACATACATTTACATATTAAAAACTTCTGTATTAGCTATGATGTGTTTTACACAAATATTGCTCATAGACAATGTGTTAAAACCTAAAGAATTGGTTGCTTTTCATTTTTTTATTGTTTTTTTTTTGTCCTTGTTTCCCCTCTTTTATACGCCTGGAGAAAGGTCTGAAGAATAAGACATAACATTGGCGCTATTGTACCAGTAGACTATTTGTCCTAATCAGTGACACACATTTACTAGAATTGCTTAAAATGAACTATACCTCATATAGAAATCGCACATTTACAGCTGCCCATTCATCATCAGAAAATTGAGGGCCGGTAAACTTTTCAGTTCCTCCAGCGGGAACGTAGACATGCATCAAAATGTTAAAAAATGATTGGTGAGCAGGAACTGTCTGCCATTTATCAAGGAAAGGAAACATTATTTGCTAATTTTCCAAGCCAGTCTGTGACAGGGTGCTTCGTCTTTGGACCCATAGTGACCAACATCGCCTTTCTGTTATTAGTACAAGTCAAGCGCTTTTTGGCTGTTGCTAACAAGACACATTTGTCTATCACACGTTTATTATTATTATTTTTTTTTTATTTGTGCTGCCGGTGGCCAAGGATCTCAGTTTTCATGATAGAATGTTCTGTTGTATTTATATTCAACTTGCGGTAACTCAGAGGTGCTGATAAATCAACAACTTACCCGATGAAGTCAAGGTGACGGTATCGACTGTGCTGCCCCAAAACTGACGTAATGTGGTAGTGAGCAGACAGCCATTTGTCTTTAAAATAATAAAAAAGGACAAAAAGGTCAGTCCTGTTTCAATCAATACAAGTTCAGATTTTTGTTTTGAATTTGATATCTATATCTAATTTTCTCATTAACTATCAAGATTTTATATATTTTCCAGCATTTAAAAAGTGTTAGGATACCACTTATTTAAATATATTTATTTTTTAAAACCAAAGAAAAACTAAAGAGGGGTTGCCTTTGGTAGCTATTCACATGTGAATAATATCTCGATTTTACCTTTTCCTTTGCCTTAAGGTAGTGGACATTCATATATTACATGTTATTGTTTCATCATACTATAATATTCAAGAGCTTAAAACTATTTGGGGAAAGCCTTTTCTGTTACCAAATCATTGTTCCCCTGTGCACAAAGCAAACCCTGTAAAGACATAGTTGAGTAAGTTGGGTGCCCTGAACAAGCTCTGGCCTTAAACCATGGGATGTATTGGAAGCAGTGGATACAGGTGTCCTGGTCTGCTTAATTATTTTTTCTTTTGGATGCTAACATCTACGTGGCAGGTACTATAGCACATCTTTAGAGAAGTCTTTGTCTCCATGGATCAGAGCAGAGCAGAAAGAACAAGGGGGGCCTACACAATATGAGACACATGGTTTCAGTGTTGTTTATAAAAACGCATGATGCAGTACTTTGCATTGGATGGTCTATAAGCTGGGTTAGCGTTTCTCATTTTATAGACTATTGTATTCTTAAGACATCAAGAAGGGGCTTCCTGTACAACATTTACAAACAAAAACAATAAAATCTTAAACACCACAATAACTTACAAGATTTTGAACATTTGTTCATCACAATATCCCTATGTACAGTCTAATACTGTGTAGGCATGCAAGTTACAAATTTTTAAAGAATAAATGTAAAAATAGATTGTTGAAATAGTCTGACTTGACACCTGTCACCAAATGCTTTGGACATTGTTGCAGACAGAGGGGAAAAGACTTTATTAATTCCAACCTTCCAGCTGTTTCTGAGTCACGTTGCCCCCGACTGCCACTGCTCCAGCAGATGTAGTTGGGTAACACCTGGAGTGCTAAAGGCCAACCCTTCTTGTTAGGGACCTGGTAATTGAACACCAATTTCTTTGTTATTGTTGTAAGTCAATACTTATTGTTGTTGCGTTTTACAGTTCTTGAATCGAGGGATTTCTTGCCTGTTTTTGTTTGATAAGTAGGTGGTGGAAGAGTGACTGAGCTGTACGGTGCCAGAGCCTCACATGGAAATGTGTAAAAGGTGGGATTAGATCTTTATTTAAAGTGCAAAGAGCTTTGGTCTGCTGTAAACCTCATCAGCCAATTAGAAGTCCACTTTCTGCAATCCAGTAATGTCAGCTTTAGTTAACAGCTGTTATTTGACTTCCAAAACGTAAGTGCTAAATCACGTTTGTAGCCTATATTTTATACAAAAAGGTGTAGTACTACATAGCAACTGATCCTTAACATTCATTCATTTTTCTGTCTTGTGAAAGTGTGGTGAGCAGTAACGGATAGAATACTAGCTGAGAAGCATGGTAGCTAAATACAATATTGTTGGGATTCTCCTTAATATGTTATAAAATATTTTATAGGGACTCTTTGGCACTCTATGTTTGGGCTGAGGTGTAATCTAACAAAGGTATATGTTTCAAATCTAGTATTACATCTTGCCTAAAGACACGGTCTTCCCTCAGAAGTGAGTGCAACCGATAGGCCATTTTATTACTGACTGTTCCGTACCTGCAGGGCTGGGATTGGTAGAGGCTGCAGTGTTATAATAAACTGGCAACAAGCATCTTGTGTTCTCAGTGTAAACATAATTGTTTGACTGCAATCCAATAGCTGTTGGTCAGGAAACGCTCTTCTGTAGCTGGGAAATTGAGCTGTTGGCTTTTTTTGTTTAATTCATTGGGCATGTTCATGAGTTAGGGACTATCCCTTTCAGTTTCCTGGCTGTCCCACCTCACAATGTCTATTTCTCTGTTCCCCATCAGTGCTCCTAAGATAAGAATTGTAACATAGGAACAAATTCAACTTAAAAGTGCTATACTCCAACTGTTATATGTCTAGGCAGGTCTATGAAAACCCACCTCTCTATTGGCCTTCCTGGCTGTGGCAGAGCTTACCAGTGTCCATTATTAATAAGATGACAGAACAATTCTTTTTGTTATATTCTTGCGGTTAGTTGGAAGCTCTATGGGTAGCCTTAGGCCTTTTACTCAATATTACACAAAGTGCTGTCACAAACTGGTCACAGCCATGAATATATTTTGTTAGTATTGTTTTTATGAAGCTTTATTTTGGTGTTCCTTGAAGCCAAATTTTATGCGTGCATGTGTTTGTATGCAGTTTGTGCTGACTTCTAGTGGTACAAAAATAAAGAGTGATCAAAGACTGGAAGCCTGCAGGGACACAGACTGTACTGCCTCAAGTAGCTGGCTATCTATTGCTATCTGTTTTGTGTAAATGGGTTAATGATGTCTTAAGTCAGTTTAATAGAGGTGTCCTCACGCACTGCTTATCTTTATAGCTTTTTTTCTTTTTTCAGACAGGGGTTGTCTGCTATTGATTAGGCTATTGGTGAGTTTTGACATTGAGCTGTTAATGTGAGGGTTCTGCCTCGTGCCGGGATACCTCCGTGGCTTTATTTTCTATATAGTTCTTTTACTATAGTCTTGGTGTTCTGATGTGTGAGTAGGATAGTAAGGAATTATCTGTCCTCTAATAAGGACCATAACACTTGATCAATCCATACAATTTCCATTAAGTCTACCAACAACTATGTAGTAAAGTGGCCTCCTTGATAGCATACATAGTGTTTGGGAGGTTTAGAAAGCTCCTTATATTACATGGTTTTGGTAGACTAAAAGTTGATTGTACAGAAATTGTATAGAAAGATTGTATGGTGTGTGGGGGCCTTACTTTCCCTATGAGGCTGATCATATATTTCTATAAGGAAGAAAACACAGTTTGCTTGTTGGCTATAAAAAACAATGTTCTCCAACAATTTCTTTGCTTCTTATAAACCAGTGATAGCTCCAACTCCAACACAAATGACCTCCTCCAGCTGTTGTGTATTGCCACTAAATGTATTTATCGATATTGGAGGTTAGAAAACAAGAACTGGCAGATCTAATTAGTGGTTAAGCCCATTTATTACTGTGATGATCACCAATTTAGATACATGTATGTGAAGAGAATGTTGGTTAGAAGTTTAAAAAGATGTATCATTAAAAAATCATCACATGTCTATTAATAAAAACTTTAATCTTCGCTCAGTTAGGACTTTAAATGTATAAATATTGTTGCAGGATTTGCTGGAATTGATTGCAAACATTAGGATGTAAATGGCCAGACTATATAGGTTGTCCCCTGCTCATGTATCACAGAGTTATTTATAGGAGGTGAAGAAAAAGAGAGTTTTTACTACAGATATAAATACATTTATAAGATTATTTTTTATTCAGAGGTTACTCTTTCTGGTTTTTTAAACCATCACACTGTAAATCACAAAGGGCAATGCCATGATTTATTTAAATTAGCCCCTGAGGCCTCATCGTTGTAGTACAAAAACATTATTGTTCTAATCAGCTTTCAATCAACAGGTGGAAATTTGAGGTGTGCACATTATACACAGACCAAAAACAAGCAATTCATAATTTTTCCTAAGCATTCTGTCAGATGGAGCACAATGGGATCAAATCCTCTTTTACATTTCTACACTAAATAGGTTGTAATAGGCTGTAGGTTGTAGACTTAGCAAGTCAAGGATATTAGTCCTGCTTCAACAAGCAAGGCTGCCTGCACAATGACTGATGCCTCTGCCCCTTCATGCCTTTGTGTTTCCTATGCGGCCCTTCGCACTTGGCTTAGCCTGCCGAGTCCTGTGATTGAAATTCATTGCCAAATTTATTGAGAAATTAATGAGAAAAGCTGCAAAGTATTGACTTTGAGAGGAAAACACAACTCATCTTGAATGAGGAGGAAAATGCAGCAATAATTTAGCCACTATTGATTTTGCCCTGTCCATGTATTGATCTTCATTTTACAATATTAATTTGCACCTGCGATCAGCTGCAAAGGGAACGGATTTCATTTCTGGCCCATGTTAATGTACAAAGCATTAGGTGCACTAAAGAACCGGCGCCCCGGTGTGTCACACCACCTGAAAAGCACTTCTCTATTCCCAGCCTCTATCTATGCACTTGTTACCGAAATAGACTTAAAATTAATTTCATTCTTTTTTTTTTGTCCGACAAAATGTTAAAGCGTAGCCTTTGTGAAATGCATAGCACTTCATAGCCCCGTAGGCTGTATTTCATCTGCGTGAGGAACTATCAGCAACACGAGAATCCGACCACTTCTCATCATCATGCCCACATTGGTTCAAAGTTCATGAAATTTCTATGAGCATTGATCTAAACGCATTGATTTTTTTCCAGCAGATCTTTGAAATTTTAATTTCCCAAGCATCTGAATTTCTTAAAGATGAAATGCACTGGCCGGAGACTGTGGATGATAAAGTGAAAGACTTAGCATTATTTTTCAGGCTTCTGTTTTATTTTGTTATATATGCGGGGAGGCAACAAAAAAGCATTCTGTGACATTGTGTATCCCTCTTTGTTCTCAAAAGGTAACGATGTTGAATTATATTATTGAGGTTCCTTGGGCCAAGTTACACTGCTGTTCCCTCTTGGTGCTACCATGAAAATTGTAACCCAGATTCTTCTTTATATTGTTAATAGACAAGGTTGGCTCAAGTCCAACTAGCCATTGCTTCTACCTTACCTTACAGCTGCCACTGCGGACATCTTCTGTGTGAGACAGAAGCACTGATTAGCTGTTCATGTAGAGACAGATGTGTTGTCTCTGCTTTCCTTGAGCAGAATTTGGTCTTAGAAGCGCCTAAATTGGAGGTTTGTTCACTTGAAAGCAGGCATGTGTTTGCTATACATAGTCTCATTACATCTTTCATTTTGCCATTGGCTAGCATGAGAATATACACTGAATTAAGTATTCAACCTGGATAACAATTTCTGTTACATGAATCCTTATTGTGGCATAAAGTAGCAATCCAAGAACAAATATGAATATGTATAAACAAAGGGTTTGTAATATTACACACCCGGTACACTTCATAGCCAGGCAGTTGGTATTTCTCTTTCCGGGTACAGTAGCACCCTGCGTCACTTTATAGTAAAATTAATTCAGATCATTACTTCTAGCAAAGCAGAAAGTCTGACCCATGAAAATATTAAATAGTAAGCTACCTGCCTGTGCTGTCTGGCAGAGGTTTTGTAAAGATTAGTAACATTTGTGGATATTGTATAATATTTTATACACTCGTTAAACGAAAGTGACATTGTTAAGCTGTTGCAGTTCTCTTTAAGCACTGAGAACAGTTAAGGCCACTGTTTCATTTGAGTTTGACTTGCCTGGCTAAAGCTAGCCATACACGTCTAGATTTTCTGTTCAATCAACTAAAAAAGATCAATTTTTTGGGGTCAGGGAAATCTGTGATTGATTGTATGTTTGTTAACTGTAGTAACAGATATTTGATCAACTTTCTGTAGATAGACTGAAAGTGTAATGCATTTCAATACAACCAATTTAAATTTACCAACATGTCCAATCCTTTTTCAATCAATTTTTTTCCCAATTTTAATTGGTTTAGGTTGATCTAACCATGTGGGCTGCCATAGATTTTCAACCAATCAACCAAAAAAATTGATTGGATTGAGTTGATTGGATGAAAAATCTAGTCGTGTATGGGGGGCTTAAAGCTTTTAATCATCTTTTTTATCCTCCTTTTCCAAGAGCAATTTCTGAATGGAGGCACTGAAGAGCATCCGAGGGGCTAAAGAGAGACATTCTTTACAGACAATGACTTGCACACAGCAGTCTTTAACACCTGGTCAAGTTCACCTACTTACTTATCAGTAGGACATTTAATAACCACTAGGTGATATAATTGCTATTGACATCTGTCCCCCCTTGGATTGTGCCGCTTAATGTGTAAACGACTTGTCAGCAAATAGCACTTTGTCACTGAAATCACTAACACCCTCTAGAGGAATGTCCTCGAATTGAGCAATTTAATTTTACTTTATTTAATTTTTACACATTACAACCTGTGCTCATCCAGTCGCATGGCTGCCTGCAAAGCTCAATACTCCAGTATACAAAAAGTGGAGACCCGGCGTATCAACTCTTGGGTATTTTTCCTTTTTTTTCCTCCTATTTTAATAGACGCTCTGCTCTCTCTTGTCCCCTAAAAGGGATCTGCAGATGTTCTTGTTATGTAGTTACACTGCTAATGTGAAAAACTACCTCATTATGAGGATCTGTTTGTAACCAGAAAATGACTGCATTATGACAAATGCATGATTGGGAAGTTACAGGAAGATGATCATTACTGAAATGAAACTGGAAACCGGTTTAATGGTTGCAAACAGCAGCTGGAATAAAGCAAATGAATGCCTTCCTGTTATTATTGTAGTCAGTTTTTCTTTTTCTGGTAGGAGGAAAATGTGTGTCAATTCCAGATTCCTTACATCTCACTCCCTCTCTCTTTCCCTGGCTGCACACTTGCTAAAACAATAGCATGTCAGTGCTAAAAGAAGCTAGCTTCCTGCATTACAGGATCTACCCCTTCCAGGAGCTAGGCCAGAATAACTTTTCTCTGCAGTTTCACTGAATGTTGTTACAGAGCATACAATCCCAGCCAATTCATGGAAATATAGAGATTGTAGCCATGCAATTCGTAGCTATAGATTGTATCCATGCAGTGTGTAGTTATAGAGTATATCCATGCAGTGTGTATAGTTATGGATTGTATCCATGCAGTGTGTAGTTATAGAGTATATCCATGCAGTGTGTGTGTAGTTATGGATTGTATCCATGCAGTGTATAGTTATAGAGTATATCCATGCAGTGTGTGTAGCTATAGATTGTATCCATGCAGTGTGTAGCTATAGATTATATCCATGCAGTGTGTGTAGCTATAGATGGTAGCCATGCAGTGTGTAGCTATAGAGTATATCCATGCAGTGTGTGTAGCTATGGATTGTATCCATGCAGTGTGTGTAGCTATGGATTGTATCCATGCAGTGTGTGTAGCTATGGATTGTATCCATGCAGTGTGTGTAGCTATAGATTGTATCTATGTAGTGTGTACCTATGGATTTTATCCATGCAGTGTGTGTAACAATGGATTGTATCCATGTAGTGTGTGTAGCAATGGATTTTATCTATGCAGTGTGTAGCTATAGATTGTATCCATGCAGTGTATAGTTATAAATTATATCCATGTAATGTGTAATTATATATTGTATCCATGCAGAGTGTTGCAATGAGCAGAGTAACCATGTGCTACTTGTTGTTTGTCCGCGTGAGGGCTCATGATTATCCCAGACTCCTCTAGGACAGTAATGGAAACATTATGTTTTATGTGTTTCATTAATTAGTATGTCCCCCCCCCCCCCCCTCTATCATTGTGTAAGACATTTATACACATAGAAGGTGTTACTAATGACAAGATTGTGTTGGGCCCAAGAAATGGCCCAGTAGATATGCCACAATTTAATTATAAGCAGTAAGGCAGACCATTATTAGCAGATCCAAAGTACACATTTAATTAGTAAACATGTGTTGATATAATTCAAATACATTCCAGCACAATAAACTGCATGGTATGGAGAAGTAACAGATATCCTGGAATTGTGTTCCCAGAAGACCTTGTCCAAAATAGCCAACTATTTTTCTAAGAAATATTCCATTTATTATACCTAATATCATGGAGCAGATTAATCACATGTATGGCTAATGTACGTTTTTGTTGAACCTGCAAGCTGATAGCCCAGCTCTGAAGTCTCCTGCCATGTTGGCTTCAGCTCTCTCAACATGAACTGACATCACACGCCGTTAAAATTTCATCGATTGTGCCGTGATTAATCCCCCAAGTACACACGAGTGACTTAAATATTTAGCTTGTTTCTCCTGTTATGACTTTGAATGTGCAGAGAGCCGGTGGATTAACTCCAGAGCACTCAGAAGTATTTAAATATGTATCGTTTTAGAGCGTCGGGCTGCTTCGTGGCGGAAGAATCATGGAGTATATTTGGTCATGTCAGACCCTATTTGTATGACCCGCTGCGGATGTTGGCCTGCCTCTGATAACAGGGTATCTGCTTCTTCCAGGGTCTGCCTGATTGCTTGCCTCATTTGGCATGGAATGTGATTCTAGCCGTTTCAACTCCCCCTGTTCATTCAGGTTTTATTGCTTTGTAATTTTCCTATTCTAAAATAGCAGCTCTCCAACCAAAATGACTATGCATTAGGCCGCACTAGCTTGCTCAAATGGATATTAATACAGTTTATCTCTAAAAGGACGAATAATGTATTTCAAACAGATAAAAGGCCTCCCATTAAATGAGGAATGTTAATATCTTATTGCATAGTTAATACAGAGATATTTCACAAGGGAAGTCTGCTTTATGGTCTCAGATACAAGAGGCTGGAAATCTGTCATACCGGGAATGATAGCATTGTCCCTCTATTCAGAGCTCTATATGCCGAATATTATTCTTTTTACTCCAATTAGTGTGCTTTCACTGAGTTGTACTGGCTTATTCAATGAGGCAAAGAGCGATGTAAAGAAGTCCTATCTGGATTTGTCTTCCACTGAGCTGATTGTACTTCAATCTAATTGGTCAGTGTGGGTTACTAGACATTGGACAGCGTCATTGCTCATTTGCCTATTAATTCTTCAAACTATGTGTGCGAAATGCAAGTAGTACTAGTACTAGTATGGTAATTAAAATAACTTTGTGGGAATACATAGGCACTTTAATACAAATTCTACGCAAACTCTTAATGTTTAGCTGTCCATTTAAATTGTCCAGTATGCATCAAATCTTGAAAAAGAAAATATGACAGTAGATTTTTTAACTCTTGCCATTAAAACCCCTGTTACTTAGTTGTGGGATTGGGTTGTCCTAATTCGGTCTCCCAAGACCCACTAGCATTCAAATTATAAGTAGATTTTAATCTTTGACTTGCTTCTGAAGGTACTGTCCCATGCTTGCTTTCCCTATTGACTTTATACAAGCATGCAGATCAGGTACATTGACTTCACTAGGTGCATACTTGTTCCAGTTCAGTTATTTAGCGAGCATTAGGCCAAGCCTGGCATGCATATAACATGTTCAGGTCAGTAATAATGGCCCCATAGAGATGGACATACTGTATGCCTGTTTTGCTTAGGATTTAATCGCAAGCGTCTTTAAGGAGGTCATACTTAGTAAAGTGTGGCTTTTCAATGTCACTATTTTCCAGAAGACAAAGGGTATGTAACTTTCAAAGATTGGACCATCCTTAAACAAGAAATTGCTCTTAATACTGCTACAAAAAAACCTTTACTATGTGTTATGTTGAAGTGTCTCTTGTTAAATTGGTTTTGGACTTGATGCTGGAGTAATATTTGCACAGTTTAGAGTGACACAAGATCCTGACATTTGATGACTGATTACAATGCTTCCTACAAGGTCATGTGATGCTATGAGATGGAGAAATCACGACATGCATGCTTTATGATAAACACATTCCGCTCTATTCTTTTCATGTACTTCTGCAGCCATGACTCTTTAGTTACCCAAGGCTCCTTTCTCTAATTATCCACGAGGTCAGTAAGCAAAATTGGGAAGAAGCTGGGAGATCAATACAAATTATCCCTGAGCAAACCAGTGCTGACAGTTTGAATTGCAGCATATGTTTACCCAAAATCAGGCAATTTATCTTAATATCAGCAAAGTAATGCAGTGCAGGTGAAAGGTCAGGCAATCTCTCCACCTCATAATTACCCAGTTCTAAAACAGGAAAGTGGTATTGATTGGCCTAGCTCAGTACTGTGTGACTGGGACGTGCCAGTGTCTTGCCCTGGCTCTGCTGGACTCTTGGCTTGTAAACTCGACACACTAAGGATTTATTAGATGTGTGGAAAAGGTCTTGTGCTTCCTTCTTCATGTTGAGCTTTTGCCAATGAGAATTCTTCCCCTCCTTATTTTGTTTAACAGCAGGGTGGAACATCAGTGTTTGTTTGTTTCTTTAATTTATTCTTTTCTTTACTGTAAACTGGGTTATAGTCCATTAATTAGAAGTTCCATTCGTAATTCAGTTATTGTTTATGGTATAGTTTTTTCCAACAAATACATATTGTTCAAACAATTAAAGTACTCTCAGTGATGTTGAGACCACTTGGGTCAGTTTTACATTTAAGTCAATAAACCTGATGTATTTTGGGAGGAGAGGCAGTAGCTGAAGGGAACTGAGTGCAGGTTAATGCTGAAATATATTTTACCAGCTTTCTAAGCTAAGATAAGATCACCATCAATCATATTAGCCTTCAAGATGAGTGAAAAAATTAGCTTGTGTTATTGTTTGACGCTGGCACATCTAAGGGGGAGAATGGGTCCCTATGACAATCTCAATTACATTTATAAAGAGGAAACCCCTGTAAGTGCATCTCAAATGTATGGAAATATCTGTTCTGAGATGAAAGCCTATAGTTATTACAAGTCATAAAGCTTCTGAAAGCTTGCATTAGAGCTTCTATCACCTGTCACTAACATTTGCATGAAATCAATAGCATGAAGCCATCTATCTTTTTCTTGACCACTTTTCATCATGCCGGCTTCATTAAGTCAAACAGTCACAGTAATTAGGCAAGCAGAGAAGATAGTCGGGCATGTTGCAGAAGGATGAGAATTTCTGCTGCTTTCTGCTCCCATGTAGCCATTTTTGGGTCCCAGCTGACTACAAAGGTGCCCCAAAGCAACTTGAATACTCTCAATACTAAGAATAAAATATGTGATGTGATTGGCTGTTGTGTATTATGTTTCTTCATAGCTGTTATTTTTTGCAACTAACATGCAGTAATAACATGTATTTTCAATTTCTGTAAATTGCAGGCTTTGTTATACCTTTTTTAAATGCAGCATAATACAATCATTTTCATTAAAAGGCACAGATGACTTGACATGGCTTCTTAACTGCTTGGTGATTAATCAACCCATGTAAATGTTTTGTGACTGGACTATTCACTAGCTGCATACTTGTTCCTGTAGTGAAGTAGGGATGAGTATGACTATGCCAATGTGCTTGCATTTAAAAAAAATCAAGGATTTGAAAGGTTCCTTTCAATGGATCCAGTTGTCATTTGTCAAGCTCACATTTATTGTTAACTGATATTGAACAAACCACAAGCTGACCTTGAATGAGGTTTGCCCTCGGCAGTGAAGGATAATATAAACACATTTCCATGCCACTGGTTGTTAGATTTCCATTAAGTTTACCTGTTACGACTGTCCTAGAAAGCAGTCAACCACAGACAAGCACCTACTGTCTGTGTATGGTGACCTAAAGGCTCTATTTTCTATCTTTCTCAATTAAGATGTTCTCCTTATGCCCAGTGCAAGCCCAAGGTATTGCATGAAATGACAGATTTGCACACTTGTGTAGGCTACAGCCAGCAGCATGACAAATTGTCCTCCTAGTCAACTTTGACAGCTTCTAATGATTAATAGTCTGATTGTGTAGTGGGCCTTATATATACAGAATATGCATGTGAGAAAGTTCTGCCATGTCACAGATGCCCAGATGTTCGTTGAGAAGCCTTTTCCATATACAACAGAGAGAGAGAGAGAGAAAGATAGAAAGAAGGCCAAAATCTCAGCAAAAGCCGTGTCATGTAAAATCAATACATTGGATCAATTCTTTATTAACAAGAAAATGTCTTACTTCACATTCCTATGTGGACCTTTGTCTCCGGAATGCATGATGGAATGTCAAATCAAATTGCAGTCTTCAACTTTCTGTCATGTTATCGAGTGTATACACGGACGACTGTCCACAAGATAAGTGCTCAGTGTTTAGACAAATAACTCAACCACTTGTTAGAAACGGTATCTAATTAGTTTGGGCTAGGAACCGCTGTAATCCTGGCTTCGGTAGTCGATAGTAAAAATGAGTGGTTAAAAGGAAAAGAAAACCTAAGCCATCGTCATAGGAGAGCATTATGAGGAAAGGATTTCCCAAAATGAATGATGTCCCACTAGCTTATTCTTTATATAGCATTTCATTTCATTCTTTCATTAAGTGTAGGCTTGTTCATTTATAAACTTCTATTTTTTAATGCACCCCACACAAACCTCAGTTGAATGATTGGAGGCCAATTATTGAACTCTACCTTTAATAATGCTAACTCACTGGTAACCAGGTATTCTGATACTTTTCAGAATGCTTTGCCAGACACAACTAAACAGCTACCATTTGCTCCAGGAGGCCAGACAGCCCTTGTACTTCCCTTTTGAGTGTGTTACTTTCGATACATATTGTATACTCTGTTCCCCAACCTATTAGATTGTAAGCCCGGCAGGGTCCTCTACTTCAGTGTTTTTCAACCACTGTTCCAACTGGGATGTTGCCTGGTGTGCCGTGGGTTTTTGACCCCACCCTTGGCCCTCCTATCTAGCTGCCTCTTATAGTATAAGTCTTATACTATAAGAGGCAGCTAGATAGGAGGGCTAAGCAACCGCATCCTCACAGAGCCGGTCCGTGTATAACACGGATCGGCTGTATAAGTCTTATAACAGCCGATCCGTGTTATACAAGGACCGGCTCTGTGAGGATGCGGTTGCTTTGCAACATGCATCCCCACAGACCAGGGACGGTGTTTTTGCTTTGCTGGTACGCACCTGCTGATGGCGTACTTCCGGTGGGGACCGGAAGTGCGCCGAGATTATACGTATCGCCGGTGCCCTCCGATTTTTTTCATGAAACAAGTGTGCCTTTGCCCAAAAAAGGTTGAAAAACACTGCTCTACTTCTCCTGTGTCATAACCTGGACCTGTGTGTTATCTTGTGTTGTATCCCCACTCTAATTGATTGTACATCGCTGCATAATATGTTGGCCTTATATAAATAAAAGCTTTTTATAATTATATTTTAAAATTCACATTTACATATATTCCTAAGATTTACCTAAATCATGCAAAATCTCTTGACCCATTACAGTCTGAGAAAATTTTAGATGCAGCTTCCTGTGGTGGGATTCTTGGAAATAAATAAAATATCTTTGCCCAAAAACTTAAGGCTTGTTTTATATATCAATGATCTCTAAAGCTTCATATATATATATCTTCAAATTTAGTTTTAATGTACTTTTTGTATAAAACAACATTGGTTTAATGGTCCTCCAGAGCTCCTGGCCATCTTTCCGTGAAATAAATGTGTAAACTAATAACGTTTTTTTATGCCGGGCAGAAAAACTAAGCTTTGATTTATGATGCACTTGCCATAGTGGACTTGCTTGGTTAAAAATCATATCAACATTCCAAGGTAATATCCACTAATAAGAGCAGTGTTTTCATCTTAACTCAAACGCCTGGGCCTTCAGGCTTGGTTTCTGTGCTAAGTCTGGCAGCGTGGTAATAAAGGCCTGTGACTTCGTCTATAGCTTGTTAAACACAACGTGTGCAGTCGAACACTCCTGATCATGATTCATGTACTGTACACAGCAGTATGTGTCGCTGATTTACGACCAAGCGCAGTTCATAGTCAAAATTACAATCTGAGGGGGTAGGAAAAAAAAAGATTAATTACTATTTGTGGCCAGCAATTTCACAAGGCTAGTGGATTGCAGCAGTAGAATGATATGCCCTACATCAGTTTGTAGTCAGCCATTCACAGATTATTAAAGCTTTGCAAGATTAAGTACACCACCTGCTTGGTTTGTACTCAGGCAACATACTAGACAAAAAAAAAAGGAACCACACGGATAAATACAGAAAAGGCAATAGCCAGGCATATGTCATAATTACCAGTTATCCCATAAATCCATTTTACTAATATGAAAAGAATGGTTTGATATAGTTGTCATACCCATGCACTACTAAGTATAGCCTGTAGACATGCTCCTCACTTTTACTTTGCAGTTCTTGAATTCATGCCTGTCAAATATTGATGCATTAAGGACTAGACGGCTACTGTTTTCAAAAATGTTTCCCTATAACCCCTAAAAACAACTGTTTTTAGGGGTCCAAATTCTTCAAAATTGCAGCTTTTTATTATGTGTAAAGTTGTGAAAAGTAAAAGAAATGTGCAGAGGGGAGTAATATGTATATCACTTTGTATGTATATCTACCATGTTGGCCATCAATGGAAGCAAATATTTGGTAGGTCTGTCTGTTGAGTTAGCATTAGTAGTATTTATTCAGTTGGGTTTGCATAAGTGTGATTTAATCTATTAACACAGACTGTCGCTCTAATTACTTAAATGTTTTATGTATTTTCATGTAGTTTTAATTTGGATTGTAAAACATTTATCTTTCAGCCCTGAATGAACCCACCATAGACTACGGATTTCAGAGATTACAGAAAGTTATTCCAAGGCATCCGGGTGACCCAGAAAGGTTACCAAAGGTTAGTTTCCTATGGATATCTTCTATGGGTTGGTTTGGGCTGTTTTATTTTCTAGTTTGATGTTTTTTTCTTTAAAACCCTTCTTGCATATACTACTGGTTTGTACAAACTTTCTATTTTAGCCCCAATGTTTCATTATATCATCTATTAAAATGTTCTACATACCCATAGCCCAAGTAGTAATATGATTGATAATGCTTACTTGTTAAACATCTATAGGTAATTCCTTTGCATTTGTCATATCATTGTGCACTTGTGCTTCTCCTGTAGAAAACATACAATGAATTACAATGCAATATATACAATAAGAATGTAAAAAGTATAAAGTGATGTCTCATTTACCTTTCTTAATACTGTTAATTGTCTTTAATTGTGACAGATTTTTTTTTTATCTACCTGAAAGGGTAGATATACCTGAGTTGGGGAGCCCTGCATTGCTGTCAGCCATTAGTGTGATTTTAATGTCTTCTGTATTGTCCAGATAATATAAAGAGATAATGATAAAGCATAACATCACATTGTATCTGCATTGAAATGGAGATATTGGCATCTCCTCTTCAATTTCAGACTATTCCGGTAACAAACCCCAGAGTTTCTGTAAGTAGCGGCAGAATAAATCAAAGATTGCACTTCTTCAAGGGAAGAAAGGGGAGGAAGCATGATACAAGTATTTCGATTCTGCTCGGAGAACATAAACTTCCTGCATAATGAAATAGTTCAATTAAACATTTTCCACTCCAGTAGCCTGTAGTGATTTCCATCTAACCAGCCTCACTCTGATCTGTGATTATGTGACTCTTGTTTTCCTTTCATTTTCTAAAGCTCGATTCAGTTTAATCTTTTGTTTACAAAGGTTTTGTTATAAGTCCCCGACTTAGCAAGCTAGCAAATTAAGTCCACATATTAATATCTACAGGGACTTATCATTTAAATGCACAAGATAAAAAAAAGGAAAGAATTGAAAAAGCTGCCTGGCTATTTAGACTCATGATAAACAGCACATAGGTTTGATTAGATCCATATAATTTAAGATAAAGGGTACCTATAGACGATGTCATCATTTGTAAGAGATTTGAATGCATTAATATTTGTTTATAGTTGTTCAGACACACTATTAAACTCATTATTTAGTTTTGCTTTTCTGTTATCTTCTGTAACCCTTTTATGATGGTTGATTTTCTATTGATTCTATAAATCACAACAGTAACAACTAATACAATTGCCAAATTATGTGCATGTTTTTGTTTAAATTCCAGTAAGCTAGATGAAATGACAATTTTTTCATGAAATTTGGAATGGCAGGTAGTAGACAGCTTACATAAAGAAGTCCTAGCCTTTAGATGAGATCCAACTGGTTGCCAATGAATAATTTATACTGTAGCAATGGTCAGTTAGCTGATTTATATACAATATATATACAATATATTATTAGTAATATAATATTTATAATAATAGTATATATTCATACTATATCATTATGAGACTAATTATATAGAATTATTATTATGATTAATATGATTGAAACTGTAAATGCAAAGATTCAGGTTATAGCCATGAAACAATAACTTCCATAGCTGAAATTAGGCCTAAATAGCATTGACAGTTTAATGGCCAAGGTTAGCATGTTTGTAGCTCTGGGTTCAATTTCAGCAAAAGGCCTTACATGGACTTTTGTTTTGGGGGTGCTGTGTTGTTTCTAAAATGTTTCTTAAATGTAATCAATAATGGTTTATAGAAATGCATCTACTTGAACTGTTCAGAGTTCATGTTTGTTGGACAATGGCATGGACTTGAACTGTTCAGAGTTCATGTTTGTTGGAAAATGGCATGGACTTGAACTGTTCAGAGTTCATGTTTGTTGGACAATGGCATGGACTTTAGATTATGTTCAATAATTAGAATTCTGTCCATTGTGCAATGGGATATGTATGTGCCCTATACATAAGTAAAATACCTGTATAAATGGCTGATGATCTCAAAACTTCTGAAAAATGTTTCATGTATATATTGGTTTACTGTTATGTACCCCAGAAGGAAAGCATATATCACAATTCCAACTTAGACAGATCGATACATAGGCATTCATGCCAAAGAAAACAGACAAGATTTGTGAATATAAATCACATTTATCACAATATAAAGAGAAAGTCCAAAGCAATCTATTTCCCCCAGATTGTTTCATTAGAGCATGCAAGGTGCAGTGTGTACCAAAAAAAAAACCTCTTACTTTATTTTTTTCTATTCTAGTGCCATTATGCGCCAAATTTCCATTCATCCAAATCCAATGCAAATAATTTGATGTGATAAATACATGGGACTTGGAGTACAAAAGTTCACCCCAGACCATAAAAATGCAAACCGAAAAACGCACACTGTTAATAAATGCCTGCCAACAGAATAAAAAGGATTTTTTTTCCTGAGGTTGATGTAAAACTTAGAATGTGCATTCCTTCGTAAAGCTCTATAACACGGTGACAGGCCACTCTAGCCTGCTCGACGGCCATTACTTGGCTCTTTTAATTCAGGTGAAACGGTATTGTTCAGGCTCCATCTAAAACGGCC
>CM070037.1:59172371-59198192 GCA_036250615.1 Ptychadena robeensis | reverse complement strand
TTCGATCGAATTGATGATCGATTTGATGTCAATTGAACCATGTGTGGCTAGCTTTACTGGACATTTAGTTGGTCAGTCATATTTATCTGAAAGCATACTCTTGACCAAAGTATAAGTATAAAGTATCTGTGTAATAATCAGCTGGCATCTCTTTGGGATAACCTTGTTCATCCTTGTCTGACCTTTTGGCAACCCTTGTTATACAGTATGTGGTGTTATCCCTGGCTACATTTTGAAAAATAACATAAAAAAAAATAATAACATAAATCCTTCTTGTCTTCTGTTACAGGAAGTATTACTGAAAAGAGCAGCGGACCTTGTGGAAGCCTTATACGGGATGCCACACAACAACCAGGCAAGTCATTATAACTTGGAAAATCCATTCAGAAATATGCAATTTAGGAAATACCTCACATGAACCTGCCAAGATATCAAAACAATCTTATTTGCCATGAACCATTTTGCCAGTCACCTTAAGGGGCAGTGTAATATGATGAGCATCACCAAGGGGGAAAAAGATAGAGGAATTAAAAAAGAAGCTTCATCTTTGCCATTTTTATTCTCAGAACTAGTTTTCCTATCAGAAATGACAAGTAGGCGTAAGGTGCCAAAAGCATAGGCAATCGTTAAGATGAGAGATTAACCTTGAACTCTGTCCAAAATATACAGTGACTAATAGGAAAGCCTGCACTAAACCTGCCAAGTGCAGGAAAGAGAAAATATTTGACTAAATTGTAATACCATTGCCTTGAAATACATGTATACATATTTGATTTTTTTATTTAATAAACTGGTCTCAGTTCTTCTAGTTAACAGCCTCACTACCCTGTTGTCCTAAAAGGGTTTCACCCAAAATAGATAATTCATCCTTCTGCTTTTCTTTATCTCCTAAAGACTCCAGCAGTTAGAGCCACTACCGTTACTGCCCCACAAATGTGACAAGAGGCATTCATTGGATATAATCGTGTAAACTTTAAAGTACTATTGCACAATAATCTAGTAAAGTCTTTACTTGATGGCTGCTGTGGCAACCCCAAATCACATGGTAACCTTTTCTTTGTCTTTCTTGCTGTGCAGGAGATCATCCTAAAGCGAGCAGCTGACATTGCAGAAGCATTATACAGTGTGCCACGCAATCACAACCAGATCCCCTCTCTTGCCAACACACCTTCTCACAGCGGAATGATGGGAGTAAATTCTTTCAGCAGCCAACTAGCAGTAAATGTTTCAGAGACATCCCAAGCTAATGACCAAGGTAGGTAGATATGCCTGGCCTAACACCATATGCTGTTTACAGTACCCAGTTAACATCCATTTGTATTGTATTGATGTAATGTTCATGTTGATCTTATATTCTACCTTTTCAACAGGTATTCCTATCAAACAAGTAGCTGAGCCTTCTCCCCCATTGTCATAAAGCATGTTACTGTTTAGTATATTATCAGGTTGCTGCTGAGTAGTGCAAGTATATTTACAGTTTTGACATTTGAGAAGTGGTAATTAGTTTTCCAAAGTCTTGTACAGTAGTAGCTTGCTGGTAGCTGCAGAAGATAAGAGCATAAAGTGTATTAAACGTTAGAATATAGCCCATTAGATGCGTAACACCACCCCGCCTTCTAAAAAACAGACTTTTAAGATGAAATTGGTGGAACAAACAAGTTGTTGCCTGTCACTGGTGGCATTTGAAGGTCTGAAAAGGTTGAAAGTTCATCTTCTGCGTTGGTACAAACCAGGAATCAAGCCTGTTGATAATTGCTAGTAAGGATAAATGTGAAAGAAGCTGACACAATTAGATCGAAGACGGCTTTTGTTGGCTGTCTCAGCCTGCGAAGGAACAACATAGTGTGCCATCGTAGATGATTTAAGTAAGGTCGATGTGATAAGGTTATCTTACACTGCAACTCTTGATAGGGCCAGTAAGAAGCATTGTGAAGTAACGCAACATAATCAATAAATCTGTGTAGTGTGTGAAGTAAATTTGTGCAGAGAGAAAGACAAAGTGTTTTTTTAAATGATTGTAACGTTATCTTTGCTTTCTTGTGGGGCTTCTATTTCTTTCAGTAGGCTACAGCCGTAACACAAGCAGTGTATCGCCACGAGGATATGTTCCCAGTAGCACCCCCCAGCAGTCCAACTACAACACAGTCAGCAATAGCATGAACGGGTACGGGAATGCTGGAATGCCTAACTTAGGAGTCCCTGGGTCACCTGGTTTTCTCAACGGTTCTTCTGCAAACTCCCCCTACGGCAGTGAGTGTTCTTGGTTATTCTGCAAATGTTTTTTTTGTTTGCTTGCATGCATTTTTTTATGAATTAATCTTTTCTTTTTAGTTTTTATTTCCTTTGCTATCAGTTACTGGACAAAGGGATGGGTGACTGGAGGCTAAACATAAAAGTTGAAAATTTTATTACTGTATGGTCCACAACAATTTGACATGAATAGTGTGGCTCATACAAAGGATCTTTTTTTAATTAGAGAAAGGATGTGGTCTTTGTGCAAGAGCAATACAGTACAAGCATATACTCTTGTAGGCCTAGTTTATCCAACATTTGTCAGATGCCTTCAATGAAAATTTGCCTTCTTCTGGCAAACATTTTGCCCGCCCACAGTTCAGCGTACCTCATCTATATAATGGTATTGAGAAAAAAGGCAGTGCAGGGCAATAAAAATAGTTAAAGATTTGAGGGATACTGTAGGAGCATAATATGTAGAAGAAGATAAGAGATGACTAAAACTATAAAATATATCATGGCTGTGAATAATATATTTGGGAGATCAGTATTTTTAATTTGGATCTAACCCTAAAGGGGGGTGGGGGGTGGGGTATTTGCAAAGGACCTAAACTGGAATTTTAAATAGTAATGGAAATACAATTCCAATCATTTGGAATATGTAAGCTGCGCACTTGACATGCCAAAGCATTGCATTTTGTTTAACCAATCCCAAATGTAACACAGATATCTGGTATCTCCCAGTTCTACATTGAACCCCAGATTCCTTAGAATGATAGTGGCCGTTCTATCATAAATATGATTATTTTTTTTTTTTTAGTCTAGCTATTTTATTTTACTTCATTTTTATTCCCAACTTTAAAAAGCAAGGCTGCATCACTTTCTCTTTATGTTCTGCCATGGGGTAAAAAAAGAACTCCTTTTGAGTCCTGATTATTTTTGCTTTATTGCAGTAGTACCGTCAAGTCCTACAATGGCAGCCTCTTCGGTCACCCTCCCTTCAAACTGTAGCAGTACACACGGCATTTTCTCATTCTCACCTGCAAATGTCATCTCCGCAGTGAAACAAAAGAGCGCATTTGCCCCAGTCGTCAGGCCCCAAGCTTCCCCTCCACCATCCTGCACCAGTGCAAATGGCAACGGACTTCAAGGTGAGTTGTTGTTGTTAAACAAAACTGCATGTGCATTAGCTCTAGTGAAAAATAATGTATTTTGATAGGCAAATTACAATTTCACTGGGCTCTAAAACCAAACATTTAAGTAAAAAAAAAATTTAAAGTGTAAAGAAAATGTAAATGCTGCTTGTGGCAACCAACCATCAAGATCTTATTCTGGATACATAAAAAGCATAGTTGTTGGTTGCGATAAGCAACACATATTAGTTTAAGTCAAATACATTTCTGTGTTCTAGAGGAATATGGATTACCTTTGCAGTTTTTTAACTTTCTAAATCTTGTTTATAAATAAATTTCTGCTTTTGCTAAATAAAATTGGCTGCAAAATGTTTTCAATATTGGAATTGTGACAAGGGAGGACTACCACATTCTAAAAATTATAGTGTATTTCTTCATTACCGGTTCTCTGTGATGTTTAAGCCACTTTATTTCTGAATTATTACTCAACTATATGGACATATGGGTGAATATAGTTATAGTAATGGGTGACAGAACCCTGAATACACCTACCACATGTTTCTATGGCACACAAAACTTCACATTACAATGTCTGCATTGTCCTTAAAATAAACTAGAATTGTACTGTACGATAATCGTTCCATGCCATAGGTTATAGTATATGATATCAAATATTTTCTTATTTTTCAGACATGTATTACACTCCCACATTCTCAAAATCTTGAAATTGATAAAGCTAGAACAAGTGCCGCATAATGTGAGACATTTTCATTTTTAATCATGCAATAAGATAGTCGTTTACTGTTGACTTTTTTATTTATTTTTTAATTTAATTTATTTGTTCATACCAAAATCCATCATTCCTTCCAGTTGATATGACAACACATTATAAGATTTCAAAAAATCAACCTCAAAATTTAGTTAAATGTTTGTATTAGATACAACACATTTGATCAATATATATACCACAAATCTCCAAATGTTTGTAGGCAAAGTCTACAGTAAAGATTATACTGAATTTTTTATCAATTAAATGAATTAAAATGAATACTATTAAGCAATCTAATCGGACTTCTCTTTTCAAATAAATTTTAATTCTGAATGTAAATTAGAATGATTGAATCACTCAAAATGTGTTATTTTCTCAAATATGTTTTAAATGTAGAATCTGGAGAGGAAGATGGTTTGGGAGGGTATACTGCATGTGTGGGAGGTGGCATCTCTATCGTTTTTCCATTTGGCGTTTGCTTTGAGAATGGCACAAAACACCAGAGACTCCATGATTCAAAATGTATGTACATTTAAAGGCGTACTATATTTAATTATTTTCATAGAGATTTTTATAGATTGCATGAATCTTTCTAATGTCATTACCTTCTGAAATGTTTTTAAAAAAAGGCCTGTCATGAGACATATATGGTAACTGCCATTGCTGATCTCCTTTGTGTCATTAGAATCCTTTGGTTTCTATACTACTCTGTTTCCCCAAAAATAAGGCATCCCCTGAAAATAAGGCACCCTTACATTTGTGCCTTATGCAGAAATATAAGGCATCCCCCTGAAAATAAGGCAACTGAAGATACAGTATTGTAGTTCTAGACAGGGGGGATCAGAGGGGGCAATCAAGATGACACAGGAGGATAAGAAGGGGTTACTAACATGGTATACCCCCCTCTGAGTCTCCTGTGCTATTTTGATCCCCCCTCTGACCCCCCTGTGTCATTTTAAGTAATCTCCCCACCCTGATAGCCCAGTGTGGTATTCTTCTTCATGGAAAAATATGACATACCCCGAAAATAAGACGTAGGGAAAAATTTATATAAGACGCTGTCTTATTTTCTAGGAAATGTGTTATTTATTTGAAGCAATGGCAGTCTTCATAGTATCACATGACAAGTTTCCTTTGCATTTTTTTTACAGTAGATATCCTTTTACATGGGCATATGCTAGAACTGTACCTGCAAAAGATACTGGGTAATCTATAGACCCCCCCCAGTCTCTCTTCCAGGAGGTATGCAGGGCTAGAAGAATGTCAGGCCGGGGTAGGTGATTGGCTCCTTTTCAGTAGCACAAGGAGTCTGCTTCCCTAAGGCCTGGAGTAGATGCCTTCTGTACAGGGGTTTCTAACATGTAGAGCTGAGAGATAACAATTTCGATAGTTTCGATATAAATGATATAGTTTGAACTTGATTATATAAATTGCAAATGAGCTGTAAAGCTGATGCACTTTGAGGTATTTCCATCAGTTGGATACACCTTGAGGGGCTTAACTAGAACATGTTCTCCTCTCATATATTTCCAACCCCTGACCTCTATTTAACTAGTTGAACTGCTGAAACATCATTATCTCCCTCAGTATTGTCTAGCAGCTGCATAGTATGTGCTGCTCAAATTAATAAACACTTTAAACAGTCTTGGAGTTTATATCGAGTGCTTTTTAATAATAATCGAGGTGCGTGCAAAGCACAAATTCATAATTATTTCCCGCTCTTATGTTACAGTAGATCTGTACAATATACTCACAAGACATAAGTCTGCAAAGCTATAAACTTGTAACACTGCGCCTAAAACAAATTAATATTGTTAGGATTAATGAACTGAGAAATTGAGGCTTAGATCACTACATAAGAAAATTTATTAGTGTTACACATAAATTCATAAATAAGTGAGGATAAAAATAGATTTTAATAGAAGAAATGGCATAAAATCTAATTTCTAAAGTACTTTTCTCTCACCCAGCGTGAGCTGACCTATCTAATTGTGGATGTCAGCATACATTGACATATATATATATATATATATATATATATATATATATATATATATATATTCAGACTTCAGGTTTTCCCAATAGGCCAAAGCTGTAAAAAATAAATAAAGACAAACCCTGGCTCATAAGATTTTAATTTAGAACTAGAGAAATGTCTGGTACTGAGCTGGTGAGTGAGTTGGCTTCATCTGACATTACCAGAAGTGACCATGTTGTTTTTCAGCTGTCAACATGGCCAGTCTCTAGGGAGTCTGGACCACTGTTTGCTATTAGCAAAACGCTAAGAGAAATATCATATGTGGGAGGCAGGATATTTTGCACCAAAATGTCAGAAACCCTCTCCTTGCTTAAATGTGCTGTTTCTGTAACTTTTTGTTTTCAACTTCCCTTATCTCCTTAAGAAACAATAAGCCATTTATTCAAAAGCACCTAGGTAAAGCTCATTATGTAATATTTTATGGTAATTAAGTGCTTAAAATATAATTGCTAGGCATTATACCTTTTAGAATTTAAAGATGTTGATATATTTACCTGCAAACTAGGAAGTGTGTGGAGGAAGGGATAGAAGATGTATCATTCCAACAATAAATACAAATGAAAAGAGCACGATAGCAATTCAAAGTTTAAAATAAATAAATAAAACGTTTATTTACTTAATAGGAAGAGAAGATCTAAAAATGTCATAATTTATTTATTTCTACCTGATAGATGTCTAGCATAAACATCCCAAAAACATAAAAATTTAACTTAAAGCCAAGAGAGATAATATGAAATTCTCATTAAGTTAGATTTATTATAAGCGCACTGTAATAAAAAGCTGTTTGGCATTTTCTTTTAAATAAGAAACAAACAAAGGTCAGTCAGAGAACAAAGGGAGAACATGTAGGCTTTAAAGCTAATGTAATCTTATTTCTTTTTTTCTAGCTATGTCCGGTCTTGTAGTTCCACCAATGTAAAAAGTCACTTTTGTCTACTTGCTTGTAGCATCAAGAATTCAGAAGCTTCAGGGGACACATTTAGTGTATTAAGGAGTACTGACGGAAACCAGTCTCTTCCGAACAAAACCACCAAGAAGCAAAACGCTACAAACTTTTTCTTTTCAAAGATTTTATTTGGACTAGTAGAAATCGACATGCAAATGAGCGACTTCTCCATGAACAATTCCATTTTGTCGACTGAACTTTTTCTCATAATTTTCGAGTTTCTCACTCCTGAAGAAGATGGGGAAAATCGACGCCTATTTTGTACAGAATTTCTGATTACGTCTTGGCTATGTCTAGTACTTGCTATGTGTTGGGACAAAGCGTTGTGGATGCACCGTTCTGATTTATCATGAAACACTGATGAAAAATGCCTCAGAACATTTTTCCTTACTCATTACTAGACTCACAATGGTTGTGTATCTCTATAATGTGAAATATTTTTTTGTGGTGAAAAAGGGGGCCAAGGAGGTTTGAGCCATCAAACTGGAAAAAAATAAAATAAAATAAATATATGAATCATTTAAATTGGGGAGGGGTGGGTAACTTGGGCGGGAAGAGGGTTTATCATTGCTTAACTTCATCTTAATGAAATGGAACTTTGTAACTTATTGTAGTTAGGAACTGTAACTTTGATATTGAAATCTCTTTGCCTTCAACAAGCACACTGACAGAGGAAAATGCTACTGTCTGTTAGTTCAAATATACTTCCACTGCTAGAGCTTCCTGTAAAGCAAGTGTGACCTGCAACATTTTTTTCAACTTCTTGCTCGCACTGTATACTATTGCATTCTTAGGCTACTGTGAAGTCTATGTTTCTTGTACCAGAAAATTGTCCTTTTGACTTCTAGATCCTTATTCCCTAATGTGTTTTGTATGTGGTTATAAAATTGTAGACTTTTGTGATTTTGCCAAAGTTGTAGCTAAATATTTATACACTTGTCTTGAATTTTTTTTTTGATCCACGTAAAATATTAGAAAGGATATTTTATTCCTTATTCAGTTTGATAAGGTATAAAATGGTCTATCTGAGACACTTTCTTTCACATGAACACTTGCAGTCACTAAGGGAATTTATTTTGTAACATATCAGTTATAAATATTGTATTTATCTTTGAAATTTTGTATATTGCTTTCCATTGTTTTCATTTTTTTGTCCATGTATGTAAGTATGTATGTATGTATTATTTTCTTTTGGGCGGATGTTGACATGCTGAAAAATCAGCATTACGCCAAGAAAGGTTGCCTTCATACTGTATGTGTTTTTTTTAATAATTTTTTTATGGTGTCTATACATTTCATTTGTACTTCAAAAATGTGCTATTGTTTAGACTTTCCATCCTTTTTTATTTTGAGGGAAAAGTCAAATTCATTCTTTATTTTTATATTATTTTTAAGTTATCTGAACAAATGATTTTTGAATAAAAGTTGTTTGTTGTATAGTCAAAAACAAAATTGTGCCACATGGCTGTAATTAATATTAGTAGAAAATGTGCATGAGATCCAGCCACAAGTACAACTGAGTTTGTGGCTGTATGTTTATTTTATTTCATTTTTATAGTTTTTTTTTTTTTTACAGAATGTAAAAGTCATTTTTCGCTGCCACTCATATGACTTGCCACATAGATAAACTGTGCTTACTGGATAAATTACAGAGGCCTACATTTTGGTTTTAATTTCTCATCTGATATTTTGATTAAAAAAATTGCCACATTAATTTCTCTGATGCCTTAAAATTATTTTATTTGAAGCAACTATTTTGCGCTATTGTATCACAGGATTACACCACGGTTTCTAATTGTCATTAGGGTGATTTGTGGTGTAAAAATATAAAGAAATTGAATGAAAGCACAATCCTGGTATACAACTATGTCACTCCTTTTTTTGCATCTACCTTCTGCTGCACTCTGCAGTTTCCTTAACCATGCACTGTTTCATAGGTTTCATACAAATTCATATTAATACACAATTTTTTATATATTTTAAAGAGAAATATTTTGTAGCGAGACCCAGTAGCAGTCTTTTTAAATTGGGATGACCTCCTTGGTAAACGATGTTACCTTTTAGTGCCAAAATCATAGTTTGTAGAGGTGACGGACTGGTTAATTTTTTTTCTTTGCACTAAAATGCATCGCTGAACAGCTTTGCAGTACACGCTTGCAAACTGCAGCAGAATTACATTTCTAAACAAAAAGGAGAGACATTTCTGTTCCTTTTAGGCAAAAAGCATATTAAATTTGTTTAAAATAGTAAATGCTATGATACAACACAACAATTTAATTGCCTTGCACATTTCTGTTGTGATAGCCGAATGAAGGCTTCACTAAGTGGGGACACCTAGACACTTTTAAACATGGAAAGCCTCGTTTTTATTTTGTATAGGAAAGGTTCATATAAAGAGAAAAAAAGAGGTCATGTGTACATGTTAAATCCATTTGCAAGTTAATTCATCAATGGAATCTGTTTGTGTTCTAGATTAGTTAGTTAATGCTCACATTGCTACATTGTCTCCCGACTGAACGCTTCACTAAATGGTAGATTTTACTGTTAAAAACCCTACAATAAGATTGTTTTATCTGTACATTTTTTCAGATATTTAACTGTATAAAATGTTCATTTTACACAATATTTAATTAAAGTATTTCTTGTCTGTGAATTTCACTTTTAGTAATTTTATCTGAAGTTTGATTATTAAAAACGAATCTTGCAAAACACAGAAAACACATGGAAAGCTGGGGTTTCATTTATAAAACCTGTATCTTTGTCTTGCTTAAAAGAAAAGCTATACAATAGAATGGTGTGCTGATTTCATTGGTCTTTATTCTTAACAATTCTCCAGGATTGGCTTAAGAGAACCAATAAGGATTCAGGTGTCATTTATTTGGTGTACTGTATATGCATTGAAAACTAAAATATGATAAATATATATTAGATTACATTACAAACATTTTGTATATACACCACCCTCACTCAGTATATAGTCTGAAAGATAAATTTTTTTTTTGCTTGCACTCTATACATTTTATTACATTATATTTAGGTTTTTTAATGGCTTTTTTTCATGCTGCCCTGAATTGGCCCATTACCAAAATCCTTCAAATAACAATACCTAAAGGAAACCTTTAACTGAGGAACCAAGAACTGAATAAATGTTACTAAAGAAATTGAAAAATGTCCCTTCTTTGGAAACAAGGAACTGCCAGAAGTTCTAAACTTTCGACCTTCTATCTAAAAGAATTTTAAAAATATCTAGAATACCCAGTTACCTGGATATAAATATACAAATTATTTTAGAGCTTACAGTTAGGATTTAGGTTGAGGTAAGAGATCGAACTGCACAAACAAAATTTGGGGATTGTGTAGGGTTTAATATAAAGTTTAATATAAAATTTGGGGGATTGTGTAGGGTTTAATATAAAGTTTAATATAAAATTTGGGGGATTGTGTAGGTTTAATATAAAGGTTTTGTTAGTTGTAGAGCCTGTCTCATTTCCTGCCTGACCCTCACCTGGCTGCCCCTACATTCACTTAAGCAGCCCATATACGGGTCAGATTTTCAATCAATCGACTTAAAACGATAAATTTTTTAGTCGATTGATTGAGAATTGAGTTTTGCCCACCTGGTTAAATCGACTTAATCCAATCAAAATTGAGTGAAAATTCAGTCGTTTTTTGATCGGACTGGATGGTAAATTTTGATCGGTCGATTGAAAATTGGTTCGGTATTTTGAGAATCAAGTGTGGTCAACCAATTTTTGATCGATTTTTCTCTACCTATTCTACCTCACTTCTGATTGAAATTTCAATCGGACTATTTTGGATCGATTGTTTTGTGGATTGAAAAAAAAATTGATCAAAAATCTTGTACTACATATGGGGCATGATACAATCGACATACAATTTTAGACCGACTTAAAAATTTATAGTTTTAAGTTGATTGATTGAAAATCTGACCTGTGTATGGCCTGCTTTAATCTTTCAATGATGGCTTCTCCTTATACCTGGGCATTACCTAAGGCAGTTTGCAGTAACAAAGCATTTAAGCACATTTTCAATAAACTCAGAAAAGTAGACAATGCACCCTGGTATGGTGGGAAAACCAGCTGCAGAACCATGGCTGAAGACAGGGCACATGGTCCTTCTCCTTACTGCAATCCTATTACTGTTTGTAGGAAAAGGAAAGTAGCAAAATCACAGAAATGTGACATGGGTTTTATAGTCATAAATGATAAGAAGACTTTTATATGTTGCTTGGATTTTGTGCTTTAAGTAGGGAGGAAGAACCGTAACATATTTGATGGGAATGATGTCTCCATTATCTTGGATGCGCTTTTCTTACTGCATTGTATGCATGGACAGAGCAATGTTTACATGAAGCATAATCAATGAGATTTGCTAATTAGAAATCAATGTTTCCTTGTAGGTATTGTGCTCTGAATGACTGAGTTTACAGTTTTCTGGAGAAATGGAACAATACTGTTCTTTGAACTACATATACAACCTGGCAATTAAATCAATTAAAAATTGGTCGTTTTAAGTTGATTGATTGAAAATCTGACCCGTGTATGGGCTGCTTTATACTCACTATAGAAAAGGTTTTACTTTGGTTCAATTTGTACATTATCTTTAAGTTAATAATTATGATTTACTGAACCGTTGTCCAGTTTAGAAAATCTAATTGCTATTAAAAAGTTTAGATAATATAGCATTACACGCAGATAAATAGAGCAAGTCAATAAAAGACAAATGGGGTAGATAGGGATCAGTGTACAAAATGTAGATGGTGTTTTCTAAGTTAAGCTGGCCATACACAGCATACACTAACTATTTTTCGCTTGATTCCCAAGCGATTGACTTGCGGTCGTGGCAATTGATCGTTCAGCAATCAAACACAGCCCACCTTGAGCGATCCATCCTGCCTCAAGGAAATATCAATCCAACAGGGATCCGACATGTCGGTATTTCCCTGTTCGATCACCATTACTTTGGAGGGAGGACCGAGGGTCCCCAATCAAACTATCGGCCAGGAATAGATTCCCCCAGGCGGTGAGCTTTGGTTCCCTGAACGAACTTTAGCGATTCTTGCATTTGCAGGTGTAGACATGAGGATGGCAAGTTTTCATAGGAAAAGTTCTCCTAGAGAATCACATGATCAATCACATGATCAATTTAATCAGCAAATTGAAATCCTCTTTAAATCATGTCTCATGTCTATTTCCTGTGTAAGCTAAAACAGGATCAGCCAATATAAAAAGTATTAATCAGCTGATCAAACAAATGAATGCGATTTTCCATATGTTCTATGCAGAACATGGCTTGACTTTCCTCCAGATTGAAAAAGCCTGATGGAGGCATGATGACATCATCACGCAACGTGCAAGCTGGTCAGATATCAAGCCGCAGCACTTCTGTGCACTTTGGATGAAAACCGAAATCAAGTCGTGTATGGCCAGCATTACAAATACAAGAAATATGGCTACAGAGCTGGCTCCACCTACTATATTCAATCGTAACTGAAATACCGCTTTAAGATGATTATACTCTTCATATTGACATTTGCTCCTGAAGTCCATGACTGCTGGACTTCACTAAATTTTTACTTCACTAAACACAGATTTCTTCTACCTGTATGTGGAGAAATGGAAAATATTCTTTTTAGAGCTTTAATTCCTAAAAAAACCTGTGCTAAGAGGTCCAATGTGGATTTCTGCAACTGCTACTTGCCCGGCCACCATAATAACCCCTACATGTACCTGTATGCACTCAAGTCAAACAATTCCTAACCAGAAATGTAGCAGAAGGAGGCCAGGAATTCCTAGTTTCCTATGATACCATAAGGCAACTTGCCACCTCTACCTCTATATTATCTGCACCCAGGGCCGCAGTCAGGGGGTAAAGGGGACAATCCTGTCCCGGGCCTAAGCAGCCAGGGGGCGCCGGCATGAATTTTCTCAGAGCCCCTGGTGGCCCCATTCCGAACTGCCTAAGCTGTCTGCTAGCACCCGCAACCCCCCCCCCCCCCCCCCCCCCCCCCACAACTTCGTTCGGAAGGAGAGTGGTTTTTTTTCGCTAGCACCCCAACCCCCCCCACTTAACACCTTTTACCCGGGGGAGCCCGAAAAGAGTCTAAGGCCCCAGGATTTCGGATAGCGGCCCTGTATGTATGAACCCTTAAACATATATAGGTGTGTTTTCCAAAGATGTTTAAAAAAGATATGGGTTGTTTGAATATTGACAACTATAATGGCCACAAGAATGCATCGATTTCTAATTAGTAATCCTCATTGATTACATTTCATGTAAACAATGCTGTATCAATGGCCTGTGATGGTCAACATTCATCACAAATGAAATGTACCTGCATCTGCGTATCTCATTCTGCATGAAACATATTTGTCTTTCTGAATGAATAATTATGTCTCTTATTCGGATAAAGGTTGCATGTTTTATGTGATACCAAAGGTACAGTTTTTATCCAGGTAAATGTTGCAGTTACTATTGCAGGGACTTAAGCAGGGTACAGACAGCTCGATATTTGAGCCGTCCGATGTTCCCTGCAGCAGTGTGATGACGTCATCATGCTGCTGTCAGATATCGGCGGAACCAGGGAGAGACAGCTCTGCTCTGCCCAGCTCAGCTGATGCTTTTCCTGGAGACCCGTGGTCTCTAGGCAAAGCAACGGACATCGGCCATATTTAACGGTCATGTGCGATATGGCTGTTTTCGAGCAGGACTGATTGGTGCCGCTCGAAAACAACAATGGTCATGTATTATATGGGCCAGATAAATGGCTGTGAGCGTGCACGGCACTCGAAGCGGCCATCAATCTGGCCCATATCTGCATGTCTGTACCCTGCTTAATGAATGAACTGATAGCATTCATTTTACTTTTCACCAATCATCTTCATAAAGCAGATTTTAATCTTATACAGGGCTGTTATGGCATTCTATTATGGGCACTTGCTGTAGATAGAGAGAATCCTGCAATGGAAGTGTCCTAGAATGGTGTCTTCAGTTAAACAATCAATCACCGATCATGGAATTACTAAAGCTGGGCATATATTTTTTTTTTTTTATAAAAATCAAATTGGATCAAAAATTTTGAACATAAAATTTATTGAAAAGTGATCAGAAAAGAATCGATCTGTTTGGAATTGATCACATTATGTGGTGATAGACAGGAGGACTACAGCAAGGCCTGAATGGAGTGCTCATTGGATTGGCTACTTTTCCGTAATTATCTCACAATTTCACTGTACGCTACAGTTAACTACATGCTTAATTTAATGGAGGACCTGAAGCTAATTTAGGCCTGCCCTACACCCACCCAGCGGTAGCCGATTTTGCCGCCGTCCGATGGGCGTGCATGCTCACGGCCGTCAGTCGGCTGCAAAATCGGCCGCCGATCGGGGGTGCCCACATGGGACGACAGATCCCTGTCGCCCCACAGCTCGGCCAGCCAGAGAATGGACATGTCTGATATTCTCTGGCCGATGCTGTTACTTTCAATGAAGACTTCATTGAAGGAAACGGCCGGGACACAAAGAGTACCCGCCGATTCTGTCATCTCGCTGCTTTACAGAGCTGATCTAAGCAGCTCTGTCGGCACCCACTCGGAGGGTGTATGGCAGGCTTAAGAGTCACATCTTGGAACAACGGGAGCAGAGTAAAGGTAAGTGGGAGTGCTATTAATATTCCACAAGACAAAAATATGACACAGAACTCTTGAAGTCCAGGGCTAGCCCTTTTGCAGACTTTTCGAACTAAAAATACATATTTCCCAATTTGATTCCAAATATGTGGCTCAACTTGTGTTAATCTTATATTAGGCATTTTAAACATCCTTGTAGAGAGTTTGGAGTTTAAGTGATACTCTTTATTGGCTAACTGAAGTCATTAAAGAAACAAGCTTTCAGGATGTCGCAGATCACTTCTTCAGACTGAAGAAGGGATCTGTGATATCCAGACAGCTTGCTTCTTTAATGACTTCAGTTAGCCATTTAGGGTATCACTTTCACTTCAAACTCTCTATATTCATCGATGGCCAACATGGTACAACACTCTGCTATTGCAAACATTCTTGTAGATATTATACTTTCTGTTACTTTTTAAAAGACAACCAAGAGTTCTGAAATTTATTAACTTCAACACATGTGAGATCTGTAATTTCAGCATTTAACAAATGAAAAATGATTCATCCAGCTTTTTCCATTCCTGTCTATACTTAGTATTGTTCTCAGCAATTCTGTAACTTGGACATACATAGAACCAGAAGATACAACCTTATATGTCCCATCTCGCATGCATGGGTATAGTAGTGAGGTAAGGCTATACCAATGTATACACATCGCTAATAACTATGAAGCAATGAAAAACAAGCTGTCAATAAGAAATAAGAATTAGTAGAAAGGTCATGTGCTGAGATGCTGAGATCTCTGCACAGCTGTTACTGGTGTGTTTTTGGTTAGTATGACATAACATATCACATCACACGTCACAATATATTATGGCATCTGTGTATAATAACCTAGATCTGCCAGTTGCAAATACACTATATGTATACATTATATTCTGTATATATACTGTAAATACAATTTGGTCCCCAATAAAATGATCTCACTGTATACAGTTCCAAAGATATAGGTATGAGTTTCCATACCATGGCTGCCATTAATTGTAAATATCGTGAGTGTAAGGGAAATGCATTGATAAATCTCAACCAAAGGGCGTAACTACCAGCTGTGACTCTCAGCCTAAACTAAACCAAACTTTTAAACAAAAAACAAATCAACTACTGAGAGAACAAATCTGCAGATTTTACGGCATAAAGTACAAAACTTTGAGGTTCTTGGGTTACCTATAAACGCCCAATTGAATTCTCAGTTTAAATGAACAAAATACATTCCAAATGCTTGATCAACTTAAAAAACAATCATTTAAGTTAATTGTTTGTTTGAAAATTGATTCATTTTTACCGTAATCGGTGGACCAAAAGTGATGGAAATTGAACCTAAAATCAAGCAGCGATTGGACATGTTGGTAAGTTTCAGTAGATGATACAAGTATGTGATGGGTTCTCTAGGAATTCTGGTGGATTTCTATCCAATGGTACTATGGAGCATGTGCACAGGGCTTTGGAGAGGAATCCATTGGTTTTGAATGGATCACACTGTGTGGTGGTACAATCCATCAATGTTAAGCTGACCATACAACTATGTAGTGCCGGGTCCTCTGCAATTGAGCACAGGTAGACTTGATTGTTTAGAAAGTCCCTCATATCACATGGTTTTGGTAAAACAAAAGGAGATCTAAAGGAAATCTGACGGAGAGATCTAGAGGTGTATAGCTAGCTTTAGACTGCCGATATCTCAATCGCACAAGCCAATCGAATCAAAAAAGAATAGAGCAAAAGTTAATGCATTATTGTTTTCTTACTTTTTGCAGTAAAATTAATGCAGTTTAATTAATAAAATGAATACCTATTTAAAATAATTTCCCAATTTTTTTACCCTTGCATATATTCATTGTAGTATGGAATACAATTAGAGCTCTAGAGGCACGACCAGCTGCTACAGTAAAAGTGGGTGTACACAGATTTTTCCATTTGATCGACTTAAAAATCAATTCCTTTTCTTTTGATCAAACAAAAGTGATTGAAATCAAACATAAAAGCCATCAAGCAGTGATCGGACATATTGGTAAATATCAGTCGAGGGCACAAGTATCTGACAGGTTTTCTAGGTATTTTGATGGATTTGTATCTGATAGTTTTATGGAACATGCACACAGGGCTAAGGAAAGGAATTGATTTGTTTTGAATCACGTTATGTGGTGGTAAAATCGATCCAAAATAAAACCAATCGACTTAATATGTTCATATTGTAAGTTGATTGAACAGAAATATAATCTTAAGGCTGGCCATACACGGGTTGATACCTGTGCAATTGATGAATCCTCGAGCGCAATGACATTACCACGCTGTGCTCGAGCTTCATCGATTGAATGGAGACTCGATGTGCAGCACCCGCTTGATGCTTTGGATGGGGACCGAGGTTATGGCAATCATTGGCAATCGAAAAGAGATTTACCAACATGTGGATTCTCTATTCGATTCAATCAATCCCACTCGAAGAAATGCTGGATGCAATAGAGTCCTGGATAAAGACCCTAATTCTTCCAACAACTGCAAAAAATGTGTGTGCCTTTAAGGTAGCCATACACGGGGTTGACTGTTGCTCGATCGATCTTAGATTTGATTGTCTTGTGCAATTTAAAGATCAACTGTCAGTCTAGTATGGATCAATTGTACCTCCACACAATGTAATCAATTTAAAACCGAATAATGCCTGCCATACACCCACAGACGGGTGCAGACAGACGAGCTCCGATGAGGTCTGGAATGCAAACGTGATGACGTCATCACGTTGCAATCTAGGGCTACTTTAATCGGCTGGCCATTAGCTTCAATGAAGACGCCGGTCTTCATTGAAGTTAATGGCATCGGCTGGCATCGGCCAGAGATTATCGCACATGTCCGTTCTCTGGCCAGCCGAGCTGTGGGGCGACAGGGATCTGTCGCCCCATGTGGGCACACGCCAAGCGCGCACACCCGTCGATCAGCGGAAAAATCGGCCGCTAATCGGCGTGTGTATGCCAGGCATAATTCTTTCATTTAGATTGGTGCACACGCTGCATAGTACAAATCGATCAAGATACCTAGAAAACCCGATCTACTGAAATTTACTGACAGGTCCACTTGCTCAATCGATTTATTTTCTATTTCCATCACTTTTGGTTGATCGCACCAGGTGGGCGGACATCGATTTCTGTTCGATCGACTTAAAGTGATCTTTTGTTGGTCGATCAAATGGAAATATCAAACCCTGTATGGCTACCTTTACTTCAAATAATAAAATGTTTTGGGGAAAGATTGAATACATAACCCTGATCTCTTACATATTATTTATATTATTATCATTTATTTATATAGCGCCACATATTACGCTGCGCTGTACAATACGTTAGAGTGGAGATACAACACAATCATTCCTGCATGATCCGACCACTGATCCGATGCTGTGTGCGCTCCTGCATCCCTTAGGGATCGGGTCATGCAGGAATTGGATGCAGCAACTAATGAGGATTGGGCTAAAATCAGCCATCCTGTCGGATCGCACAGTTATCAGACAGGACGGTAAATTTTAACCCGATCCCATTAGTTGTATGAGCTGCACATAAAGAGTGCCGGCCGATTCTCGGCACTAGCGGGCGGGCATGATGATGTCATAGTGTCTCCTAGTGCCGAAATCGGATAGGGAATTGACGGTAAATCTTACTTAATAGATAGCTCATGTATTTATTTTAATGTGTTAATGTCTCTGTTTGGCTTGTTATCCACACACTTCTTTCCTACTTTACTGTTAACCTTTACTGTTTTTGTGATATACACATGCCATCCTATACCAGACTGGCTTAATAAAGTATTATCTACTCTAAAATGCTTTAAGAGTTTTTTTTCCTTCTCCCTGATCAGCTTATTGAGGGCTCTAAAAAGCACGCCAATTATTGTACAGCAGCGTTTTAAACTCTGGCAATCTTTTAAAGATTATTCAAAGCACTTGAAATGGGCTTCAATCTAATGCCTCATTTCATTGCATTAAACAGCCTAGTTAATAAAGAATCAATATATTCAAAGGGCAAGGTTATCTTTTGTCTATAAGGGGTGTTGTCATTGTGAACCTTTTATAGTTCAAATGCTGAAAAAGACCTCATGAAATCCATACTCATCAAGTGGGTCAACTAGTGCAATAAAGAGGCCTGTGAAAGAGAACCGGCTCTGTTTTAAAACAACTTTGACTCTTATCTACCTCCCATAGACCTGCCAAATAATCAGCAAGAAAATGTCAATTTCTCATCAAGACAAGGAACCTTGATGATCATTTCTTTTTTCAGACTTGCGAATACATACAATTAACAGGATGCAGAATGGCTGCATTGGTGATTTGTTGCTTATTATGTCACCAGCAAGATGAGAGGCCCTTGGTTAGCAGATAATAAGGCTTGCTGATAACCAGCATGTCAATATGCCAAAGAGCCATTTTTGAATGTGAGCCTTTGTGCTGTTTCCCTTACCTCCTTTTGCTGATTCCAGGTCTTGATAACAATACATGAGCCAACCAACACCACAGGCCTAAAAAAAAGGAAAAACCTCACAATTAACGCAGTGACTAAACAGCACAATGGAGTTTGTCTCTCTTTACTCTTGGAGACAATCCCCTGTTCTACCCTTGAAGGATTTCTTTTATCTTTGAATAAGGTTGCTTTTAATGAAATTTAAACTTGTCCTCGGAAATCAAAAACGGCAAATCAGATTACAAATTGATTTTTTTTAGTCACTTGTCATTATGCAATTTACTGCCATAAATGGGAACTGAAAAAAAGATACAAACTAAAAGGAAGATGCTATTAATGAAAGAATGGCAGGTATTCCGGTCTTCCACGACCTACAGAACGATGCAAAGAAAGCAGTGTGTCATAGATAAGTGTAATTGGGGACAAAAACTTGGCCCACTTAAAATATACAACAATTAGGATAGCAGTATGGTGTTTTAGCCTAATATCATACTCAAATATTGCAAATTACAAAGCAGCAGATTGTTGAATGGGATTGCTCCTTCTCTCATTCTCAGATTTCAAATGGAATTTCTGTCCTTTGCTATTAGGGCCTACCTGAAAGAAGAGCTACCTGTAAACGGTGCCCAGCCAAAGATTTTACAATCGGTAGATGTGTATGCAGAAGTGGAATGGTTTATCTGCTGACTATCCAACCATGGATGAACACCCACTTCCTATCCTACAAATAGATGAACTCATCTCTAGCCTTTGTTCTTGATGACAACATTCAATATAAGGTTTGGTGTAGAAAATATCGCTTCCCCTAATAACAGTACTTTTACTTACTATTTTTATTTTGATGTAGGTTTTGTATTCATATGAGATTGGAACCCATCGGATCTTTACACACTTCACTGTCATGGGAAATAACAATATATTCTTACCTTCCTTGCCACTGTTCCTCCTATACATATTCGTGTGTTTGTGAAGGTATTGTGCGCTCATCTTTACCAGAAAAACACTTACTAAACAGACTAGGTCCACATACCCATGTGACCTCTGATCTTTTTTTTTAGATCTGTTTGGTTGACATTTCATTTCACAAATGCTGATCTTCAGGTACCCCATTATTATTATAAGTTATTTCTTCAATTTATATCATATTTTGAATACTATTTTCTTGACACCTTGGGATCGAACTACACCCCTCTTATTTAAGCTTGTTTTAGTTTCTCTAAATTATTTGCCAGGCAGAGCAGCAGGAAAATGTTTAAAATCAATGGGCACCTTACCCAGAAAACAGCATGATCGCTGCCCCTCCTCAAGCAAATTGTTTGACACTTAAATTCATAGTATTGACCTAAATGGGCTAGCCTTTTAACAAAAGAGTATATATTTTTTAAGCTGGGCATAGACAGTTAGATTTGCGGCCAATTTCGCCCCAATTTGACTGCTGTGCTCGCTCATGGCGATTGATCTGCCACAAAATCGTCCGCTAATCTAATGTGCCCACCTTAAATCGGACCAGAAATTGGCCCAGAAATCGATTGGCCAATTTACGGACAGGTCCGTAATTATTAGGTCCATCTCATTACTTTGGAAAGGGACTCTGCATCTCCATCCAAAGTAAATGCCGGCACACAAAGGGTGCACATGATGACGTAAAGTTCTGTGCCTTGCTTTGAAACCACCCCACACCTCTTGTCCCACTAACATCTCCAACCTGGTACATAAAAACACCCCTAACAGCCCCCCCCGGGTCCTCCAGTGACCTACTAGTAACATCTTTAAAAAAATATTTAGACTGGCAAATTGTTTTCCAACATTTTTTAAGCACCACAGATGTTCCAAAAAGAGGGTAAACGTGAGCCAACACCGAACAGCAAAAGATTTAGAAGATCCATGAATCACTCTAGAGAAACTACATTCCATCACATCTATAAATTTATTCACTTCAGTTCCAACCCAGCAAATTGCTATGTTATTAGATATTTGCCTTTTTTTCTATTTGGAAAGCTTTTCTGGGAAAGATTACATTTTTATTGTTACTTTGTATGATTTTTGGGTATTTGTTGAGAAAGTAGATTTTGATGACAGATCTGATTATCATTTTGAAAGAGATGAGAATTTTCCTCCAATGTTAAATTATTTCTTTAGGGTTTACTATAGTAATCTATTCTTAAAGCAGCTTACCATGATGCTATATGGATGTGACGTCAGACCCCAAGTTTTGGAATAAAGACATCATCAAGGCAGCAATGCTGATGGATGCTTTTAATGGCATTCTGACCTGATCTGATTCCCCCACTATTTGCCATTCCCTGTGGGCACACCACCCACAGGGAATGGCAAATAGTGGACGAATCAGAGGTGGGGCCTGTCCCATTGGCTCCATTCCTGGTGGAGGGGTGGATTTGGGTCATCTCCATACTATCCGTGTCACATTCTATAGGTTTAAAGCTGAATGTTATATATCTTCGGATGAAGCATAAAATAAAAAAAATATAATTTGTCAGCATATCTTACATACATGTCCATATCATTGAAGATAATTGAACATCATTGAATGTGATTCATTGGTGTTATATTGCTATCATGTCACCTTTTTAAATATTTATTGATTTAATTATGGATTTTTTGCTTTTTTTTTTATACAATGAAAAAAAAAAATCTTCGTCTGATTTATCAAATTATTGTACAAATGCAGTGCCTTAAAAGTTCCGCAGTGCCTGGCTCCAATTAGCCCTCTCATCCCAGTTTTTCTCTTTTTTTCTACATGATGCTATATGTTAAGGTTCACAAATTCTATAACGTTACAGTTAAGTTAAGTAAGAGTTACGTTTGCATAAAATAAAAAAGGTCACAGGTCAGCACTAACAAGGCAAACTATTCATCAGTGATACCTTAACACCTAAACCTACTTAACACAAAGTACTTACCTAAATATGACCTATAAGAAAACAAAACTATGCAAATCAACATTTGATGGGCTTGGCATACATGAAGACCCTAGAACACACCTTAATTGTTATTCCACTGTGTGTGCAATGTTTCAGTAGCTAGCTTTATTTGTAACTTAATTTATCTTTGATGTATTGGCATTAAGATGTAGTATATTGAAGGTCCTCTGTTGTTTTTTTGAAGACAACTTAAGAGCAAATTAGGGGAATTTTGGAGTAGTTGTGCAAACTGGAAGTAACCAAGAAAGATCACTGGATCTCCTAAAACCAGCGGCACTACCATGATATATATGGTAATAGATGGAAATTGAGGTGTAGTCACATATTCTGGGTTTTTAAGAGAACTTGAGGAGAATCTAGAGACATGTGAGTATTTAACTATTCATACATAGAAATAAGCTTTTAAACAAGCCCCCATTCATGTATGTAGCCACAGCAACTGTGAAACAACGCTTCCCCAACATTTTCTCAGCAGTTTACCTCACCCTGCCCCACAATCTGCTGAAAAACGAAATTGTTCTAAAGCTTATTAACTGCACAAAGTAGTGTAATCGAATGTCCATGACCTGTATACAGATTAACTTCAAGGTCTGCTTAGATTTTACTTAATAAAATTATCCACACAAGTGCTTAGCATGTGAAATATATACCATCTTTTATTATATTGACTTAAACTAATGCAAAGTATCAAAGCATTTTATGATTCTGTTTTAGCTTATCTGCATATAAGGCTTGACATTGCATATCACATATCTTCCCTCCTAAAGTCCCTCTCCTTATAATGACCAGGAGTTGTTTTTGCCAAATGTACTCGTAGGCAGATAATTCATAGGGTATGGTTTGTCTATGAAAATGTAGGGTTAAAAAAGTATGAGGCACAATGGCATAAATGGGAATAAGAAAAAATGTGGTTAATGCAGGAATAAGTAGGAATAAGTGATTAATAGGAAAGAGTAGGAGTAAACAATATACAGCAAATTACATTACAAGTAACAACAAAGTATTGAAAAATAGGTGTCAATGTTGTTATAGTCTAACATTGCCAAATAATTCCTTATTGGTTCTACTAAAACTCCTATGTTAGGGCCCTCCCTGTGACTATCTGGCAGGGACTAACTAATATCTGTACTCTGTCCAATGAAAACTTGGAAGCTCCAGTTTTCTAATGTCAAACTAAGGGTGAGGCATTCACACATTTAAGTTTGTTGGCTATGTGCTTTCCTATAAGTCGAAAACATTTGCAAAACCCATTTTGTGGCTGTTAGTAGATGGAGTGACTGGGTATCTGCCAGGTACATCTGGCCTTCCATCATTTTTTTGTTTTTTTTGCATCAAAATCCTAAATACGTGAAGCCTGACATACAACACAAACTTCCCACAGAGAGCCAATACACAAAGAATCAGTTCCTCTTTTAATACATGACGGGACGCACAGTCACCAAACAGAGTTTTGTAGTATAGTGAACTTTTATATAACAGAGCAGCTGATTGCTGCTGATAGTTCAGGAAAAGTCTATCCTCAAAACATAAGTTGAGTGTATTCCAACTCTGCACTTCATCCTGATGTTTGACATACTACACAATAATGCGCTAGGAAAGAACAAAACCATCAAATTAAAAAATAACAGACAAATAATGCAAGTAAAACTAATTAAAAACATAAAATCAATTAGACAAATTGTATACATAAGCCAGACATGTCCAATAGTGCATACTGATTGGTTTTGTTGTATATTTTCACTACCAATAATGCAGGAACTCTCTAATGTAAATTATATCCATGTCAGGAATGGACACTTGGTTGTATCTAAATTTTAAACAAAGAAGCATCTTGATAGACATATTACCCATTGCACATGTAATCCATGAAAATCCAAACTTTAGGTACCGATCCATCAAATCAGACTTGATATGGGTATGAGAAGGTCAAAAAGATGAAAACAAACTCCAAATAAATAGCAGCCTCAGTTTGGCATCACCCTACATAAACATATAACATAAGCCATATTGGTTGAGGCTACAGCAGAATGGTCCTGTATTGTGATGACACCCTACATATTTCATCAACAGGGTCTTCATCGGGGATGAAGAAGTACATTTTGAATTGTCACTAAAGCTAGAAAATATATGTTGGATGAGAACATATATGTAAAAATTAGGCCAGGAAGAAAAAAGAAACATGCCTATCACGTTCCAAACATATAAATAAAGCCTAATGGAACCCTTCCTTAACCTCCCTAGCGCTTCTGACGGCACTATCTCGTCCTGCACTTGCTTATGCAGTATTGCAGTTTACGAGATAGAGCCGTCAGCTTAGCTCAGATCTCCCGACAGCAGCACATACTCTCTGCTCTGTGCTGTCCGGGATCTGAAGCTTGCCGGCATGTCACCTCTCTCCCAGCCTAATTTGCATATGAATGTCACACGGCCCACCCCGGCAGCATTCATATGTAAATTAGGATATCTTCAAAGAGCACACCTGGAATATCACCCCCATTGTCATTTCCAGATGTGGTCTTTGAAGTTAACCCTTTCAGAGGGTGCCAAATGCCATTGTATTAGATACAGTGATAACTTTTTCCAATACAATTCAAAGTAAAATTTCAAATTCCATTAGAGTCTATGGTGCGCTTTTGGTACAGAAATCTGGACCTTGCAAGAGCGCTAGGAAGGTTAAGGAAGGCACGAAATCATAACCAAAATAGATATTATCTATGTTTTTAGTTTCCTGATAATCTTTTAACTGCAGAATAATTTATAATTACAGAGTGATACAAAATGTTTTTTTGCCATCAGTGACTAAAGTGGTCAGTCTATTGTTTTATGGCAAAATTGTTATAACTACAGCTATGTATTTGTTTTCTGTGTGCATAGCTCATGGTATTCACCCTCAGTAGTGTCTAGTTAATACTTTTAAGGCACTGGACTCAAGTATCAAATGAACAGGGTATCTATTTTAATAAAAATCATGTTCCACATATGGTTCCAAACTGATCATAAGCAGGCATAATATTGTATTGTATCCATATTATTAACGGTATACATTTTTACTCTCATATACATTCTTCACGTAAACACTGCCTCTTTTGTGAAGGTAAGTGCTACGTTTACATTGCATGATATACAATAAAGTAACAGTCAAAATAAAAACAAGAGACATTGGATACAACCATTTGCAGTTCCATTGAATGGCAGACATTTGTAATGTACATAACAAGCAATAGTAAGATGACCATTAACATATAATTTTATATAATTTTATTTAAATCCGTGTCCTGATAATGATGCTCACTTTCAATTCAATTCAACTGCTTATATATTGACCATTCTATTTAACCCTGGGGTGTGAGAAAGACTCATTACTACATCCATATCCAATCATGACATTTTCTTGTTAACCACTTCAAGCCTGCTACATCACTGTGACGTTAATATTTATATTTATTTCTTTACTAATTTTGATTCAATTGATTTGGCCATGATCCCCCACAACCTGTCAGTGGGCCTGGGGTTCCCTGGAGGTCCCCGCATGTGGTATCTGGGTGGGCGGCCGGCCGGGGGATTCATGGGCGCCTGTCAACTCACCCTGGGGGATTGTCTGGGTATACCTGGCGACAGGGGGAGGAGTCTGT
>CM070037.1:59129019-59160166 GCA_036250615.1 Ptychadena robeensis | reverse complement strand
GACTTCTTATGCTTTTCTGTTAACAATGGCTTTCTTCTTGCCACTCTTCCATAAAGGTCATCTCACCATGGGCCTCTTGACTGCATTTCTGATCAGCACTCTCCTTGTTCGGCCTGTGAGTTTAGGTGGACGGCCTTGTCTTGGTAGGTTTACAGTTGTGCCATACTCCTTCCATTTCTGAATGATCACTTGAACGGTGCTCCGTGGGATGTTCAAAGCTTTAGAAATCTTTTTGTAGCCTAAGCCTGCTTTACATTTCTCAATAACTTTATCCCTGACCTGTCTGGTGTGTTCTTTGGAGTTCATGGTGTTGTTGCTCCCAATATTATCTTAGACAACCTCTGAGGCCGTCACAGAGCAGCTAGATTTGTACTGACATTAGATTACACACTGACTGCACTCAGACCAAAGGGGGCTGAATAATTACGCACACCCCACTTTGCAGTTATTTATTTGTAAATGATTTTCCTTCCACTTCTCATATGCACACCACTTTGTATTGGTTTTTCACATGGAATTCCAATAAAATTGAGTCATGTTTGTGGCTGTAATGTGACAAAATGTGGAAAAGTTCAAGGGGGCTGAATACTTTTGCAAGCCACTGTATTTAGATATCCAACTTTTAAGCAGTAATACTCATGAAGGCAAGTGCCCAGAGCTTGATTATATCACTGCATTCCTCCACCGTATGCACATTTCAAAGAGCAGGTGAGATTCAGGATAGATGAGAGGATAATTCCAAGATCTACCTACATTTTGGAACACTCAGATCCCTGCATATATGATATAATGAACCTGACAACAGATGATTGCAAGTGGCCTGTGCCAATAAATAAAATAATTGCTGCCAACTTTCATAGTAATAGTAGAAAACTCCTTCAAGGCAATGTGTATGCTTAGGCTTTTGGAGACTTTGAATTTCCAACTCTCACATCCCCAAATCAATTAACTAATGTCCACTGTCACAGCAGTAGATGTGTATAATTCCATCAGAAATATATAATATTAGTGTTTCTTTTTGCACAGCAAGTGCTTCTTTCTTCCTTGATATCTAAGACATGCTTCTCTCAATGACCTGTTTGTTTCTCAAAGCATTTTTTACAGCTACAAAAGAGGTGAGGAAGGTCCTTTTCAAAGGCAGTTAATCCTCATTAGCATTACCTTATCTTCCAGGGCATGTAAAATTTAAAATGCAAGAGTTATGTCTGGAGTCCTGTAGGAATTAAGCACACCCTTTTACTGCTTCAGAGAAGAAACATTTTATTATTGAGAAGGCTAGAGAAACCTACGCAAGAGGGTCAGCTTGAAAATTGCTGCATGAAAGGAGCGACAGAAGAAGGAACATAAAGCTTGTCTATTAGGCACAGACAACGCCTAGAATATTTTTGCAGTGGGTCATTAATGAAGCCCGTTAAGTATTCCAAGATGAACGATATAAACATGAGAAAAAATCAACATTGCTGCTAATTTTAAGCATCAGCTTAATTTTAAACCTTGTTTTGTTATCTGGTGAGACACCAAAATTTTTTAATTTCACATAAAAATAGGCCAATGATTTAGTACAAGAGTCATTTCAGGTGTAGCTCATGAGACTTCAAAGGTCTCCTATAGTTTTTTGGCAGTGTTCCCATGTATATTGGATGTCTTTTTGTACCTCTTGGCACCCTGCAACATCCTACCACATAGATGTCAACAGTCATTGGGCAGGATGGTCATCCAGAGATCAGACCTGATGGCTAAATCAATAATCACACCCGAAACCTGTACACAACTAAGATTTCTGTTATGTTTGTGTGTACAGGCCTTAAGACTTCTGTGTTCAGTATGTTGCGAACCAAACAATGACATTGCAGACTATTAGGTTCAGGAAAAAGAAAGGGAAGTACCCCAAATTCAACACTAATAAACAGTTAAATTACTGGAATTCTTAAACAAGTCATAGAGCACACAATTATTCATATTTAATATAGGTATCAATTACTGGTTTAACTAGAGAGTTATTTATTGAGTAAAGCTTGTTGGCTGTGCTAGGGAATTGTCTCTTCAAAAGAGAATTTCTATTCAACTTCTCATTTACTATATGAGGTGAAACTGTTCTGACTCTAATCCCCCCACCCCGTACATTTTACATTACAAGTTCCCATAGTTAAAAAGTATATTTGTCTAAAGGTGGTCATACATGGGTTGATACCCATTCCATTGATGAACCCTGGAGTGCAGCGTAATGACGTCACCCCACTGCGCTTGAGCATTTATCAATGGAATAGAGAATCAACGCGCACCACTTTGCACAATCGATCTCGCTCAAACCTCATTCAAAGTATGGCGAACAGGGATTTCCCAACATGTTAGTTCCCTGTCAGATCGAGCTTTCTTCAAGCCAGGATAGATTCATTCATTCCAAGAAAGTGAGGCCGCAATCAATTCCCAATCAATCGATCATGTGTAAAGCAACACATGTATGGCCACCGTTTCAATGTGAGAATACCTCCTTAAGTAAATAAATACATTGTGTGTTTATAATATTTATTTGTAAAAAAAGTATTTATCAAAGCTCTGAAACATTAATAGAAATAAGATAACACTGGCTTCATGGTCATATTTCAGTATCTGCTCTCTATGTACTCCAATATGCTCAAATTATGTAGCAACATACAATTATACATAGCATATAAATAGCTCCATTGGTTAATATATAGAAAGATAAGTGTACAGCTCCTTCAAGAAGGCTGTATGGGTAGAGTACAGACAAACATAGTGTTACATTGTCGCTCTTCATAAGTCCAAAGCCCCACAGGCATAATACCATTTACTGATGTACAATGACAACTTGCTGCCTGTAACCATCAACATGCTAATGAATTGTGTAACCTGTGCTATTAGCCTGTGCATTTATGAGGAGTAAATGACTATGTTGTTAAACACTTTTATTATGTCATCTCGATGTTTTATTATGGATATTATGTGTGGTGTCTGTGCGGACAGCATTGTGTGTTTTGTGGTGTGCGTGCATCTGCTCACTATGTGTTGTGTGGGCTCTACAGTGTCTGTGCATTTTATATTGTGAGTGCCCTCAGTGCCATCTCACTCCAGAACCACTAGTTGCCAGCAAGGGCATTTGTGACTTCATGTTTGTTTGCTTATACCAGTGGTTCCCAAACTTTCCATGCAGTGCCCCCTCTTCCCATTTAAACACAGGTTAAGAATGAGGGCCAGTGCCCCCCCTGGAATACCTTCGCGTCCGCTCGCACTGGCTTATACTAAGTTACTGAATAACACACATGACTTTAAATGTGCGCATTTTCTATAAATATCATCCATTGGCATTGGTTGTTCAGTTATCAGGCTTTATTGTCACTCTCCAGGTATCTAATATCTGTAACCAGCAGAAAGGTGGCAAATTTTTGCTTGATCAATCTTGCGATTGATGCGATTGACTTGTGTGGTTCAAATATCAGCTGTCAGGCTAACATGGATGAATAGTAACACCAAACAGTCTGATAGATTTAAAAGCAATCGATTCCTTTCCTTAGCCCTGTACGTATGCTCCATAGTACCATCTGATACAAATTCATCCAAATACCCAGAAAACCTGTCAGATACTTGAACGATGGACTGAAATTTACTTCTCAATCCATTTTATGACCGATTTCCATCACTTTTGGTTGATTAATTCAGGTAAAAACAAATCTATTTTTTAACTCAATTGATCAATCAAACAGAACAATCAAACCATGTATGGTCACCTTAAGTTTATTTGAGATATTTTTTTGCCGCTTTCAAATTTATTGAGAGCAGAAGGTTGAAGAGCAAATTAAAATACAGGACATATGTTTTGAGCCATGGGCCATAGGCTACTCTTTAAAAGAGGGGTTACATGTGTCTGGGGGTGTCAGACGTGGGCGCTGTAGGGAAAGGTTTAACCATATGAAGTGGGGATTTGCCCACTTATTTCCTGAGGTAGCCCATTATCATAGTGAAACGCATCACATTTTTACTTTCAACAAATACAAATTTTGGAATAATGTGTTTTTATGGGTAAATCCCTTATTTCTTTGGTCTTTGGTGGCCTGGTTCTTAAATGTTTGTCCTAAAATTAGGGATGAAGTCTTTTGCAAGAGGCAAAGTGTGGATGTTGTTTCATATTGTGGTAAAGAAAAAAAAAGAATATACATGTTTCTTGTATTTAGACATCTGCCAAGCCTCAGCTTCCTCATTAAGCACCATAATTCACTTACATTGTACAAGTATATAAAAAATCTGATTGGCTACTACGGGTAATGTTCTTTTAGCTTTGTTTTTTTCTTCTGAATAGGACTGTATGTGTGAATAAAAAATAATTTACGTTTTTTAGCAGCTTTACTTTCATTCTACGGTTTACTATCAGCTCAACTAATGAGACCACAATCACCAGATGTTTTCAGTTTTTATTAACAAATAAGGCTGTTTCTCCCCTTGAAAAACACAATGTTCTATGGTCATACTCAATCATGGTTAATAATAATAGCTCGGTCCAGCTATTGTTAGACTTTATTGCCTTTTGCGTGCCATTGAAGAAATATGAGTATTAAATATTAATGCATTCGAACCCTGTGACATATCATATCTCAGCCAATGGGAGACCTCAATGAGTGAGGTTAGCCTGGTCAGAGGTTAGAATGTCGAATCAATCACAACACAATAATACAGGAGGAGAGGCTCCACTGTCGTTATTAGCTAGAACATTATAATCTGTGAACAATTAGCTTTCCAGGGCTTAATGCATGTTTTTAGCTGACAAAAAATAATAAACACAATCGGTTTTGCGGATTTAAAATGTTTCAGCGCCTGCTTATGTTTGAAGATAATGATTTTCTGGGATTTTTTGTGGAGGATTTTGCTTGTTTGCAACTTATTTCATTTTTAGGTTTACACAAAGCATTAACATTTATTATTTCTGTTATATCTTAAATGATCTGTCCAGTGAAATCGCTATTTCATTTTTAATAAATGGTGAAATCTCTGGGCAAATGGCCAAACACACTTTTGAAATAAATATGCACATTGTCGTACCTGCCAAGAAATTTGTAATTCTGTTTAGGCAGTCTTGTAACCTGGCATGCTTGCCAGAAAACGTAGCCAAAAATTGACCCCAATTTTCTTCACTGCAGTTAGGTGATGCAAGTTGGTCATGGACCACCCCCAGGCTGTTTATTGGATAATGAAGGTATACCTCCATTGTAGGAGGAAATACTCTATCATTAATCTCAGTGTGAAGCTGTGTACAAAGGATAGATAATAATAACCATAAAAGACAATCATGTTCAAGGCAAAACATTTTGGTTTAGTGGGAAAGTATAGGGACTCGTTTTTTTACTACTCCACCCTTACTTTAAATCCTACATAACTACTTACATCAACGTAAATTATTTTAATTCTCACCCTTGGCTCCTCCACTATTTTGGACTGCAACACCAGCTTATCTCTCCCCCTTCTCTATTACATGAGGGGAGGGAGGTAGGTTACAAGCACAATCATGGAAAAAAAGATGACATTGTCCTGAGTCTACTTCAGGGGAAGATACAAAAATGAACACAAATGCATCTATCGTATCTAAGCAAGTAATACGATGAGATATAATACATTTTTGTTCTTAGGTTCATATAAGATTAGCGCTTAAAAAATAAATAAGAAGTTTTTAAATTGAAATTAGAAGCAAGTTACTACTGTGCATGTTATGGCAGCTCTATGGAAATGAACATTATTTAATATAACAATATTTAACCCCCTTTAAGGGTATTTGCTGTAGTAAATCAAGCTTGTTACTCTTCAAAAAGATGGAATCTCGGAGGAGCATGTTATTTATTTAAAGGTGGTTGACAAAGCAAATTTTAACACAACCCCTGAAATTGTAAGTCATCTATACTTGTCTTCCTTTTAATGGTGAAACATCAAAACATTATTCATTAATGAATTCAGCACTCTGGGTATCATTTATCTTCATTAGCCATTTTACCAAACTAACCATTCCGTAAAACCAAACTGTTCAATTATATGCATCAAGGTGGTAGCAGCCCTTCTACAACATTCAATCTATTGTCATGGAAACCATTTATCATCATATATATCCTCAAACCATTTAGATAATTGATAATATTGTGGCATTTCCTAAGTGTCACTTAATACCATCACTTACCTATAGTACTGACAACATGGCATCTTATTTGCCAACTAAAATCATATCTTGCTTCAAACACATCCGTTCCTTCTATCCTGTCTGCACAACATACATGTCAGGGAGTAAAAAAGTACGTACAAGGTACTTACGCAGTCTATGCTGGAGACTAGTTAAATTAAACTAAATTCTCCCAGTGTTATATTTTTTGTATTGAATTTTGGGATGATGGCTCCACTACAGAAAGAATAGTATTATTTATGTTAAACTAAATTCCCATATTAATGAAAAAGGTACTAAATGCATTCTTTTTTTAATAACTATATATATACAGTATATATATATTTAGAATATATAAAAATGGAAATGCTAAACTTTTGTTAAAAGTAAAAAATCAGGGAAGTTTAAAATATTAAAATTTCTGGCTCTGAATGATTACATTGTGATTTAATTTACCGTAGTTGTTTTCATAAAATGTTCATCTGTCAGATAAACAAAAGGCCAATAGTGAGTGCCACTAGTACCATGCACTTTCACTAATTCTTCCATTAATGGCACCCCAGTGCACCCAACTGCTAAAAAAATCTGCATCCAATCAATGTATATCTATTTTGATTTTCTAAAAAAAAAATACATGATAACATTAACTGCTGCCATAGTTGCCATTGTTTTCATTCTTTTTGGCTGATGTAAAACAATAAGATCACCTTAACATTTTACCTTATTACATTAGAGCTGTCACCATAAAAAATAACTGATTAATGACATAAATACAATGTAGGGATTTACTAAGTATATTTCTACCCATTACACAAACATGATACTTAGTATAATGTGGTTTTATATACAGGCTAGGGTATAGCTTTAAAGAACCCCAATAGTGTTTTGTGCTATGCTTACTAATTAAATTGGAGGACTCAAATATCCAGGATAAAACTCATATAGGAGTATTTTGTATTCCTGATATATCTGTCAATCACAGGTTTCCGTCAGACAAGCTCGCTGTTCCTTACGTTCATGTAATACAGGCCAAGAGATTTACTATTTGAGATTGAATGCAGAAGGGGTTGTATAATGAAGCTGGGTTAGAAAAAGTAAACAAAAGGAATGGGACCATCTGTTCCTTGACCCTATAGCAGTATTCCTTTCCGCAACAATCATCAGAAATGTATAAAGGGGAAACTGAGCCTGGGACATTATGTCCAGCAGCCTCTCAATATTTTAAGATTTCCAATCTAGAGTGATCAAGTAGGCAGTGGTTTCTATGTACATAGAGCTGGGCCTGGGGCATATTATAAATACATAATAAAGCCATAAATATATGGAATTCTACAGTGCCCACTACATGGTAATAGATCCCTGTTTCACAAACTTGTGCAGAATTAGGAGGTGTATAATGACTTATTATATATTCATGCTTGTTACATATTTGAGTTGAACGGTGCAGGTTTTACAATGGCTGCCCTTTGGCAAAAATATTCGGTGGAAAGCAGAGCGGTTGTTCAGAAGTCATCGGTTATATACACACATGAAAAAATATGTACAGTGAGAGGGAATATTCCAGCACATAAAAGCGGACACAGCTGTGTATTTGAGAATAGGGCTGAATTCTGAGAAAAAGCACCATGTTTACTCACATCTAGTCTTACGGCCCTATTCTATTTCTCTGATATGCAAGCCTGAAAAAATTAGTCAATAAGGAATATTTTTTTCTTTAGTGACACTTGGTCCTATTTTATATTGTTTAATTAAAAATTATACTCAAAAAAATAAACTGTGAAGATACATAGCATTCTATCCAGCCACCAACAAAACAAATTTCACAGTTATCTGCTATCATGGCCGCCTGCCGGCCATGTGAATGAACTTCCCATGGATTCCTGGCCTTTATGTGCTGAAGGTTTTTCTCCAACTTCATGAGTTATGTAACATTTTCTAAAATGCAAAGTGCCTGTAGAACTGTATGGCGGATTTGTTAGGAACTTACAGATCACATTTTTTTAGCAACAACACAGAAATGCATTGCCCATTGATTCCTTGCAGGGCTTCCACATCTCACCTACATGAAATACCTAACAGAATCATCACTTGTAGCTAAGTTTGTTTTAATTGTGCTTTATGCATGGCATGTAGTTTTTTGTATGGTTCTTTTGTCCTGGGATACTGGTAAGTTGATAATAATAAGTATTAGGGAGTATGCTTCCAGTAAACAAAATGGCTGTATCCATTGTGCTCTGGTACACTTTGAAAAATGAAGGGACCATAGAAAAAGAGTATAAAATGCACATTTAAACTGGTTGCATCTACCTTGAATTGACATTGTGAAGTTAACCTAAAGGCCCCCATACACGGGTCGGATTCCGGCCGGATTCCGGCACGATCGATTCCGGGCGCGTGCACGCGAAACGATCGTGCCGGAATCGTGTGCAGCCCACCTTGTCTGATCGATCACGTCCGATTGATCAGGGGCCCAGAATCGGATCTGACAGAGAACCAACATGTTGGTCTTTTTGATCCGATTCTGCACACATCAGGGGGAGTTGCCATTTGTGAGGTGGACAATCGGACACGGAATCGTCCCGAAATCCGTTGGACAAGGTGGTATGCAGCGATCGGATACTCTTAATTGGCCGATAGATCACACCTGCGATTCCCGGCAGAATCGCCGGAATCGATCGGATAGGTGATCGAGCGGCCATGGAATCCGAATGTGTATGGCTAGCTTAAAACAACCTTGGATATTATTTCACACTTTTAAAAAAAATTTCAGGTTAGGTAGAGGCTTAAATTAAATATTAAAGTGAAAGAAAGAGAAAATAATGTCATTCTCTATGCAATTAAATAGAATGCAGAGCAGATATATATACATAAGCAGTTATGTTTGTAACCAGCATAAATGTCAAACCTATTTGAAATCCCAAATACAACTATACAGGCTGTACAGTAACATCCTAGGCCCATGCCTTACATTATAAACTCACAAAAACTCTATAAACATCCAAAAAACATTGACAAGGTAGTAAATATTTCTTATTTGGTCAAAAGACTTGAGACAAAACATTCCTGGGTAACCTTGCTCTGTCCAGCCAGCCTCCCATAGGGTGAGTCCTGCACTAAGTACTTTACATTACAGCTAACATGGAACAAAACCAGACCCCCATCTTTATCTAATTAGCCTGGGAACTCAGCAGACACACGGTTTTGGGCAGACCCATGACCCTGTAACAAGCCAGAGAGTGTATGAAACGAGGAGTGATCATCACATGGAGGAAACTGGATATTACCAGGAATATGCGGAGGGGGGTACTTTGGAAATATATGACTTGAAACAAAGCAGGATTACTCTTGCTGTATAGATTTTAGTGCTTTACAGAACATTGGTGTATACATTTCATTGTGCTGCCTTCTCTTCCATTACTTTACTCACAAATTCCCCATACAGGCATGGAATCTATTATCCACAAAGCTCACGAGTCAAGATAAGGGTTTAGTTCCATAAATTGGAGAAATATGGATACATTGCATCTCCATACACATGGTAAATCTTTTTTTCTCCCAAATAATACATGAAAAAAAATCTTCCTGGCTTTATCAGCACCAGCTTTGTACATAAGGGGAGGGTACTACACTGAACTGATGGAGAGATGTAGATAGAGTACATGGTGAACACTAAGAAAGAGTTAAGAGTGTTGTTAAAAAAAAATCTAATTTTTATTACGTTTTTTATATATATACCAATGAAAGTTATTTGGATCCAATAACTTCACTTTCTGCCTTTAATGTTATCAATTACATTGTTCTGTGATGACTACAGAACCACTTTGTGGTAGAATTGGTCATCTTAAAATTTTTGATTTGAAGAATGATTAACCTCCCTAGCGCTCTTGTGAGGTCCAGATTTCTGTACCAAAAGCGCACCATAGACTCTAATGGAATTTTTTTTGTGTTGTGGGCCTGTAACTTCCAAAAATATGGCCGTACAAGGGTCTAATAGACATCCTGAATATAATAATATTTGAAACACACAATTATTATTAAAAAAAAGTACATTAAAAAAATTATAAAAGGTATCATTTGAATGATAAAATCTCTTGAATACTTATTTGGTATGAAATATTTCAAAACAGTATTTATGTTTGTTTATAATAACATTTTTATTACAATTGGAAATGTGTTTTGTTTTTGTTTTACTTTGAACTGTATTGGATACAGTTATCACTGTATCTAATACAATGGCATTTGGCACCCTCTGAAAGGGTTAACTTCAAATAGCATATCTGGAAATGACAATGGGGTGATATTCCAGGTGTGCACTTTGAAGATAGCCCAATTTGCAAGCTTCAGATCCCCAGGACAGCACAGAGCAGAATGTGCTGCTGTGGGGATCTGAGCTTAGCTGGACGGCTCCATCTCGTCAACTGCAATACAAGACAAGAAAGTGCAGGACAAGATGGAGCCGTCAGAAGCGCTAGGGGGGTTAATAATTTTTTAATGGCAAGTATCAATAAATGGCTCTTAAGTGGCAGCTGTAATGTTTACTGAAATGTTTCTTGAAAAGTCTTGATGTTTATAAGACTTCAGAAAATGCATAGTAAGCAGATGGGACTTCCTGACCGCAGATGATTGGATTTATAAATGTGGCCGTAAGTTTTACAGCAGCCTGTGCAGAATTAGACTTTGGCGCTCCCTTGACTGTATCCCAACATAGACACCTAAATGAATTAGTGTTGCAAAGTGCATTGAGATAGGTTGTCCTGGAATGCTCAGACAAGAAGGCACATGCACATTTACATGAACATGCATGCTTTGGTGTGTAAGACCCAGGTGCCCAACCTGTGGCCCGGGGGCCGCATGCTGCCCTTTGGGCGTTCCTTGGTGTACCCCCTTGGTTTTCCCCTTGCGACCCCAGAAACCTAACTGTTAATGCATAGGGCAAAGAAACTCACCTGTCCTCGCCCAGGATCTTCTTTGGGAGGGAAGAGGAGGAGAGGAACTCGCTCTGGCTTAACACATGAAAGCCAATCAGCAACCCAGACAAGTCAGTCACCTCAGAATATCCCGTTCTAAGAAGATGTGTGCCTATGCTCCCACTATTCCACCAACGAACAGGGGATTATTGTATGTGGCACATAACCTCAGAATAGGGACACATAACCTTTGATTATAAAATGTTTATACAAGTCATTATAGATTGAAAATGTTATATGTGGTGCTTTAGTGATGCAGAGGGCCGCACTTGTGGCCCTTCATATGAACTGAGTTGCCCACCACTGGTGTAAGCCAACTATAGGCAGCTGTAATACATGGTATTGTTTGTTACCATAATAGGAATAGGTGAATATCACAATTATTGTCTTATACACAGCACAAGATTGCAACTGAATCTTGAAAACTGCATTACCAAAAGTGATGATTTTACAGATAAAGTCTCCTGTTTTGAACATTCTTTAAACTAGTAAAAGTTTATTTTTATGTCATTTTTTTTATAAACATATAATTTAACTTTTTTTGTTTTGGGAGATGTTGTCACTTTCTCATTTTGGAGATTTCTTCTAACTGCCCTTCTTGCTTTCTAATGCATTTCTTTTATCAAATTAGACAAAAATGTTACTGGATTCTTTTTAGGTTTTCATTTACATGTGAATGGCATGAAAAAAACAGAAATCATGGAGGGCATTATTTGGATTTGCTTGAATGCTATGTGGTTTGTGGTGTGCCCTGGCACTGCCCTATAAGAACTTATGTAAAGTCATAGTAAATGCATAACTCAGAGGAGGATTTACTGAAGGAACTGAAAATTAAAAAATTGTGATTTACCTAAAAAAAAAATTATCTGCACAAAATTTAAGTTAATGTTCACCTAATTTATTAGAAATTCTGAAATAATAATGTATTTAGTAAGCCTCCTTATCTGGGTTACAGCATTTTGAATAAACAACACTGAAAGACTAAAGGAGTTCACCAGATACAAAATATTAGCAGGACTGCTAAAATATTAACGTTCCAACAAAATCCCATTGACTGAGCATCCCTTGAACCTGACCCTTCAACCAAACTTCCATCTGATACTTCCTTCTCCATTTTTAATTGCGGCAGTCTTATATTGCTTGGTTATGAGCGGGCTTCCTCATCAATAACTCCCCCTCTCCTTTCGTCTTGACAGGCATCCAAACCTCCCCGGCTTCTGCCTGGACCTGCAACAGATACAAGTGCACATCTGGTAGATTGAAATATCCTATAACAATTACCTCATTCTTCATTGCCATCTTACTGACTTCCTCTATTAACACCCTGTCCAATTTTTCTTCCCATCCCAGAGGTCTGTGATTTAATGTTTTCATATTTACTCCAAAAGAAACCTCCGACTGTTACAATTCTATCCAGAGCTTTTGCAATGTTGCTAATCACTTAAAATGTAAAATTATAATATATAAAGTTGAAGCAAACTGAGGTATTTCTAGACAACCAGGGACAGCAATGTCCAAAAAATAACAAAGAATAAGCTTCAATGTGGGGGTTCATAGATTAAAAACCTGACATTAGAGGAATATGGGTGCCGACCAGTAACTTCCTTCTATAAATGATAGTTGGACTGACCCCCTGCACTCCATACCTTCTCAGTTGATGGAACTAGAATGCAGAAAAGTATGAGAAAAGTTAGAAGTGTATATCTGTATATTTGTTTTAGGTTTGTATAATTTATTAATATTCAACAGGGTCAGTATGACAGCTAGCATTTCCCAAAATGGCAGAATCCTTTGATTGTATAGTTGGGGACTTTAAAAATTAACTTCAGTCTTCCACAGCAATTCTTTGCATTACTACATACTGAGAAAATCAGTATTTTCCATGGGGTGTACTTATTTATACAGTATATTTGGAATTATTATTCATAATTCATTCTGCAGTTGTGCATGTTTAGTTCAGGTGCTTGTTGTCAGATAGGCTGCAGCTTGGGTAGTAGGCAGTGATTACAGCAAAGAGCATCAGCAAAAAATTCAAGAAAACTTTGTCAATGCTGCTTTAAGCTGGAGTTTGGAGAAAGTTATCATAGTTCTTAATGGGAGTGTTGACTGTTAATTTTAGCAAGCTTTTTTCAGGCTTCAGTAGTTTAACTGTGTTGAAAGTCTACAGAAGTCTGGTAGCAGCTTGCCTTAAGTATTACCATGCCCGTAAACCTCCCTAGTGCGTACCCCGTCATTAAAAACGGGTGATCACAGCAGAGTACACAGTACTCACCTTGAATTTTCCACCCTCCTCTCTACACATTGCTGATGTCATCAATGAGTGGGTTGGGAAACCGACGCCCCTCTATTAACATGGTGATCTATAGTGCGGCTCCCCCGCCCTTTCGGGGTCACTGATGACACAGAAGGGGTGGAACCGGAATCAATCGGTGGCTGTGGCTAAATAGAGAATCGCAGCAGCTTTCAGGAGTACAGGTACGTTTTGACGGTCCTGGTTCAGCCAGAATTTGTTTTGCAAACAAACTCTGAAAGAACTGGGTTTGTCTCAACTGTTAAGGGGGTTAATATTTTATTTTGTTTTCTTAAGGCCTGCTTTGAAGTTTTTAAAAAGCACCACTAAATCATTGGTCATCAGAGATGATCAATGAGATGGAAAAATATTGATATAAGCATGCAGGAGCCACTGTAGAGATAGACAATTTGCATACTGATATTGCTGACCATAAAACAAAGTCTTTCTGCATCTATCACTTTGACAAAAAAGAGGAAGGCTATTGCTTTCTGCTTTTGCACTTTGTGGTAAAAAATATTATATTTAAAAGAACAATAACTAGAAATAAGAAAGCCTAGCGAGTACAGGATATGAAGAGGCTATGAATACTCTCCAGTGGTATTTGCTGGATGTTTCTAGCTGTGCTTACAGGAATATTCAGCACACATCCTATATGATATGTCAGATGTCCACGATCCTATAAGGGGGTCAGTATAACTATATTATGAATCACAAGTGTTGGGTGTTTATTCTTTCTCAGAACGCTTCTCATCGTGTAATAAAAAGAGCAATGACAAAATATGAAGATGGCATTTATAAAACAAATGACACAGGCTCAATAAACCAGGCCAGACATGTTGGATGCTGAGATAATGTCACTTCCTCATGGTTATAGCATTGTAATATCATGTAGGGTACACATTTCTGTCATGACTTGTGCACCATCAGATTTGAGAAAACAAAAAAGCCATGTAAGAGCAATGTTTTGCTAGTTGAATCCTTTAACCTGTTTACAACCGGTATGTTAATAAGACAATTCCTAATTTATAGTTATTGGGAATTACATCATACTACATGATTATCTTTAAAGTATTTCAATGCAAATGAGAAACAAATAGAGTGAAAGGAGGCTCTCTGCCCAAACATACTTATATAAGAATATTCAATCACCTTCATATTATGCCATGGATTCAATTTAAGACTTTGTGTGTAGACATTTCCCCAGTACGGTCAAAGTATAGCAAATCAGTAAAGAAACATTTTGCTGTTACACATTCACCAAGTCAGCGAGTTTGTAAAATTATCCACAGCATACCATTCCTTTATTCAGATTCTCCCAATCACCTTAGAAAACAGTAGGTCCATACAGAGCCAGGCTCAGGGGTAGGTAGATCAGGTGCCCTGTTTGGGCACTTTACCAGAAGGGGGCACAAAAAGGGCAAGACCTAAAAACCTATACACTATGGCCTTTTCACCTTGTCTTGACATTAGGTGCATCTCCAGAGCACTTCCAGTCTGCCTCTCCTGCCGTTTGCTTGAAGAAGTCATTGACTGAAAATGGATATCCAGGTACACAGTATTGTGGACCCAACCCTTTAATGGCTGCATACATCTTCAATTTGTATAGGTGCAATCAACATGACCCTGTCTTCAGGGGAAAAAATAACGATGCTCTTGCTGACCTCTGCTAAAAATGCTACTTGCTTGGTCATCATGCTGCCCCAGTGGTTTCATTATGTATGGTGCCACTGATCTGGAGGCATGCACATCAGTAATACTAATTTGCCCATTGTTTCTTAGTGGTTGTTTACCTCCGTGGCGTTATGCTATTTCCTGCCATTTTCACTGGCGCCTCACGGGGCCATACGGGCGATTAGGGCACAGTAGAAGAACTTAAGAAATGTCAGGCCCACAGTAAAGCTTTCCTTTTTAGGTCAGTCATATTAGTGACTACATCTGTTTGGTCAGAAAATCCACATTCTTTGTAGAAATACATCCTTGAAAATGAATGCTGACATGTGGCCCATTCTGAAAACACTTGGACATCACCAATCTGAAATTAACGTCATCTTGTGAGTTCTGTATAAACAGACTTTGTATCCTTTCAGTGACAGAGGGTGTGCTCCGCGCTAAATGTCCATACTGGAACAACGCTTTCTCACACTGCTGGAACACAATACGGATTTCATGAAATAGACCCACGTTTGCTTTCTTTTCCTCCCAATTTCTAACTTTTCTGTGTTTATCTTGGCAGTTTTCTATGTGTGGGAAAGAGTAAAATGTAAGTGATTGGGAAATTGAAATAGCGTTAAAATAAAAAAAAGTTAAAAGGAAGAAAAGGAACTCTGCAGGGTTAGAGAGAGGACGAAGGCTTTAATTTCACACATTTGACTTTTTTTTATTTGGGGAGAAAGGAGTCTTTAGACTAAATGTAATTAAACAAGTAAATCTTACTTGATCTGACCATTTTCAAGTGACACCTCAAAACTGCCTTATGGGTCCACAGAGATCAACATGTTTGTCATCTGTATTTTGCATCTAGCTCAGCGGTACTTGTTTCACATTGATGGATTTCTCTACAAGGCCTTCAATGAATCCTCTATATCTGATAGCTACTACTGTTATAAGGACAACATAATTCAGTCTACCGCATTCTCAAATTTTCTGCAAGACTTTGTGCTTGCAAAGCAGAAGATGTTCATAAAACAGGGAAGAAATATTGCAGATATTATCACAAGGCTGATGAGAAGGGTTGTTATAGTAAATATAACCAGGAGCAGCATGCCCAAGGATGGCAATAGTTCTGAAATAGCAAAGCCCGCCAGTAAATTGTCCAAGATCAGAAACTGCCTTTGACTTGCTCCACATCCTTGACTTTGGATCTAAAACCGTCTTGTATCAATAAGAACATGCAAATGACCTTTCAATATTACTAAACTGAGCTAATTAGTAAAACGACATAATCCGTTTCTTTAATTAAATTAGTACTTGGTTAATGTAGACTCTCACCTGTTGCAGAATTTTGTTGATTGCTTCAGGTCAAAAGAACAAAATTCTTCATCTGGAAGGCTAGGTTCAAGGCTTCTCCTCATAGTTGCACCCTCAAAAGGCCTATACAAAGGGCTTCTGAAAACAAATTTGGACTAAATCTTCCATGAATACAGAATCCCTTTGCACATACATAAGAGGTTGGATATGCAAAGAGGGACTGATTGGTTCATTTTTATTGTATAATTCGAATCCACCCATTCTATAACTAGACTCCCTTATTGGCATAGGGTCTGGCAGTCCTGGGAAGGGAGGCCATGATGAGCATGGCTCCCCTTGACTTCATGCCAGACAACCTCTGGGCATAGAGCCTGGAAAAGCCTGTTAAGGGGGGCAACACATGAGCATGCCCCCCCCCCTTTCAGGAAATACAAGGTCAGCCAGGGAATGGGGGCACAAGCCTGCACAGCTTCCCCTTCTAACAAAATCAGGCCCAATGCCATCCCTGAACAGTAAAACAATTGTCATTGATGGTCAGATCAGATCATATGTTGTGTTGCATAGAATATTGTATACGGAGGGATCTTAACCTTCCTAGCATTACGTCCAAAGCCAGTATGGGCGCAGTTTGAGCGTTAATTAAACTGAGCCCGTACCGGGAACGGGCACAAAAGCCGGCTCTCCGTGTGCTTGCAGCATGTCTACAGAGCTCCATGTTAATGGAGGGGGCGTTGCTTTGTAGAGAGCAGGGGGGAGAGCTGGCAAATGGCTTTCTATGAAATAAAAAATGGGCGAAAAGACCATAACTCTAAGGAGGTTAATATTTTTTTATCCAGTTTAAAGTCATGCACTGGCAATGTAGTGTTCTTTACAGTCTAAAAGAAATTTAACATTTTATTTAGTCCAGTTGGAACTTCAGTGTTTTATGTTTGTGTCTAATAGACAGTTTATGTTGGTAGGATTGTGTTTTATGTCTATACAGAGTAACATAGAACTGACTTTTTTTTATCATGTTCAGTGGTCAGTTGAAAGTGCTATGTTTCATGTTCATATAAAATGCAATAGTACTAAAAAATGATCATATTTAGAAGTCATGTTGAGGTATGGCTTTCAATGTCTCTATAGACTGTAATAAAGCATTCTGTCTTACTCTACAGTGTAAAATGATTATATAGAATACAAAGAAAAAAAGTAATACATGGGTGGAGCTGGGAACTTACATAGAAACATGTTGCTGCCCGTGTTCCTAAGAGAGATATTCACATCATCAAATGGATAATTGGGGCCGGGGTGGGTGGACTGACCTTTAAAAACTGGCAGTAACAAGATGATAAAGCTCAAAGCTGCCGTAAGCAGCTAGTGTGAAATGTGATTTTATTTTGTAAGCACCAGTACATAAATAATATAATTCAACTGCTCTAGTAAACATGAACAAATGACAAATTCAGTTCACATTGCAATTTATTTAGCTGTATGTTAAATACTGTTTTACAAACTGTCTTTTTTTCCTTGGTGTCTGAGCTCTCCGGGAGCATGCCAAGAAACTCCTATTAGAATCTTGCTTTCCAAATTGACCTTTTTCATCTAAAAAGCATTTTTAAGTTATTGGCTCCTACATCCTGCTGCTTATGGTCGTATTTGCCAGGCTGTGGTTCCCTTTCATGAACAGATAGTGCAGTGTCAACAGAAATGCTACAGTGACATTTCTCTCTCTCTCTCAATTACATGTGCTCCCTTCCCTGCCAGCGCAAAATACATATTGTGCTCCTGCAAGATTCATTGTACCGGGGTCAGCTGGAACTTATTGTCCCTGCTGCTTCAGAACAAGACAAAACTGACATCTGTAAGATTTGCTGTTAAATAATACAAAGCGGGGCATGTACAGAGTAATAAAGAAGACGAGAAAATGTTATATTTGTGGGGGGCTTGGGGAGAAAATACATGAAATGATATTGCCTCGACACCATGTTGGGCTTGCAGTGAAGACCGAGAAGGCAGACTTATTTTTACAATAAAAATTCAGATATTTTTGACTGTAGGGAGATTATAATTTTTTTAACATGGTTTTTTAATATTTATATATTTATTCATATTATATTTACATTTGCAAATTTTGAAGACTTTCATTTTCTTTAAAAGTGTATAAAAGTGACACCTTATTATCTTTTACTGTTGTAAGGTCTGCCTTTCCAGCAGAGCCACTATGTTTACTGCTCATGTCATGATTGGTACCTGATTGCCAAGGATTCACAAAGTAGTAGTTTTATGTATATCATCCATGTACATACACACTGATCATCCATAACCCAAGACCACTAATTTGTAAAGTAAAAAAAACTTTGTTAGGCAACACCTGAGGCTATGTTCCTACTTCATTAATCGCCTGTGAAATCGCCGGTGGGTGATCCTCCATTTATGTCTATGTGAGCGATCAGGAAAAAAAAACCCATGCGATCTTATCAATGGGGACAAGCCCATTCAAAATAGAGCAGGCGATTGAAAATCGCGAGTGCCAGGCAGTTAATCGCCTAAGTGGGAACATAGCCTTAGGATGATCAGTTGCAAGAACTTTAAGCAACTTGAACATGGATTAAATGGTTAGAGGTAGATGACTGGATTAGAGTAGCTTGTCACATGTGGAATGAGTGATGGCCATGTTTTTGTTATTATTGTTTATAAAACATGTTATTAATAATATTATGCATCATTTACCTATAGAAGAGATGGCAGATCTCATCACTATTAACTAATTAGAGCCTACACCATCTAAATCTGTATTAATAATTATCGAAGTTTATAATATAACACATTTTATAATTATAATAAAACTTTTTTTCTGTCATCTTAGCCCAAGGGTAGGCAAACCACATTTACGTCTTAAATTTGGTAAAGGGGCCAGACCAAGAGCCTGTAAAGGCTGAACCGCCAAAGGGATGCCAGTTCCATGCATCGCCCGCATCATTAATGATGTGTGATAGGGATGTTGTTATGTTTTAAAATTTCCTGCACTTAAAAACAAAAATGCTCTTTCATTGCAATGAGCAGAGATAATTCCTAGAGGATGCCTGTTGTCACCATGAGGATATGCCCACAGTGTCATCACATGATCATGCTACTGCATAGTCTCCAATGTTTGGACACCAATTGTTCTCTGCACTCATTGCAGAAAATTAGCGGAGGGGAGCATCTTTTCAACAAGGTGACAAAATCTAAATGGGACAGATCTGGCCATTGGGTCTTTGTTTGCCCATCCCTGGCTTAGCCCCTAAAAGTTATGGAACTTATCTGAGAAGAGGCCTTTATTAAGTGCTTATATGAGAATATACATACTGGGATAGAGCGAATATCACAAAATTTGTGTATGTTTGAAGGGTATTGGACTATACTCAAGTTGTATTCATTTCTAAATATGATGGGTCTACAAAAAAATTAAATAGTGGGATGTAAATGATACACCTTACAGACAAATATGTCCCTAAATTGCTTGGCCTTCATCAAGACATAAAATGGCGATGGAGCTCAGTGCTGGAAGGCTGAGCATAAATCCATCTCTCCCTTGCTGTGAAGCGGGAGATCTTGGTGTGGTGCCAATCTCATCTCTCTGTGCCCCAGGTACTGAATGACACTGGAAACTCTTTTTGGCAGAGATTTATGTAGGATCATTTATCAAGGGGAAGACACCGAGTCAGCCACTTACATCTACCTTACACGTTGTGTAATGTCACAGAACACTTTTATTTATGTTTTTTGTTTTTGTTTTTTTTACTTTACTTGTGTCAATAACTCTGAACACTAACTCGTTTGGAAGGCAAGCGTCCAATCGAGTACTAACAGCTGCTACAAAAATAAACATATTTGCTGCAGCAATCACAAGACATTGATAAATAAGAACAGCAGTTTTGTCACAGTTCTAGCTGGGAGACAAATCTATTAACAATATCAATGCCACAACAGGGGAGAGGCTTACCTCTGGCATACTATATAGATGTGGAATGCTGGAACTTTTAGTTCTACAACTGCAAGGGCATCATCATTCATCATTCATCATAGATAGTTGCACTCAACTCATTGCATTGGATATTATTAGATATATTATTAATCATTACACTAAAGTACAACAAATTGGATTATAAATTAAAAAGTAATTAAAATAATAATGTCTATAATGTCCCTAAAATGGCAAGTCTTTAAAGGGTTATTAAAAAAAATATATATAAAAACTACAAGCAATACTCAATAAAGAAAGGGCTTTTCTTATTGCCAAATCGCTTTATTGCCTGTTCTATGTTTCTTCTGTGTTTGTTTCAGTAATTCCCCAAATGTCCTTTTTGAGGAAGCGCGCACCCGAGTCTAGACAAGGGCTCCTTCTCTGGGACTTCATGTTCTAAGAGACTTGTGTGAGATTTTTTGTTCGCTCATCCCGATATCGAATGAAAATACATTCGAAATTACGACAGATAAAAATTTACCAACATGTTCGATGACCTTTCAAATGATTTTTTGAACAAATTGGCCATTCTAGATTTATGTCAATCAACCAAAACATTGTTTGTTCTTCAATTGCTATAACGTGGCACCCCACTGTCTTGAGTGGTCCAAGCCCCTACAAGGCAACCACAACGTAGATGTACGAGTAAATTAGTGATCAAGTCAAAAGGGTCTGTTTTAAATTTATATATATACGGTCAAAACAACGTCACATCAGAATATATGTACAAAACACAAAGGTATACAGTCTTGTACATAATAAACAAAAGATATATACAGGTTGATTGTCAATAAAGCTCTCAACACGTTTCACGATGTTAAATCGCTTCTTCAGGAGATCAACAAACACTTGGTGATGGCTGGGTATGGTTTTGGTGTGTATTGCTTTTGCTACCAATAATAATGGTGTGATATAATAATTATATAACTATGCACAGACGGGTATACAAATATACAAACTTGATATTTATTTATTTATTGATTGATTTTATTGATTTATTTGCCTGTTCACTATCGGTCCTACTTTTTGTGTTTGTTTTTGTTTCGTGACACAACACCACACAGCTATTTAGCAAATAGGCCTCATATCACTCACTACACAATGGCCACTCTTATCACACATCACACAACACTATTGCAATTCAACAGATAATGGACCATTCACATTATACCCACATCACACATCACCACTTATTTGCAGATACACACAGACACCACACATAACACAAGATTCACCCATACACATAAATATTAGCATCTACACAACATACATATATGTTTTCTTTGTTTATTCACATACCTTCTCACACATTCTCTCTCTTTCTTTCTACACATCCCCTTCGGCTTTGCTGCCCTCCCATCACTGCCCCCCCCCCTCCCACACTGGGTCATTCTTGGTATGTCTCTCTTCCTTTCCCCTTTTTTCGATTTATTATGACTATTAGACCACTGGAAATGCAAGCTGGAGGTTAAATACTCAAATCTTTTAATATGGACCATTTCATTACCAGAACTACATAATAAGATCATCTGGATCTGCTGTGGACTGTCTGGGGGTGTCCCCCGTTCCCCGTGCCAGACCAACAGCCCCTCGGCGAAAGGGCACTTGGCACCACCACACATCAGATGCCTCGGTATTTATACTCTCTTTTTTCCTCTCTGTTTACCATTGGGAGTGTTACTATAAAAACATGTTATGACGTAATTTGAATTAGCATATATCCTCATGCTTCTTTTCTCTCAGAATATATAAGTGTTTGTTGATCTCCTGAAGAAGCGATTTAACATCGCGAAACACGTTGAGAGCTTTATTGACAATCAACCTGTATACATCTTTTGTTTATTATGTACAAGACTGTATACCTTTGTGTTTTGTACATATATTCTGATGTGACGTTGTTTTGACCGTATATATATAAATTTAAAACAGACCCTTTTGACTTGCTCACTAATTTACTCGTACATCTACCGAATATACCATGCCGTTGTGGTTGCCTTGTAGTGGCTTGGACCACTCAAGACAGTGGGGTGCCACGTTATAGCAATTGAAATTTCATATTTGGGGATACGGTAGTTTGTACATACACCTACAGGGTGGCGTATTCATTTGTGTATTAATTGTTTGTTCTTCATTGATCGAACGAAAAAATCTATACATGTGTAAGCCCACCTTTAGACTTGTTTTAGCCAGAGCTTTTATTATGCATTCATGAAAACAAACATGGCCACCATGTTTGAAATAGTCCATCTTGTGATTTGTGTGGCATTTCAGATAAAGTCATTAGTTACTGATCTTCTTCTCCATACCTTCTGCTATATTAAGATAAATGTGAAAAACAAAAATACCCCCACCAAAGACATGCTCTCCCATAGGCACTAGCGGTCTGCAGTAGGGGGCTAAAGGTTCCCATAAACTGGTCGATTCCCGCTCAAACAACGATCAATCTCAGCGTAGTACCATCACTGCACTGGGCTAGATCATTCATAGATTGGATGGCGAATTAATGTGCACTACTTGTGTGATCGATACTCGTTCAATACTTTCAATGGGGACCCTGGTTTAAATTAAGCTATCTACAGTATATATGCTCATGTTCGCTCTGGTGGTTGAACCCTTTTTGTCTCAGTGGGCTCATGACCTTGCGTTCTCCCAAAGTTTTCTTTTGTCCCCTGCTGAGGAACAATGTTCCCCTTATTTCATCTATGGGAAAGAAATTGGATTCCTGATTGTCCCTATATCTGTGGGGTTTAATGGGATACATTCTCTGTTTGCTGGCCACCCTCTTCAGCTCACCTGAAACGAGTTTTAAGCAATTGTTATCTTCCACAATTGATCTTATGCTGGAACGTGCCTTAAAATGAATGAGTATTACTGACTCTTTTTATAGGAAATATATTAGATGGTCTTTGAACCTTATTTGGTACCCTTGACCCTTGCATATATGGTCATTGTTTAGACTTTCTCCAATTGGATGCTTTAGATATTTGACTGTGTTTTGCTTTTATCAAATGAATAATGAATTTGGTATTATACATACTCTGATGTACAGCTTTGGACATATTAGATTGTAATGTGGGTATAGATACTGTGCATTATTTTGTGATATTTATTAAAATACTTATATTTTATTAGTAACGCCTGCCTGAGGAAGCCCCAATTGTTTATTCATATAGCACATGCCACATACATAGTGCATATATAAAGTGTTCTGTATTTCTCTATTTTACTGCTCAGATTAATTCCATCCCATAATACCAACAGCACTGCAGTAATAATACCAACTGATCATCTTATTTGCTTTATAGCTTTTTTGTTTTTAATCGTTTTTTTAGCTATCCTTGTCAGTGTTCAGCGTTGATTTAAAAAGAGAAGTCATAAGAGTGGAGGCTCACGCTTGTTTTCTAATGCTCTTTTTTTCTTCCACTTTGCATTCAGCTGTGAAAAAGTCTTTTAAAACTCTGAACAGCAGTAAAACTTGAATGAATTTTTGACCCATTATTGCATAGCGGGTGCGCTTTCCAAGTTCCATAGACTGCCAAGTCCTCCCCACCTAATATTTTCACTTTAATTGTGCCACTTGAGAAATTTACGTGCCTCAAAATATGGCATGAATCTTACGCTTATTGCAGTATCATTAGCAGCAACATTTAAGCAACATCTGTGTGCTATAGAACTAATTGAACTAGCAGAAGTGGCAGCTGTAAATCCGCAGGAAGATGGCAGTTTGCACCCAGCACTGCTGAGTTAGCTAGTAACTGTCAGCCTGTTCCTACAATCTGCTCTCCAGCGCTGTGGTGCGGGCATACAATGTCCAAAAAAATACAGCAACTAGGCTAATGATCCTATTAACCACTTTGCTGCACCACTTTGGCTGCTTTTCCACATTCCTTGTTGAATTTCATTATACGATTCTACTTCTCGACTCCAAGGGTCCAAGATAAGAGTCATGCCTAGCCTTCAACTCCTATCCTGACCTACCTAGAACTTGCTTGTCTCAGGTCAGTTGTCATTGATTTTTTTCTGTTGTTTTGGTTTATTTAATATATTTTTCAATCTGTTCCTCTAAAAATATTAGCACCAATACCAAAGTGAAAAACAATTGTAGAGATGACAGTACGTTTGTAAGTGAAGAAATGACATTTTATTACAGGAGACATTGCACTGCTATAATCAATAGCAGAAAATAAAATTTTTGGTCTGTTGGTTTAGAAGTTGGAGGCCTGCTGTTCAAATAATGACTCTTACTCCAATACGGTGAACAGGGAACATGCCTTGAGTAAATGAATCATGTGATAATTTGCATTACGTCCCATAAAACACTTAATATGGACGTTAATACAGTTGTATATGAACCCTGTATGCCAACCTTTACCCCATGTCCAGAACTTCATTCATTAACACCCTACACAGAGCATTTTGAATCCAAACCAAACATATGAGACAATTAGCATATATTTCTTTTCATTTCACTTGCTTTGTGTGACAATGTATAATCGGGCTTTAAAAACCACTATAGTCAATATATATAAATGACACACTAATGACACACACCAATATAGGGTTTACATAGTATGCATTCCTATGCTTGCATTGTGTGTCATATACAAAGCCAAAGGAATTCCTATTCCAAAGAGGGGGTTGTCTTTTACTGTAATCATAAATATCCATTAACAAAAACACATCTATAGTGTAATAAGGATTACGCTATCACCTATCCACCAAATTTTGTAGTAACTGAATAGTCATATTTCTTTGAAGAATGTGTAGAGCTGGATACAGTGATTATATGCTGCTAATTCACAAAGGTGGAACAGCCCACTAGAGACCCCTAAAGAGTAAGACACTAGGGGCAAATATTTACCAGGCAGGTTAATAAGAAATAAATATAGAAAATAGTTTGAATATAATGTGTGTAAGCACAAGAAAAAACAAAGATTTAAAGAGAATCTGTTCGTTGGTAAAATTCCACAGAACTCTGTTGATTTAAAGAGAAAAAAAAACAGCCATTGGTTACACTTCTCTTCTCCCAGTAGCTTGGCCCTTAGACAATTATGTAACGGGTATCTTTAGATGCACTCAAGTGTGCTAGAGTTACACAAAAGAAGACCTCTTTCACTGTATGATGACTGCTGTGTTTGCCAACAACCCAACTTCATTAGAAATTTGGCACGTCCACTAGACTACCATGTGACACCCCGTTAACTGTGGATATTTGCTGTCTTAATGTACAAGTACTTAGGGACTGAACTGATAAGGGGAAAACTGCTCGAAATGTGCTGAGCTACACGCCTAGGGTAACAAAGAACCTTGCTGCATTAAAAATCAATAGTCATGTGACAGTTGAAAGGGCAAGGGTCTCCTAAATTAACTTCCAGGTGCTAAACAAGTAGAGTTTGTTGACTGTTTTGTGCTGGTGGAACAGAAAGATTATGTAAGACTTCTACAGCAATTACAAATAAAAAAAAACATTCAAGGCATTTAAATTGCTTTTATTTTATTCTGCATCTCCTGCTTCATGGCCTTTTAGATCTCTTTTAAACAAAACATTCCTTTTTACGAGTTTCGCAATAAATTTCAAAAGGTGTTACTCAACAAATTATCACTCTCATGAATCAGTTGGCACAACTTCTATTCCAGGTCCCCATTGTTCTGTGTGTACAAGGCAATGGCTTATTGTTGGTAAGTTCACGAAGTACTATAGCACATCTATTGAAGTACTGGATCTTACAAAGGATTTTGATGGAATTGTTCACAAAAGGATGGGCATGATATAATAACATGCATACACATACAGTTAGGTCTGAAAATATTTGGACAGAGACAATGTTTTTCTAATTTTGTTTTTTTACATTACCAATTAATTTTAAATGACTCATGTGTAGTTGAACTGCGGACTTTCAGCTTCATTTCAGTGGGTTGAACAAAGAGACTGCAATAAACAAGGAACTAAAGCCTTTTTACACAATCACTTCATTGCAGGGCCTCAAAAGTAATTAAACAATTAGAGATTATGTCATTATCAATTAAGCAGATAAAAGGCCTGGAGTTGATTTGAGGGTAGTAGGGGGTACTTGTATGTGGAGGACTTGGCTGTTAAAGTACAACAAGCTGTAAAAAAAGGTCTCTCTATGAGGGGGAAACAAGCCACCCTTCAGCTGTAAAAACAGAAAGACAGTATTCACATCAGCCAATCAAGTGAACAACACTCTCCAGGACGTAGGTGTATAGGTGTATAGATATCCAAGACTGCATATAAGTAAATGTAAAGGGTGCACTGCAAGGTACAAGCCACTCATAAGATTCAAGAATAGAATGCTTGACTGGATTTTGCTAAAAAAAACAAACCAAAACATATAAAAATGCCAATAGCCAATATCAATCTTCAACAAAGTATAAAGAAGACATGGAAAAGCTCATGATCCCAAACATAGCACATCATCTGTAATAAATGGTGGAGGCAGTGTGATGGCTGGGCGTGCATGGCACCCAGTGGCACTGGGACACAAGCTTCTATCGCTGATGTGACACAGGACAGAACCAGCCGAATTACATCCAGTCATATTCGTGGGAAGGCAATTCATAATACAGATGGACAATGACCCAAAACATACAGTCAAAGCAACCCAGGGGTTTATTAAAGCAAAGAAGTGGAATATTCTTGAATGGCCAAGTCATTTATCTGATCTGAACCAAAATGGGCTGCCTTTCACTTGCTGAAGACTAAACTGTGGATAGAAAGTCACACAAACAGCAACTGAAAACCGCTGCTGTAAAAGCCTGGCAGAGGATTAAAAAACCCCCCATCACATTCATGAGTTCAAGACTTCAGGCTGTCAGTGCTAGAAAAAGGGTTTTAATGTTTTATTATCAGTTTGCTAATTTGTCCAATTATTTTTTAACCTCTGGAATGAGATGATGCATAAAAAAACCTTTAGTTCCTCACATTCTTATGCAATCTTTTTGTTCAAACCAGTTGAGGAGTTGTTTCATCTAAAATTCATTGTGGTAATGTGCAGAACCCATATGAGAAAAAGGTTGCCTTTGTCCAAAATGTTATGGACCTAACTGTATATATTGTTATTTTTGAACAATGGGACCCTGGTCGTTAATAGTAATGCGATGCACAGGCAATATTCGAATTTGTGATATTTCGCAAATAATTCTACTAATATTCGATTCTATATTCGCGAATATTTGCAATCACGCACGAATGCACCCGATTGCTAATCTAATTATAATCGCCTAGTAATTACCTTAAAAATGAATGCTATTTATTTTTGCATTGCGAATATATATTCGCAATCCATGCCCATAAGCATCCCAATGCGAATATTCCAAATTGCGAATATCCGCTGCCATATTCGCGAAATTTGCGAATTATCAAATAGCCGATATTCGCCAAATATATTCAAAATTCGAATATTCGAGCTCAACACTAGTCGTTAATTTAGTAACATTTAATGCAATTTAATTTATTTGCAAAGACCTGGCAGGGATATACTCGATGCAAATCTAACCTTAGTTTTGGATATACTAAATTTTTGTTAACAGCCCATGGCTTCAAGATGCAAGATCTAGCTTGGCTTAAGGTAGCCAAGCGGGTATCGATTTTCTTGTTCAAGTGACTGAAAAATCGATCAGGAATCGATCCCAAAAATAAGCTCATCCATGATGTCATTTTTTGGGGGCCGATTGTGTGGTATATTGGTGGAGACCCATATACATGTAGTTCCACTGTAGTAGATGAGTCAAATGTAGCTTGACCACTTTGTATTACAATGACAGTGTTTAACGTCTTCTGCACTGGGCTCGAGAATAGTTGCAGGCTGCAATCCTGCTCTTTATTGGATTATGAACTGTGCTATTTCCACTTGTCAAATAAAACTGAAGGATTTTTACAATAAGACAAGCTAATACGATATATAATTTTTATTCACTTACTGACATTTTGCTAATATAAAGATATCATTTTTATTATTGTTGAAATTATTTTACAGATTTTATCTCCATCAGAGAAGCTGGGTGAAACACAGCATGGTGTCAGCAGTCAATAGATTTCATTTTACTGACCGCTGACGAACGGCTGCAAAGGCGCCTGCAAGACATTAATGCTCCAATATTTTTCTGACCATGAAAGCTTTTTTTTCGTCTCTTTTTTTGCCAGTTGTGTTTACAGTAACTATCACAGAACGCCATTCATCACTGGCAAAGCCTGTGTTAATTATATGGTGAATATTGCAGAAATAAATTGAGTTGATTTTCCAGAAGAAAGGTATATAAATAAAGCATTTAAGAACTAATTAATCACCAAACCACTTATGAGAGGCAAAGCAGTGTACTTTCTCTTTAGAAGCTTTTGGTGATATACAAAATAAATAGACATTGGTGGAGGCAGTAATGAAGTGGGTAAGGGCTTTCCAACCCTTGATTGTACTAATGGAAGATTGAAAGATGCCCTTGCTGTCCGAGTTTCTGCAATTCTATGGCTAGCTTATACGTGGAGCCTTGACCTCTACTGAAGTTTATGCTGCCTCTTTCAGCCCTCACACCCCATTTCTATCATTCAACTGTCACATAGTAGAACTCACATATGAGGAGCTTAGTGTAGGCAGGGATGGAGCCTAATCCAAAGACTGAGTTAGTCCCCAATGGGTTCGTGTCCACAGGGGCAGTGGGACTGCACAAAAATATGTGGTTTACTGCATTTTCTAAAAATGTAAATCAATGGATGCGGATTGGACGCGGTTCCATTTAAATCAACAGACTAAAAAGTAACCAAAAATTTGGCAAAAACACGTGGGTAAACCGCACAGATACCGCATGGTTTGTGTGTTTTCTGGCCTGCAGTAGTGAAGCCTCAGCCTTAGTTAGGCAAAATAAAATCATCTTTTATATCCTAAATCTAGAATTATAGCAGTTTCCACAGGCAAAGGAGGATCAATTGGAAGAAAAACCCATCATTGAGAATAGGTTAGGTTCATTGTCAAATACATAGAAGAAATCTTTTCAATCTACTTATATATATTTCTTGGAAGGGTGTGTAGGGGGACCACAAATCATTAATCAAAGTGTAGGGTAGCAAGATATTTTCCACCCCAATCACTGTAGCCGAGCACAAAAGCTGCAGTTCAGCTCAAGCAAAAAACAAGATCTGCAATAAGTTGCAGGATTCTGTAATAACACAAACACAGTAGTATGAGGCACAGAGACATCCTATCATGAAAATATTTTTCTTTTTATCATTCAGCAAACAAAAAATGGTAAAGGTGAATGTAATGGGAACAATCAGTAAGAACAAAATTGCCAAATGTTATTATGGACAGGATTAGGGGTAAGTGATTAAAATATGGCCGGAGGATGCCAAACAGGAACACGTAATGAAAATCATTAAATATAAAGAGATTCCAAAAAAAATTGGAATTGTGATGTCAGTACATAATCTGCTGCCAATGTATTACATGATATTATGTCATATTTAATAAAAAACTCATGGCAATAGAAAATATATTGTGCCATTTAAAACACAGTGATAGGCGTTGCCATAATTGTACAATCTTCTTCCATTTGCTCAACCCTTTGGTGTAACATTCCATAAGTCAGCTGTAATTAGAGCAGAGGTTACACCCATCCACCTTTCATACTGCATTGTTGTAGCCAATAAAAACTGAAACTATTTAAAACAAATCGTAATTTGAGTCTAGAGAGTCTAACATGGCAAACTAAGTCACACAGTGTGACACAGAGACCCACATTTGTATGGAAATAATGTGTTTTATAATTATTTCTACATGGCACACACTCCAGCAGTCACAGGGGTCACGGGGGCTTTTCAGGTTTGCGTCCTCACATTTCTGCTCTTTTTATGTGTGTTTGTTTGCATTATAGCATTGTCCACCAACCAGTGGAACAAGTGAGCATTGAAGCTGACCTGTGACCCTTCCACTTCAGCAGGAACTCCATTTTATATCATTCTATTTTCAATGACTACAAAAGCATAATGATAATACAGTTTTTAGTTAACATTTGGAGAGACATTTGAGTATGTTTGGAAACCCACCAATCAATAAATAACTGGGCTAACTTTTCCACCTCCCCATACTGTTTTAGGACAATCAATATATATCTTTCCATATTCCCTAGTGATTAACTCAAGGTGTCTGTGATATGTATCTGGGTAAAAATACTGTGGTACACCCCTGACTGAATAATTGGCTAAGGGGGCTACAAAACGTCTTCAGCATTACTAGAACAAGTCTGTTTCAACGCAACCAGCTACTACTAACTCTGCTCAACACCATGAAATGAGAAATAAACCCTTTGTTTTTTGTATATGTGACTACATGTAAATATCCTGGGGTCAAAAGTGTAATCAAGCTGTATTTTGTGTTTTGCTAATTTTTAGATCATTAGGTATTTTTTTCAGTTTACTGAATAATGTATTTCACAGATCAGCAGGATTTAATGAATATTTATGTAACATATTTTGAGGTATTTTGTATATGAAAGTAAATTCAGAAAATGAAAAACCCCACAATTGGCATTCCTTTAAATAGCACTAGTTAGTTAGTTTGGGATCTATGAAACAAAAAGCAGAAGAAATATTGACTTGAATTGTTTAGCTTGAATGGTTATCTCTATGTTAAACAATAATGATTGCACAACCTATAATTATCATTTTATAAAATATGTCCTGGACCTCTTATCTCTATTACCCCAATAACTCTTTCTAAAGGCCCCCATACACGCCCCGATTTTCCGTCCGATCGATTAAAAACAAT
>CM070037.1:59092613-59116461 GCA_036250615.1 Ptychadena robeensis | reverse complement strand
ACAATACTATTTTTTTTTTTGACATCAAACAGTTAGTATCAATTCTCACAATATTCTCTTTTTTAAACCAGAATATGAAAGCAAAAAAACGTTTTAGCATACTCTTGACTCCACCATATAGAATGATGAACACCGGTTTAAAAAAACAATATCCAGCATCTTTTCCTGCAGCGTTTTGAAACAGTGCTATCTGCGTGTTTTTCCACCACACAACCACTGAAAACATTGCGTGACCTTCATTTAGCTGAACCACACTACTGTAAAATACATATTTTCTTAGTGTTGTAATATCAGATTACATTTTTACCTGGATATGCGTTGTTTCCCGTGGTTCATGCATATTAGCGTGGAAGATTTACTTAAAACATCTTCCTCCGCTGTAATAAACACTCACAAGGTAGCCATTTGTATGGGTGCTCCATTGCCATTACTACGGGCACCTGCAAAATGAAGCGTTATTTTCAATTAAATATTTATTTCCATTTTATAAAAAATGAGAAAGTGAAAGAAAACAGCTCATCGAGAATGTTAACAGCAAAAAAAAAAAAAAAAGACGGGATGTTCAAACTGCAGGCTCTACGGTTTTTCAGATGCATTGTCAGCATTGGAAGCAGACATACAGCACCATGGGAGAAGGAGGATTGGAAGGGGGAGGACATGGAGAAAAAAAGTTAGTGAGATTGGTCATAGTTGTGGAGGAAACTTCAATCAGTACTTTAAGGTTTTGTACATGACCCGAAAAAAAGGAAGGTTACACGAACCCATTTACACTGAATTCTAATTATAAATGCAAATTAGTTTAAGTGTCCAAAGTTGAACATTTCATTTTTCAATGAAACTCATGTAATGGTAGTGTGCTGTCGGGTGAGGGAAACTTGATCATTAGCTTGCTTGGTGAGCCCAATTAACATTATTCAGAAACCATCAGTTTCAAGTAATATGGCAAAAAAAGGGATGTCTCTGATCATAATGAAATATGTAATGTTAGGCAAGGTACCAAAACAACATATTTCATGAAAACTTGAGTGTTGATCGTAATCGTTGTTGTGCAGAGAAAAAGCAAATGAGGAAGGTTCCAGTATTCAGGGGCAAAATCAGCAAGTAGGTGCGAGTCACTTTTGGGCCCAGAATCATGGGGGGGGCGGGGGGGGGAGGAGAGCGGGGTGGCCCATTAGGGCCCTGACGGTGTGCAACTCTTACAAGTATGCTGAGTTTTTTGATTGACCCATTTTGTTGCACTGGGATAAAATCATCTTCCTGCATTGACAATGCACCCTCTCATCTTGCAGGGAATACCTCCTGAATCATTGCCTACTACAAATAAAAGGATGATGAACCTTAATCATATTAAGAACCTTTGGAAGCATCCTCAAGCAAAAGGAGGGCAGTTTAGTTTATCTGCAAACAGCATATTGTGGGAGGACTATTCTGACAAAACAATTAAAGTATAAACTCTGCAAAGACTCACAAACTCTTCAATAGATGCAAGAACTGATGCAAAAGTGGCCTATATGAAAAAAGTGTCCCATGCGTATATGTTTATGACCTTGTTACAGATGTCTTTGAGTGAAAATAGCTTAGGTTTTCAGTAAATATGACATCCCAATGCTGCAAAGTCAACACAAGGACCATCAGTTCAGTTCTTTAACATATAAAAAGTTTTGTGAAACTTTGTTCGTTCCATCATTCGGCACAGTACGTGTTAGTTTGTAAAAAAACAAATACCTTTACATTAGAAGGTTTGTTAGTTGACCTCAACAAGTACACAATAATAATGACTGAAAAGTGATGTGCAATGACCCTTGCATCGACTTGCATATTATTTGCATAAAATTGTTGACCGGGGTTATGGAATTAGCATTTGTGGAATTAGCATGTAAGGGACATTTCCCGCTAAAACATATTTTTACAGTCATATAAACTTCCTAGCTGGTGAGACAACTCAGTTTCGTCCAATGTTAGGGTTTGTCCCAACTGCTTAAGGAGTGGGGATGGGAAGAAAGGAAACCCGATCACACCCGGGAAAAACGCAGTAATTCTCTATGTGCCGCAACATTTTCGGGATACGGAACGTCCCTTCAAGGGGCAAGGTTTGGGGGGGGGGGGGGCAGCATAGACCAGATTAAGGAGGGGGAGGGTGTTGGTTTTCATTCCACAGGACAGGGTGAAGGAGGGAAAGGACGAAGAAGAAACAACAAAAAAGGGGGGGGGGGGGGGGGGGGGGGGGGGGGGGGGGGGCAAAAAAAAAACAAAGTAGAAAAATAGAAGAGAAAAAACCAAAACAAAAACAAAATAAAAAAAAAACCAACCCGAAATAAAAAAACACAACAGAAAAAAAAAAAACAACAAAACAAAGAAACACCTCACTAACAAAAAACACACAAAACAAAAACAAAACAAAACAAACAACACAATCCACAACTAAAATAAACAAACAACACCAAAAAAAAAACCAAACACAAAAAAAAAAAAACCAAAAAAAACACAAAAACCCACAAAAAAAACAACAAAAACATAAACAACACAACAAAATAAAAAACAAAAAAAAAAAAAACCAACCCACCACACACCCAAACCACACACCATGTGAAGGCCAAAAACAAAAAAACATCTGGGTTTTTTTTGTTCCGACCAAAAACAAAGAAAAAACACACAAAAAAAACCAAAAAACAAAACAAAAAAAAAAAAAAACACCAAAAAAAAAAAAAACCCCCCCCACACCCGGCGCTGTAAGGGGCCAAAGGCTAGGGAAGTTAATTATGATTTTAAGGTATATCTGTAAGTACATTTTAGTGCATCTTTGCAACACATCGACAATTAAAGTAAATGATCAAAACCTATATCGTGAATTTTTCTGTGAAAGCCATTGACTGTTCTGCTGATAAAACTCACTAAGAAGAGCACCAGTAAAGCGTTTATGTTGATCACTTCATTAAATATTTCAATATATACAGGACGATGACATAATAACTGTAATTTTGTCCTTAATTTCACTTGAATAATGTTTTGTTATAGAAAAAAGGGGAAACCTTGTTAGATTCGGTATAAACATTTATTGTTTTGCTCAGTAATTTTGTAAATCGTGATATAAAACAATATAATTCCATTGTAGTCCTCGGCCATTTTTTTCTGTTGATGTAAAGCCACCAATATTACTCTGGCACTTTTACAACTAAATGAGTTTTTTTTTTTTTTTTAATGAGCGCATTTTACAGAGACAACCAATGTACCATGCACACTTGCATGCCTGCGTTTTTAAATACGCAGCGTTTCGGCGTAGCGTTTTTTTTTATTATGCATGTTTTATTAATTTGTCATTAATTTGTTAAACAACGCAATGCAAAAAGTAATGTGAATAACGCAGTGTTTTTTGTATAATATGCAGAATGCATGCTTTTAAAAAAATGCATATAGTGTGAAAGGGGGCCCTTATGCAATATGCAGTCACCAGACAAAATAAAAGGACCACAGAAGCGGCAAAATGGAGAAGACTCGCATATTTCAATGTTTGCACAGACACAAGTGAGGGATGGGTATTTTAAGGGAGACGGGTTGGATGGATGTAAAAAAGTTTGGTTATTTGTATGGTTTAGGGACTCTTTAGGAAAGAGGTAACCCTACTGAATAGGAAGAGAAGTTTTGAGGATAGGGTTGTTTGATTTAAAATAAAATATCATAGACAAGTCTTAAGGCCACCATCTCCAAGTGTAGGGGAATTCCCACCGGATTCGGCATGATCGATTCCAGGGCGCGTGCACGCGAAACGGATCGTGCAGGGGAATCGCGTGTGTGCAGCCCACCTGGTCTGATCGTTCGCGTCCGATTGATCGGGGGCCCAGAATCGGAATCCGACAGAGAACCAACATGTTGGTCTTTCTGATCCGATTTGCACACATTTCAGGTGGGAGGTTGCCATTTGGGAGTAAGTGACGGACACGGAATGTCCAGGAATCCGGGTGGGGACAAGGTGGTATGCCGGAAATCGGAATACTCTTAATTGGCTGAGTGATGGAGCTCCGATTCCGCTGAGGATGCCGGAATCGATGGGTGAGGTGGAGTGATCAATGGCCATGGAATCCCGACACGTGTATGGGCTAGCTTTAGTCTGTGGGTGAGCTCACTTCCCTTTACAACCCTAGTGTAATTGAATGAACTAATGTGTAATAATTAATTGCTAATGTGATTAGAGTAAGGATCGATCCATTCACAGTAATTTTTATTGGTTTTATTACTACAAATAGTGTAGAAACCAGCATTTGCTAATGCCAACAGAGCCAGAAGAGGTAGGTTCACCAATATGGAGTAAAAACATTGGCACTGATTAAAATCCCTAAGGACTTGTTATAAACAGGAGATTAATATAAAGAAAATTTTGGAACTAAATCCTTAGAACTTTGTCAAACTTTTTACAACTTTTGTGCAAGAAGAATAAACCTTGGCGCTTGCATTGATGGTAGCACTGAAGAAAGCAGGCACTCTGCTATTCTCCCTTGGTGCCCTCATTCCCAATTAAAGCACACTTTGATCCCTGCCTAGTTACAGAGGTGCCCCAAGACGAAGGGAGACTTTCTCACTACTGTTTCTGTATTAAACAAATTAACTATACTTGCGAGGGGTTAACTAAGAAGGTATTGTGTATTTGGGACTAATTGATTGGATTAGTGTTACACCTGCTAAAAGGTTACTTCCTATAAGAGGAATATTCCTTCTCTCTCGGGGCAAAGAGATTAATACTGTGATAATTACTGCTAAGCGCAGCTATACAATTATTCTACCAGGAAAAGCGTTGTATAAAAGCTCTAATTGAGTGGGAGGATCGAATATTATCAGATTTACCAAGATATTCATTGTGATATATAACAAAATACACAATCACATTGCAATACAGGGAGTGCAGAATATTAGGCCAAATGGAGTGATTTTGACCACCTCTCCTCCTTTATGCCTGTTGTCTTACTCCAAGCTGTATAGGCCGAAAAGCTAATACCAATTAAGCATATTAGGCTGTATGTTGCATCTATGTAAGAGAAGGGGTGTGGATCTAATGACATCAACACCCTATATAGGTGTGCATAATTATAATAACTTCTTCCTTTTGCCAATAAATGGGTTCAAAAGAAGGACTTGACAGGCTTTAGAAAAGTCAAAAAAAATAGTGCGATATCTGCAGAGGGATGCAGACTCTTAAAATGCAAAGCTTCTGAAGCGTGATCAGCGAAACAATCATTCCAAATAGGTCAAACAGGGTCGAAGAAGCAGGTGTGGAACAACAAAGGCGCCAAAATAAACTGCCCATGAACTGAGAAAAGCGTTGTGTGCCAAGATGCCACTGCCACCCAGGTTGGCCATATTTCAGAGCTGCAACATCACTGGAGTGCCAAAGCACAGGTTAGGGAACTACTAAGGAGACCAGGCCAAGTACAAGGTGGAAGAAAAAAGAAAGGCTGAAAGACGACCACCACACAAGCTGAAACGCAAAGGGACGGCCAAGAAAATATGTCAAGACTGATTTTCTAAGGTTCATGGACTAATGAAAATGAGGAGTGAGTCTTGATGGGCCAGATGGATGAGCACGTGGCTGGATTGGTAAAGTAAAAAGAAGCCAGAGAGCTCCAGTCCGACTCAGGCGCCAGCAAGATGGAGGGGAGTACGGGTTGGGCTGTACATCACAAGATGAGCTTGTGGAGCCTTTTCGGGTTGAGGATGGAGTCAAGCTCAACTCCCAGTCCGGACTGCCAGGTCTGGAAGACCTTCTTAGCAGTGGTACAGGAAGAAAAGTCTGCACCCTAATAAAACATGATTTTCAGCAGGACAATGCCCATCAAACGCGTCAAGTACTCCACAGCGTGGCTTGGAAAGAAGGGTATAAAGAAGAAAAAACTAATGATATGGCCTCCTTGTTCACCTGACTATGAACCCCATTGAGAACTGTGTCCATCATCAAAAATGTGTGATTTACAGGAGGGAAAAACAGTACACCTCTCCTGAACAGTGTCTGGGAGGCTGTGTGGGTGTGCTGCCGCAATGTGATGTGAACATATCAAAAACATGACAGAATCCTGGATGGCAGGTTTTGGAGTGTCCTTGCAAAAGAAAAGGTGGCGATATTGGTCACTTATTTGTTTTGTTTTGTTTTTGAAGTCAGACATTTTATAATGTGAATGTTGAGATGTTATATTGGTTTCACTGGTAAAAAAGAAAATAATGAAATGGGTATAATTGCGTTTTTGTAAGTTGCCTAATAATTATGCACAGTAATAGTCACCGCCCCCCAACACACAGATATCCACCTAAAATAGTAACTAAAAATGAAAACAACAAAAAACTCGTCAAAATTATTCAGCTTTGATATTAACCCTCTGAGCGTTTGCACTTGGCACGGTTTTTTTCATAACCGTGCCAAGGCAATCGCGGCGGGAGCACAATCTGCTCCGCCGTGATTTCATGCTCAGCTGGAGTGGTAGTTAACATAAGCCTTATGCTGATGTGAAAGCGACGCCCCCATTTGACGGAGGCCCTATTGCGCCGCCTACCCCCGCCCCTTCGCGTCACTGGTGACCGATCGGGTCTGACCACGGAAGCAACGGCATACATTCTGTGCCCCCGACCGCGCTTATGAAGATGCGATACACCCTATAGCGGGCCTAGTTAAACCTGGGGCTGAGTTTTCATGATGCAATGAAAACTCAGCACCGAGTTAACTCGGGCAGAAAACGCTCAGAAGGTTAATGAGTTTTTTTGGTCATGAGAACTATGGTTGTGATTCAATAAATAAAACTATTCCTCACAAAATACCACTGCCTAATAATTCGCACTCATCCCTGTTTATAATACAATAATAGTACTAATAATGTATATTTTTGTTTTTGATCTGTTCAACCCACTTAGATGAGAGACTGTGACTTTAAAACAGCTGATTACCAACTTTAAAACATTTGTGTTACCCTGCATGAGTGCAGGTAGGAATTGGGTGTTCCCGCCAATTGATCACCATGATGGTATTGTTTTGGGTCGACCATCAAAGGTAAACGATGTGCAAAGTGGTGCAAAATAGAGTTGTCCCTCACGCATGAACCGCCACCAACTTCTCCTCAATCATTCATCGATCCACAGCGGTACCAACTAGAGATTTCCGAACTGTCGCGCGCGAAACTTTTCGCGGCGAATATCGTCATGTTCCGCTTTTCGACTCGAATAACCTTCGAACACATTGCACAATAATTAGTTCGCCCCCTATCTTTTAACATTGAACAAACTTTACCTGTGAGATCTCACGGAACTCTCATTCATAATCCAGCCAATCAGCACCCCAACCACCCCTCACGTACCATCTACCCTCCTATCACACAGCCAAGGAAGAGATGCATTCATTCCACATGCTGCCTGAGAGATGGAGACATGGACAAAGGTCAGTACACGGCAATGTGTACAACCTACAAAGGCAAGTGACACGGGCCAAATAGTTGTGACACTGGCACATGGTGGTGACATGCAAATGTGGTGACACGGGCAAAGGTGAGTGAAAACGGGCAATGCCATGAGTGAACTCGAAAACGACTCGAAAAAAAACCCGCCAAACGCGACGCTAAAGATGACGCTAAACAGCCAACATCGACGCGATAACCATTGACTATCAATTGAAATCCTCCTCTTTGGTGCGGAATTTATTTTGTGAAAAAAAAAAATTTTTTTCTTGGGAGTTTTGCCATGGATTCCTCACCCTCTGTACATGTCATTGTCCAGGTGGTTTAACCACCTTGAAAACATGTTTCCCAAACACTATTGTGCCAGAAATGGTCTCCTTTGTTTTTTTAATGTTTCGCCTCCCATTAAAGTAATGGCGGTTTTTGGCGTGTTTGACGTGTTCGCGAACTTTACAAATGTTCGCGTTCGCCGTTCGCGAACGGCAAAATCCGGGTTCGCGACATCACTAGTACCAACCAGTGTATGGGCACCCTAACTTGCCCCAGGATTGGGATGGGGTCTGTCACATGGTACCCTTTACCCATTTCCTGAATAGGTTAAAAGTGGTCCCTCAAGATATAGACACTGAGACCATAACAAAACATTTTTTTGAACATATCCCATCCCATCCCATCATGGGGTCTTCACTTACTCTATAAAATATTCCCTTGGTGTGATAATATCATGAGGGTAGGCCAGCAATGCATCACTGGTGCCAAAGTGTCGTTTCAGTCATGTGATGATAGATGTTCCAAAAAATTAAGATTTGTACTTGGGGCAGGTTAAAGTATGCCTTGAGTTGGGCGTTTAGCCCACTGAATCACCATGACTACCAGGCAACTAGTATTATTATGACAGAAGGAGTGCATGGTTTTTTAAACACAAGTTAAATACAAATGGCAGATTTTAATTTAAGACAGCTTCCCTTTATTAACACTTCTATGGGCTTATAGAATGTAACTAAACTGAAAGCTACTTTCAACTTCACAGCAGCCTTATTTTTCTTCATTGAGGGCAGGAAATAAATGTATTTATCAATGTGATGCACGGTGGCCTTCTGAAATTGTGTGAGACACTGCGTTATTGTCACTTGACAGATGACTGGAGCTTCACCTGCCACTCTCTGAAATGATCCACAGCTGAAAATGATTGCATATTGGCGACCCATTCTATCCAGCCAAATAGCAGCACTGTGCCTGGGGCTGCTTGCCAGACACAAGACCATCCGCATCTAAGTAGCCCCTGTGAACCAATCCAGTGCAATCATTGTTTATTCATCTGAAGACCCTTTGTCATTGTTCTGGGCACCTTGTCCCCTTCAGCGTGACATAACAACATAGAAGTTTATCTTAGGATATTACATTTTTTTTTATGTACCTCTAAGTGTGAAAGTCATTTTTCTTTTATCATTGTCTCTGTAGGGGGAGGTTGAGTAAGTAGGATACAGATTTTATGTACTCTGTCCATAAGAATTGCACAATAACAAAAATAATAATACTAATAATATTAAGCCTGTGATACACCAAAAGCATATATTTTATAGTATGAATTCTGAGTTAGTTTAACATTTTTTAAACTAACATTTAATCCACCTTTAAGCCTGCTGCTCCCTGAACATTAGATAAATGCCCTAACAGGGCAAAAAACCCTTATGTGTAACAACTTACCTAATCTTTAGACACAGAAAACAAAAATAAAAGAAATTAAATCAAAAGTCTTTATTTGTACATCAGACCAAGATACATACTTATAAAAACACTAATTAATATATAAAAAGCTCATCACATGTCAACATTTAAAAACACAAAACAATGGTAAAAAATATTTCAGAGAACCAATGTTAAAGTGTTGTGAATTCCAAAATGCAATATATACACATTAAAATTGCCATACAGTATATAGTTAGAAAGATAGTTCCAATCCGTTTCAATGAATCAATGAACTGTCACATTACAATCCAAATGTTAAAATCAAATTTCGTGTGTTACATACTTAACAATAACAATTTCATAGAACACTTCTAAATATACTGTAGGTCTAAAATATTGTACAGGGTCAGCAGGTGAACACCAAGATAATCCCAACATAGAAGGGAACAACAACCTTCAAGTATTCCTAGATACCCTAAACATGGTGTATAACCAGCTCCATATTTTCATTATAGTATTTCATATACAGATTTGTAAATGCTCCCTCTAGTGGCCATCTGAAGATTAAAGCTATTATTAATGCCTTACATTCACCCACTGCAGAGCTGACCTTTCAATTTGACAAAGTACATTGATAAACAACAAAAAGTTTTTCTTTCGAAAACCAAATAATTTGACTTGTGAATATATGTGTATAAAGGCACCCACAAGTCCGTAATAATTAGGTTAACTGCCATGTAAATAATTGTTTTTCAGTTTATTGTTGAGCAATGGAAAATATCAGTGCCCTTTGTGCAGCCTTTGTTATTATGGGTTGTAACATAGTTAACATACAGTAGGTGGACTTGTGCATGGGCTTGTGCATGAGTTTGAGCAGAAACATCTTTTTTCATTCTAAACATCTTCTCATTCTAAAACTTTAATTTAAAAATAGTAAGAAATCAATTTTCTTACTAATATGTATATTGACTTCTAATTTAATGTGGTGCTTAGATGGAGCGTGCATCCGTGTGCTGTGTGTTCCATGTAATGAGAGGGGTCTGGCATTGTACAGACTGATGTCACAATAGGTGACACTGTGTTCCATATTGTATACAAGTCACTCCCAGCAAACTTATCATCCAGCTGCTGCTTACTAAATCTAGGCAGTTGGAACTTTAGTGTTAACACTCATATAAGTAATCACGAGAGAGCTTTTTGGCTGACTTGTGAAACATATTTCATAGCTTATATGGTATTAAAGTCACATATTACTTTGTTACCTACTCCCAGCTTTAGTCAGTTGGATATGATGACTAAGTAATAGTTTTATGTAGGCTTAAGAGAAAAGGCAGGTTTTTAATTACGGTATTTCTACATTTCTTATACATCTATGTACTGTATACTTTTTCCCATGGCGGTATGGTTGTATTCAGTGCGAACCACGTGCACCCCTACCATCTAGCTGTGTATAACACTTCTATTGGTAACTACTACAAATGCATTGAAGGCTGGACCTGCTATCAGAGGAAGTGCTGTGATAACAGTCACAACACTCCTGGTGTACACACAATGGTGAATCAGTGTATTCCCTTCCTTTTCACTATTGCACTTTAAATACTTTATATGTGTATAAAGCATGCTCCTGCACCTTTATAATCTTGCATCTCACTATGGCATTTAGAGCACCATTATGAAGTCCAAGATACTGCACCACATAGAACTGCATCTTTGCCTTCCCCACCAGCATGCAGCTCATCATCTCTGTTGGCGAAGGTGCATTGTGCACTACTAGTTAGGTGCACTGCATGTAAGGATTTTACTTACAACACAGGGAAACATATGCAGACAGGAGACCTCCCATTCAGGGGAATGGGACACTATCCACTGTTGCGTCACGCATCATCGCGCAAGCTTTTTCCGCTTCTTTGCTATTCAAATGAATAAACTGTGGGCAAACAGTGGGCCAATTCTCCACCTATAATGTCAGCTATGGGTGGGTAGGTTTCAACCATACTGTCACTACCAATTCTGTTTGCACTAAAGGCAGCCTGGAGTTTATGGCTCCAAACACATATTTTCACTGAGAAAGAATATGATTTTAATTTAAAAACAATAGAATTTCTTTTTTTTCTGCTGGAAATGAAGAAACCGTTGAGCACACGCCATAAAAACAGATGCTACATTATGTATACACGGGGATGCTTTATGATTTGTTTTATTTTGGGCATAAATCTGTTTAGCTATATAATTGAATGTTAAGCTTAATGTCAATTTCAACAAATATGCAGCTTTCCAATTGTAAAGACAGGGCAGGAAATTAGTTTCCCATTGCCTGATGTAAAAGATTAGGATTGTAAAAATGAGTGCCGTGTGATGTCTTTGCATATTTCAATAGAAAAATAAGCACAGGCTTAGCATGACTGATCAGAGGTAAAAGCAGGATTCCAGTATGCTGGGAGCAGAGAGATTCCGGGAATGTAACACTGGCTTAAGGCCCCCATACACCTTACAATCTCTCCATACAATTTCTGTACAATAAAATTTTGTTCTACCAAAACCATGTAATATGAGGACCTTTCTAATCCTTCCAATCACCTTTCAATCACATTCCAAATCAGGGAGGCCACTATACTACACAGTTGTTGATAGATCTAATAGAGATTATATGGATTAATCTTAAAATGTATGGGGGGCTTTAAGCAGGCACAATTTCAAGGCATGGCAGCAAAGGTGCAGCTAAAAGCAACATGGCAGTGCAGTCACTTTAGACAGAGGGAAAAAAAAGTCTGTCAGTTAGACCATAACCAGGACTTGTGTTTCAGCTGCGGTGCAGTATAGTATAGTAACCTGTGTACCTTATGTTACCCTAGCTGCGCTGCCATACTATACCGCAGCTGCAATGCAAGCCCTGGCTACACTAGACTAGACCTGTGTGTGAAAGAGCCCTCACGAAAGAATCCTGCAATTCACTAGCAGTACCTGTCCAATGTCTGTTTTCTCTAATAATTTGCCTTTGCACACACCTACACTTGTGAACTTTGTATGTAACATGCTATTTAAGTACTTTTACTTTTCCAACCAGCTCAGAAATTCCACCAGTCATCTACTTTAACTGATTATCTAGTTACAACTGCTTGGATATCATCAGCAACACCATGGAACCCATTACTTTGCCATGAAACCCCAAGGCCGGGCTATGCCTTCATCTATCAACCCATAGTAAAATTGCATAGCTTTTCCAAGACATACTGTCTATTACAATATGGTGGACATTGGGGGCTGAGCGTCATGTGTGTTCAAGCCTAGCACTAGAAAACAGAGGTAGGCTGTGCTGCACAGAGGTAAGCCAAACAGTTTTCAAGTGTAATATGCTTAAAGATGCTGAGACCTGGCTCCAACATGATGTCCACTTTCAGAATAAGTATGTATTGCTTTATATTAGTGTCTACCTTCATAGTTCATATCAAACCTCCTAAAACTGGGGGAAATGTAAAAAATAGACATATATACACAATGCAGTGCATGCATTTATAACATGAAACCCCCAAACAAGCCATTAACATGAGCCTTTGCATTCTGTTCTCAACCAAAAGAAAAAGACAAGGACTTCTTTGTGGAACTTAACACAAGAGCTGTAATGCCACAAAGGACCATCACTAAAACACCTTACTGCTAAAAAGGTGAATTTATGTTGGTAGCATAGAACTTTGGCAGAACCGGGGTACACATTTGCTTGGTAGGTGGCTTTTAGAGATCAAATTTTGATTTAGAGATCAAATCTGTACATTATTACCAGTTGGACAAGACTGTCATTGCACATTTTAATTTAGATCACATTTCATATTTACGCACCCTGAAAATCGTTTTCGTTATCTGATGACAGCGGTATGCACACCGACATTCCTCAGTGCACCTGAAAAGAGACCTCAATCTGAAAACTTATTGACAAGTTAGGGGAGCTTCGGCTTCTATGCTGGTGGATTAGATGCTAAATGATTTATCTCTGAATCCACAAACACAAATATCCACTTTGATGTGAAGAGTCTCCAGTGTATTGAAGTACACAACACTCTGCATTTCCCACCAGATAATACATGTCAATCTAAGGTAGCTTTTCATGCCCTCAGGCAAATCACCTAGAGTGTAGCAACACAATGCACTATGGGCCCGCTAGGAAGGAAAAGGTTAATGATGTAGTGAATTTCTGTGTTTGCTTTTATTCTTCATCTTTATAAAAGTTCTTACAAAGCTTTTCAATATTTTATAGTACGTTCCACACAGAACCTCAGAAAACTTTGGGAAAAACATTTATTTAATGTCTTTATGTTCTATAAGTGCACATGTACACTAGTAACATATTTGTTAACATTTTAAATTTTAACCTATCTGAAATAAATCAGAGAAAAAATACATTTCTAAAAGAAAAAAAAATACAAGATGTTTTTTTACTCTGGGGAGTGTACACCTTCATGCCATCATAATTAAAACTAACGCACAGTATGTGAGTTACCCATAAAGCTTTCAGCAGGAGCAACAGCATTTTTAAACACAACACCAACCAGTTTTTTTCTCCTTCAAAAGATCACCTAACTGGCAAGAAAGAAAGCAACTACTGCAGCAATACTCACCTTTAACCTTGGGCTGTTGCCTGCAGTGCAACGTATTTTAAATAGATGGTGCCCAGAGCCATTCAACCTGGAAACCAAGGACAGTTCTGTGAATTCAGGGTGTCATATGCATGCCTTGTGAGGAAGCAACATCATGGCACCCTTCACGTACAGTAAAATGATGTAGAGAAAAGCCTATATTGTTACATTAGCACTGCGTTCTGCATCTGGAGGACTGAAACACAAAAGATAACCCACTGTGTCACATGACCCTTATGGTCTTGCCATGGTGAAAGGTTCCCTCCATAGCAGAAGTCAAGATTTTTGTATTTGTTAGAGGTTGTCCAAAGGGGGCTCACCAGCTGGTGGTGCTACTTAAGGTGGGTTTACACATAGATTTTTTCTTCAATCAACTGCCAATTCGATTTTTTGTTCGATGTTGTTGTCGAACATCGTTCGTTCATTTCTCTAATGTAACATTAGATTTTTTGTTTGTTCATCTCCAATATTGAATGAAAATGCATTTGAAAATACTACAACAGATAAAAATTTACCAACATGTTCGATGACCTTTCGAATGATTTTTTTTCTGAGGTCGAACAAAATGTATCCATCGAACAAATTGGCTATTCTAGATTTTTGTTCAATCAACCAAAAAAACGTTAGTTCTTCATTGAGCGAAGGAAAAAATCTATAAAAGTAAACCCACCTAAAGCTAGCCATACACGTGTCGATTCCCGAGCGATCGATCGACCATCCGATCGATTCCGGTAAAGCCACAGGCGTCGATCGATCGACCATACAAGTCTGTGCCCACCACCTTAGGCCACCGATTCCTGGACGATTCTGTTACCAGTCGATCGATTCACAAATGTCAATGCACCTTGATGTGTGCTCAATCGAACAGAAAACACCAACAGGTTGGTTCTCTGGCCGATCCGATTTGGGGGCCATGTCAATCAGGCGGGGTCGATCGGTCAAGGTGGGCTGCACTCGATTCCTGGCCGATCGATCGGCGTGCACGCGCCCGGTGATCGATCGGCCAGGAATCATGTGGGAAATCGACCTGTGTATGGGAGCCTTTAGCTTGGTTTTCTCTGGTTTCATTATCTTCTGATAACCTAACCCAAAACAAGTAAATAGAACAGGAAGTATTCTCTTAAGTGCAAATTTAGTGGACATAACCCAAAACAACCAATTCAAAGTGCTCCAAAGGTGTACACCCACCTTTAGACCAAGAACAATTCACTATGAGCTACCAAAAATTGGTAGACACAAGGACACAAGCTTCGAGCTCTAAAAAGTATACTGAACATCCTTATGTGGGTATCCAAACAGAACAGCTGATATGGGCTAATCACAAGACATTTCCTTACATATCTTATGGGATAAACAGCAGTGCCTACATATTTTTTTAGCTGTGCATTTGGATATAAATCTTAAGAGGAAGCAGCATCACAATTTTGGATCTATCTCTGTTTCACTGGTTAGTGATGACATATAAATGGTGACCAAGCTAAACCTTCCGTTCCTTGCCTAAAGCAACATTAAACTCTATTTCTGTCAGTTTTAATGTTTTTTTTCTCCCAACCAGAAAGACAGTGAAAATAGTAAGCAGTCGAAGTTTAAGTGTTCAATTACTGCAGACCTTTCTGATTCTCACAGAGGTTCAAAGATGGTTCCATCAGCTCGAGAAGTGCACATATGAAGAAAAAATATTAAATCTAAAAAGCTACTGACATTAGCCTAGACTTAGAATGTAAGTGAAAAGGGGAAGAAAATGTAAAACTGTCTCATGACCCAGATTAAAAAAAAGGGGGCTGCACACTTCTGAGTTATGATTTCGAAATACACTCCACAGTACAAGTAAAAGTTATGAATTAGGATAACAGGCACATTGGCATTTTTGGAGATTGAATTACATGTGAATGACTTAGCAGTTCACAGTCCCTCGTTATTCAGAAACAGGCCGGACATAGTTATGCAATCTGTGAACCATTAGAATTTAGTAATAACAAAGGTTCTGCCACAGTTTCCAGCTGGACGGTGCCAAAATATCTACAGCTTGGTTCATGTTTGCCCTTTTAGCCAATAGCATTCCTTCTATAACTCAACACTTTAGAAATACCAACATAATATCCATATGACCTAAAAGAAAAAGCTGTTAAAAATATAAAAAAAAAAAATACCTGCCGGAAATTTGGGAAGTTGACATTTACTCCAAGATTCTTAAAGAAACAGTTACAAAACGTTTTCATAATGCGTGTTTACAAAGAATTAGCAGTCATCATTGACATTTTGGAACATTTTTACAAATAGATTTTTAATCCAGGACTTTGCCCTGGTGGTAGCACATACAAGTGATGGTCTATGAAGGATTGGGTACACCCAGAAACAGCATTAATGTTACAGGAAGAGCAATTTTCGAAGGTAGGTAAGCATATAGGCAGAGGTTAGAGCAAGACAATATTGGAGTTGAAGTGCCAAAGACAGCAGATGATAAGATTCAATCTATGATTTAAATATCACTTAAGCTGGATCGTTAGGTTTGAGGCTGATTTCGCCAAAGATCAACCACATGCACACTTGAAGCGATCAATCTGCCACAAAAAAGGCCGTTAAGACCACCCCACACGCACCGAGAGGTGGCCTATTTTGCCACAGACCAAAATTTGCCGCCGATCAGGGGTGTCCACATGGGGCGACAGGGGTCGGCCAGAGAACGGACATGTCTGCTAATCTCTGGCTGATGCCATTAGTTTCAATGGAGGCCGGCGTCTCTATCGAAGCTAACGGCCGGTACACAAATACTGTGAGCGACGAAGTGCAGCGTGATGACGTTATCACGCTGCACTCCATCGCTGGTCTGTCGGCCCCCAATCGGTACGTATGTGGGGGCCCTAAATCTAATTCGCCCATCATATATCGGGCCATACATCGATTGGCCAAAGAATGGACATGTCTGTATTCTTTTGGCTGATCTCATTACTTTGGATCAGGACCAGCGGGTGTGCGATTCCCGGAACGACCGGCTGTGCGTGATGATGTCCTCTTCTTGGTCGATCTGTCAAGAAATCAGCATAAAATCTAAACATCTAAGCACAAATTTACAGATGGATTGGACTTTTAGGCCTAAGTGAAAGATTTCAGCAAGAACCCCCAAATTATTGCCACATTCTTCACAGAAAAAAAAATCAGTATCTACGATTCATTCAGATTCAGACTTAGAGGGCCATTCTAATTCCTAAGGGGTTAAGGAAAATGCACAGACGACAAACGGGGCTGCGTTGTTTGCCTATCTCATCGTAAATACAGCCACATAGATCTATATAACAAGGTATTGTTTTCCCCTATATGGCACATTAGTGTCTTCAATGCCAGAGGGTCCCTCAACATCTTGTAGAACAGAACAGCAGGGATCTATTTTATGTGCTCTTTGTCTTACAAGACTCCAGAGCAAGTGCCAGCTTAAATATGCTATACTTATTTAAACACACAGAGGGAGATCAGTGATTGAAGGCGAATTGAAGAAAGGAGCTAATGAAATAAATGGTTCTTCTCTGTGCTTAATAAAAGGATATTCAGGGATACACACCAGAGCCAATTTTGTAGGCTCACAATACCACAATAATAATGAATATCTATAAGGGTTAATTCACTAAAGCATAACATGTGCAGTGTTTTTATTACTGCGTGTTATTTCATCATTTTCTGAAGATAATTTCTTCAATTTCTTTGAGTCCATTGAGGGTTTTATTGCACTGATCAGCTGAACGTACTATTTTACATTTATGTTTACCATTGTTTTTTATATAAAAGTTAATGCACTAGGTGAGGAGACATTTTCATACAACGATTCAGGCTCGCTTGAGTTTTTGATCTTTCATATATTTATTTATGCTTACTTTAACATGCATTATTGTGCATGGTAGTGCGTTTTTCTGGCATTTTTCTCTTCTGCATGGTTACATACTTTTCATGCTCTTGACATTCATTAAACATGCTTTTAAACCTTTTGTTTTTTTAATTCACAACACTCTCCACCACACTGTATAGGTGTGATGTAGCCTATTGAATATAATTTTTCTTTTCTCATTTACATGTGTTGGGAAATACATAAAATTAATAGGTAGGAATGGACCCTCTGAATAAATACCCTGCTCCCCTTAAAATAAGGCATCCCCCCAAAATAAGGCACCCTTACATTTTTGCCTTATGCTGAAATATAAGGCATCCCCCCAAAAATAAGGCACCCCCAAGATACAGTACTGTAACTCTGGACAGGGGGGGTAAGAGGGGGCAATCAAAATGACACAGGAGGATCAGAAGGGGCCATTCTGATTCCTCCTCTGATCCCCCTGTGTCATTTTAAGTAATCCCCCCACCCTGATACCCCAGTGCCGTATTCTTCTTCAAAAATAAGACTTCCCCTAACAATAAGACTTAGGGCATCTTTGGGAGCAAAAATTTATATTTTCAGGGAAACATGGTAACTATTTTATTCCAAAACAAACCAATTACAAGTCTATGTGGTATTGATGATTGGAAACTAGATGATTTAATTGGAAAGGACAAATTTGGGGGCCCTGCACACTACACTTTCACTTGAGTACTGAATAGCACCCCAGTGCTTTGTGCATAAACGTACTGAAGGACTTAAACTATTGAAGCTGCCCGCTTCAGTGCATTGCAGGTCTGATTTTTAGATTCCTGTGCGGACATGTAGGTACCCTGTAGCACTTTATATGTGTGAATTGTGAATGGCAAAATGCAAATGTCCTCATAGGAAGGCACATTTTACCATGCAGTGTTGTGATTTTTTACATTCTTTGCAATTATGCCGCAACAGAATCACAATGGTGGCCAATTAGTGGGTTATCTATATCCTTGTATATCAGCTTACAAAATCTCACGCTTAACCAAAAGGAAATAGCTACAGATGTGACAAAAAAAAGGGCACAACTACCATACTCCCACCAGTGACATGCTCTTCCATAGGCATTGGTGGGGTGGTGCTAGATGCTGTCTTTTTTTTTTTTTTTTTGCAAACTGGGAAAGCTTTCCCATCTAGAGAGACACAGCAAATTGTTAAAATTTGTCCTTTGAGTTTAGGTCTGCTTTAACATTACAATTTAACTTAATGTAATAGACTCCCTAGAGCCTAGAAAGGATTCTACCACTGACATGTGGGCATGTACACAAATTCAAAATTTTTTGCTGGAAATTATCTTTTGTGATCATAAGGAGTATGGAGAGAGAGGATAGATTTGCTTTTACTCTGTACACTAACTATATAACTAATACTACATGAACCATTGCAGTGCCCTAATGTGCCCTATGCCTGAAGCTGTTCTGGTAAGATGTTCCGGTCTCACATCCTCTACAGGTGATAGGAACAGATTCAGTCCTTGTTTAGGCGGAGACATCTCATTATTTGAACACAAGTATGGACCAGCTGAAACTGAAAGGTTATTGCAAAATGCCAGAATATCTTCTTCAAGTTGTGTGAACATAGATTTAATGATTAAATGTTCTCAACTTTTTACATTTTTAAATGTTAGGAGGTATAGTACAGAAGGAGCATGAAAATAAAAAAGTGTGAAGTACAAAAAAAAAAGTACAAAGACGGCACTTTACATGAGATGACAGCAAAGGCAGAAGAGGGGGTTACATATGGTTTTCAGAAACTGACAACCAAACCCACACAATCTGCAAATGTCAACTGTAGAACCTCTGTATTTACAAACCTTTATCTTTCTTTATAAAACCTGCAAATGTAGATTTCCAGTCCAGTAATGCAGTCCACTAAGTAACACTCTTTGTTTACACATTTAGTGGTTTACTTGATGAAGCATCATTAGCAATTCCCAGACATTTTACAAGAAATGCAATATTTTGTCATGTGACCCTGTTATCCCTCAGCCCTCCAACCATTGCTGTATGTCTTCCTAGCATGTATCCTCAGCCTCCTAATTGCAAGTAAAAAAATTAAAGTGTTGTTCCTCATCATACACAGTTGCTTTGCTCTTCAATAACAGACTCTGAATCCTGAATATGAGCAGCATAATTATGTTTCATTTTCATATTATTACACATTTTATCCTGCGCTGCGCTGTGTAAAATGAGCATCCCGCTGTTTATTTTACATGATGATTATGACTACCATTTGTAATAAAGTGCAGAATATTTACCAAACCTAAGTGCAGCTTCCAGCACAAATCTCTACATCTACATGGCATACAGCATGACATAGGCAATGGTCTATATCTGCCATATTTCAGTGAGAGCTCTGAAAACCTTTATATTATAGAGCTTACAATAAACCTCTCAAAAAGGTGGCTTTACACTCAGGTTTTCACAATGATTGGTTAAAAATAAACTTTAACTGCTATTCCCCCCTCCAGTCCAGTGATGTTCTCAGCAGTAGGCCTATTCTGTATGGCTGGTGGACACATGGTTTCTGTCAGCCCTGGCTGTCATGGACACTCCCACTGAGCTATGTCTTCATGAAGACTGAGCTTTCCCTGTCCGTATCTGGAAATCTCTCATCCTTCCTTCCTTCCTTCTGCAATGCTCATTCCAAGAGAAATACCTGTTGTATGCTTTTGCTGTAAGAAAAACTGAACATGTGTTTGGGATACAAAAAGTTGGGATTAAGGGCCATTTCACACTATATGCGTTTTTTAAAGGCATGCCTTTTTTATAGGCATGTGTTTCCGCATATATGAAAAAAAAGCATGCGTTTTTGACATTACATATGTGTTTGCGTTATGCATTTGCATTTTTGACCAAATTAATGAAAAATGCAGAAAAAATAAGTCAAAAATGCATACAGCAGTGCGTTTATAAAAACGCATGCGGAAACGCTGCGTTTTTAAAAACGCAACGCATACAGTGTGAATGGTAACATTGGTTGTCTATGTAAAAACACGTGCAGTAAAAAAACGTGCGCGGTAAAAAAACACACCGCAACGCATATAGTGTGAAATGGCCCTCAATGTTGGCATCTGGAGACTTCATACATTTCATTTCAAGTATGGAGTGTGTCAATAAGAATTTATGCCAAAGGGCAAATTTTATTTTGGGTACTGGTGTTAGCAGGTAGACCATTATCTACAACAGTTCTTTTTTAAATGGCAGTTCTTTTTTAAATGGCAAGAGAAAATACCATTAATCTGAGTTTAAAGAGAACAATGCATGTGATTACGTGAGTGTATACCAATGACTGAAAAGGCATGGCAGAGAAACCCTGTTTCCCACTCACCTCCATCCGTCTAAGGTACCAATCCCGCTGCCTCCCTATGGTGCTTATTAAATGCTCCTTTTCCCTATTCGGCCTGTATTTTAAGATGAGCTTTTACTAGTAACAGCGTTTATATGATCACTAAATTAAATATTTCACCTTTTTGTGTTTATTTCTGGCCTTCCAGTGGATTTAACCATGGTGAAAATGAAATATGGAGGCATGTATTTTTAAGGTGTACATATATAAAGAAATAGTTTTTGCTTCTTATGGAAATGATCTCTAGAAGTCTCATGTAAATTAGTTACCAACAGCTCTTTCAGTGTATCTGTAGTTTATGACCATTTGTAAACCAAAAAAGAAAAGAAAGTATGTTCCTGTGGGGTCAAGCCCTAAGGCGAGACCGAGCAGGTTTAGGGAATTTTAAGGCAGCATAAGAAATACCACTCTTTAAGAAGTCCAACATCGTTTTATCTACCGTCCATGGCATTGTGAAAGCAAATTTCCAACAAGGTTTAGTACATGTTTTCTTCACATATCTTTGGAAGTTAGATATGAGTACTCATGCATACATGTTTTGACGCATTTCACAAACAAACGTTGCTTCTTCAGGAGATCAATGCACAGGTACCAAGGTCTAAGGGATGAAGAGAGGAGGGATTAGTCAGATCTTGAGGACCGATCTAGGCTTGCATAATGTCAACAAAGGTTCACAAGAGGTAAGTGTTTACTTTCTGTATCCATCTATATTCCCTTAGTCCCAGGGGGAGGACAGTAGATAAAATTATGTTGGACTTCTTAAAGAGTGGTATTTCTTATGCTGCCTTAAAAATCCCTAAACCTTCTCGGTCTCGCCTTTAGGGCTTGACCCCACAGGAACATACATTCCTTTCTTTTTTGGTCTATTTTGTTGGAGTGATGGCATGTTCTCTGGAATATGGCCATTTGTAATGTGTGCATAGTCCTAGAATGTAGTTAAGGCATTAAAGTTGCCATGTGAAAGGCTGCATTTAATCAAATAAGTTCATAACACCAGATCTATAGGGGACCGTTGTTTCCATTATTGCCAGTTAGACACAAACCAAATATATTCACTAGGTTTCATGATGTAAAAAAAATCAGATTTACTGCATTGTCACTTTAGAAGTTTCTGTTGCCATTGACAAAGTAGACTTTAGGTTAAGGTAGGTTCAGGTTCTGGTGTAAGACAGATTGTTGTGCTGCAAAATCCAGAATGTTACATGGTGTGGACCAGAGAAAAAAAAATCCAAGAGCAGTTTACTGCTCAACTAGACTGACAAATCTTTTCTCAAATATATTCACCAATTCAGTTGTCCACAAATGAATAATACAGTACACAGGGAGTGTATTTCTGAATTATAGTCTCCCTGATTGCAAAGCAGGTTAGAGCTTCCAAGCTGCCAACGCTAAAAAGAGATGAAAGATGGCAGAAAATGTTCTGGAGTTTGATAAGTGATGGAGTAAAGTGCTGTTACATTAATATGTTGCCTGCCCCACTAGCACCACGGGGGTTAATGTACTCGCAGTATATTAACACAATCACTTTTTGACCACACTGGGAAGCTATCCCAAGGCAGTTGAACTTTAATCGAGTGAAATTCTGTGAAGGAACATATTACTGGTACCAGATGTATTTTATAACCCCTCTCTTTCTCGTTTTCTTTTTTCTTTTTTTCGTTCAGCCCTTCAGAGATGCAAACTTATTTATGAAACCAGCTCTCTCCGGAATGTCTGCAGCTTTGTGTTGTTGAAAGAAATGTATGTACTGATGGGAAAGAATCCAGCATGGGGTTTAAATAGTTAACAGGCACTGATAACTAAATATACTGTATGGGATCCATCTTAATTATTGTCCAGAAGTTTTTTCTGCTTTTGCGTGGTGATTTTTTTGTCAATGCAAGAGGAAAAAGGTACATTAATGAGAAACTTTAAAGGCTTGTTAACAATATCCTTTCATCAATCACTAGAACCGTCAGAGAACAGAGCTCATGTCAATTTTCACCTCTCTACACGGCTACCATTCCTTGCCTTTTGAGCACTCTTTAGACTAATATATAGAGCCTCGTCTGGGCAGACTTGAGGGTGATGGAGCCCAGGCCTTCTCCATCTGTCTGCAGCTGGTGCCACTTGGTCCAGGATAGTTTTGGACTAATGCCCTGAGCCACTTAAAGGCATATCAGTACCTGTACTATTGTGCAGGCCATGCTCTTTGGTTTTGAGCTGCCACCTAACACGTTACTTCACACACAGCTGGGGCTGTTGTGGATCAGCAGAGATCTGTGCAAAGTTCACCTTGTCTCTAATGAACACAGAAAAAGAGATAAAATAAAAAGGGAGGTGAAGTATAACTTCCTGTCACTGCTCACTAAGGCTTGTTCAGTCTGCAAGCTTTCCAGTTACAGAAATTATCCATCCAAGTTTTAACCTGATTTACATAGCAGAGTTGGTAATAACAGTAATGGCAGCACATCAAATGTGTCCAAATCCTAAGCAAAGCCAGCAAACGTGGATCCAGAACCTGGAAATGTCCTCTTGGCCAGTGTAAGATGTTGACTATGGCACAAACAAGGACAAACTTAGCAGTGTTTGTTCATTTTGAGTGGCACAACACGTAGCAACTCAATACAAAAGTCTGGTCACACTCTGCTCTTCTACTCTTCCATGCAACTCAAAAGATCTACTGTCTAAAAAGTTGCAAAGAAAGAGGAGAGGGGGGCGAGGGATAGTGTGTCTAGGATCAAAGATCCAGATACAAACTTGGCCCAAGTACCCATCTCACAATATTTTCCCAGGAGACCTGGGACAGGGGGACTTTCGGGGTTGAGAGTCTCATAAGGGGTCAAAGCAAGTATGGCAGAATATGCATGAACGTCAATTGGTAG
>CM070037.1:59069693-59079909 GCA_036250615.1 Ptychadena robeensis | reverse complement strand
GGGCCAGCCCCGTCGGTCAGGCTGCGCTCCCCTAGCCACGCCCGGTCCGCTCCGTACATCATTTTCAGGATGCGATTTATTGCCGATCGATCGGTGACGTAACTAAAGATCGGCTACACAAATAGTGTGATCGGAAATGATGGAAGTTGGAAAAGGCCTTCTTGAGTCCATCAATAGAAACGATCGCATGTCTCTAATAACGTCCCTTGATTCCAGATCATTTGACTAACATTTACAGACATGTCCGATCCCTGCCTGATCGATTTTTCGCCATTACGGTGGATCGCATACTTTATGCATGCATCGATTTGTGAATGATCGATCACTATGATCGGTCAGAAATCATATGGAAAATGAAAAGGTGTCTATGGCCAACTTAAATAATTGACCCTAAACAAGCATGCAGCTAGAAATGGTAACGTGATCTAGCTAAGAATCCAAAATATCAGTGCAAGTAGTCATGAAGACTACATGTTTTCTGAGTTCAAGTGTCCTCTAAATGTCATCAAAGTTATATGTGACAATATGTTTTAACTATTCGATGGTAAAAAATAATAAATCCCTCAATTATATAATTCTATTCTAGTTCTTTATTATTTTATATGATTTAGTGTATTCTTTGCTATACTGTGTAGAGATCACACTTTATTAGTGCATTAGGCTTATAGACTTTATGCTTCATGGTGCATAAACACACAAATATACATATTTTCTGTGCAATACTTATCTTACATTCTCCTGCAGAAAGTTCTCTATCATAGGTTGAATGACAGTGACATTCAATTTACTTCCTGAGGGCTTAGACTGTCGCTGCCCCTCCCCCTGTGGTGCATCCTCCTCATAGGAAAGTAGGATCTCTCATATGTCAATATGGGCGGTGGTTAGTACTGTCGTAACGGATACTCACAGAGGACTTATAGGCACTTATTAGACATTAAAGCCTTCCTAAAACAGAAGGTATTTACAGGCCTCAGTCCAGTGGTTCCCAAACTGGGGGGTGGGTCCCCCTGGGGAACGCCCGAAGGTATTCCGGGGGGCACCAACCCATTATTCTAAACCTGTGTTTGAATGGGGCTTGATAATGTTCCTAAAAAAAAGGGGGGGGGGGAAGTTTAGGAAACACTGCCGTAGTCCATCACAAAGAGCATGGAAACCATGGCTCTATGGAGTGGGGCTTGGGACCTGAACACAGAGGAACAATCATGAAGGTTATGGTGAGAAGGGATTAAAGGAATCGAAAAGCCATCAACTCGAGCAGTGCATAGCACAATCAAGCCTTCTTAAAACAAAAGGTATTCACATGATCCCTTACATTACAAATCCCAAACATGAAGAGGGAATGTCCTCATTTCAGGACAGTGGGTGGAGCTATGTGCATCATTTCTTTAGACCTTATCCAAATGCCAAATGCACATCCACTGGTGTACAGTGCAAATATAGCCTTATGGTATGGAGCTTTTTATTCCAAAATGCATACAGCTGTGGATAAGCACAGGAAATTAGTAAAAATGTTATGTTTGTTGCGAGTGTGTGTGGAGGGTGTGGTTCTTCCAAGTAGAATATAACAGCATTTAGAGACATAGATGCCTAGAAAGCACTGCAGCCCCCGGTCACTTTTCCAGCATCCAACTGTGCCAGATTAATGGGGGTGTTTCTGAATGTACACTGAGTGCAGGGGCCCAATACTGGAGTGGCTAAAGGGCCCATGTGAATGCTGCCTTAGGAACATCTGCCAATATATACTGGTATGTATATATGTGCATGTGTGTACTTTAAACACATAAAACAAATCACAACAAATATGAAAACCCAAATTTATTTTACTTTGAAAAAGCAAAGCATAGCTAACAATTGCCATTTTTAGCAACCCAATACCTTCTTGTCGTATCCCGTTTTATTTTTACTGGCATGAAACCACAGAAAACTACAAAGGAAGCCGGCAAAAAAAACCAAAAAACTGTTATTTGTATCTTTTCAACAACTATTTAAGATATGAAAGGCAGTGAAAAATATCTTAACAGACATCACAATAGAGCTTCCTTTAAAAATATTCCAATATGTTTTTTTTGTGGGTCTGTGTTATTTGTGACAATGACATATGTGAAACATTGTTCTGGAAGCGGAGACATCAAAGATTAGGTGGGAATGCTGGGCATCGAGCTTGGCAGAGGGACAGGATCTCTGTACAAGGCTAGGCAGACAGGGAGGTGTGTATGCCTCTGCTGTGTTTTATGTTGACTTTAGTAGCACGCAAAGCTACACTGTCCTCTTCTATTAGCCAGATGCTTCCTTGGAGGGGCAGTTGGACCTAAGATCTGCCACGCCTCTCCCTCTCTTTTCCTTACGTTAATGGGCATTAAAAATGGAACAAAACAAGACTGGGGATGGGAATAAACTACAAGCCCGACAGGAACAGTCTGCTGTATTCATTCTTCTGTAAAATGTAAAAACAAGACCGAGCACACTAGCTGCATCCCCTAGGAGGTATGCAAGCCTTTCTAATATAGTGGTGCCACTTCTGATGCTGTATTATAATGATATGTCAATCAAATATTTACCATTTTCTAGGATTCTACTCTAATGCGCAAAAACTATATCACTGTTATGTGTTTTGGCTGTGGTACAACTGAAGGTGAAGAATGCTGAAACCGTTTTCATGTTGCCTTCATGTTTTTCTCATGTGACAATAGCCACAGCTTCATGTGATTTTTCTTGCCACCGCTATAGTTGCCAATTTTTCCATCACTGCAAATCACTCTGTGGCAAGGTATGATAAGTGGCACCTGGGAGAAAAACAAAAATAGAGAAATACATGTAAGAGCTATGTCAACCTTGGAAAATTATATTGTTTGCCTATAACAGTGGTGGCAAACCTATGGCACGCGTGCCATGTGGCCCTCTCTCTGGGCATGTGAGCTGTCAGCCAGCACAGAGGAAAGGGCTGGAGCCTATTGGCTCTCAATGCTGTCAGTTCTCTTCCCCTCTCTTCTGATTGCACACAGCACCCCAGACCCTCTCCTATTCCATCTTATAGGAAAGTAAAGTGTGTCTGTATAAGAGTTGTGTGTGTCATTTAGGTTATATTGCCATGCTGGCACTTTGAGATAAATAAGTGGGGTTTTGGGGTTCAGTTTGGGCACTTGGACTCTAAAAGGTTCGCCAAAACTGGCCTATACTGAGTGGAGAGAAAGAGCAGAGCATATGAAGAGCCAGGCCCTTATTGATGTCCAAGCACTCATGTTCAGCATGGACAATAGAAAGGTCAAGTACCCAGTAGGTATCAATGCACAGACTACAGACTGCAAAAAATTATCGAACATTGAAATTGGTCCACATGCAAATAATTAACATTCTATAAAAATAAAGAAAAAACAATTCACACACATCTGCCATATTTCACAGGCAAGGAAGTGACAACAACTCAATATCTATTTATATCAAAAAAGATTAATGGAAGGAGAGACCAAGAGCTCAGTTCATCCCTCCATTGAGTTTTCCTTTACCTAGGCAAAGGCAAGGGGACTTTTGAGAGGCCACCCTAAACAAAGACATAATGAAGTGATCTTCCCAAATACACTACCTAACAGGGAGTGTGAGGACATACTTACTTGTGCTTTTTATATAGGTTTGTAAAAACGCACACGTTTATTTACTGCGCGCGTTTTCACATAGACAACCAATGTTACCATTCACACTGTATGCGTTGCGTTTTTAAAAACTTACTGCTGTATGCATTTTTGATAAATTTTTCCTGCATTTTTCATTCATTTGTTCGAAAACGAAAATGCAGAAACGCATGCCTATAAAAAATGCATGCCTTTAAAAAACGCATATAGTGTGAATGGGTCCTTAAAGACTGATTTCTAGGTAATTTTAGGTGGCACGACCCATATAATTGCATTCCGCTTAACAATGACGATTTGTTGATAATCACTTATTGCTATGACCATCAGCATTGAAGGGAGCATGATATTGTGCAATGCTTCAATTGCTTACCAACCCATTGTAAATGATTGCCGGACATGACCAAGGCTAATGATCACATTGACAGCGGTTTTTGTGAGAATGATCATAGGAAGTCAAGGTCAACTACAAGCAATTTCTGGCCTCATGATTGCATATACTCATACACTGTGTAAAGCAGATTGTGGTGGAAAGCAAAATCACACTGCTTGGACTTTAGGAACTAGGAAATAAAGTAGTATTATGTCACACATATATAATACATGGATTATATGCTGATTAATATTGAGCATTAACCAATTACTTCAAAACACAAGAGATAAGGTAACTGCAGCATTGGGAACAGCCAATGTTATTCACTAACTAAATTGTCTCCTGTAAATGTGTTTGATGATGTTTTATAGAAGTTTTATGCACCCAGTTAGACCCCTGAGAGCAGCAGAGGTTCCAGTGAATGTAGACAGGGTTTACAATAATCAGTTGCATCACATAACTTGATTAACCCCTTCATTAAGTATGTATCACCGATTCCCTAAACAGTAACACGGAACACAATGCGAACATCATAAATCAAAAAGCACAACACAGAAGCGGCAAACCCCAAAGGGATTTAGCAGCAATTCATGTGACATCACGGTATATAGTAATGATAACAAAAATAAACTATTTCAACTGATATTATTAGTTACTAGTAGGACTTTGTTCTAAGTGGAACTCCAGCTGACACCATAGCTGAAACAATACAAACTACTTATATGAAGAAAAAAAGACTAAAGCATTATAAGATTCCCACAAAGCAGAGACCCGCCTGTACTGCTGCCCCGAAGGCCTGAACCATTTCATATTTCTTCTTTGTCAGGACATTTTATATTACTTATAGACCAGGAACACTATTTATTGCTGGATGTCATCATTGCAATGTGTTCCTGTTGCAGTGGTTCCTGAATGCTCCATGTGAATAATGAATGTTCTGCTTTATCTGCATGACAGCTATAAAATTTCAGATATTATCAACACTCTCCCAGAGTTCAAATATAACATCACTCCACACCCCACCATACAATAAAATTATGACCTAGGTCATCCCATAGGATTACATGAGGCCACAACAAAACCAAGGACCCTTGTTAAGGCAACTGGGCATAACTGGATCAAACTGATGTAGATATAGTACATATTAGCTACAAAAAAACTAAGTGAAAAGTCATAAGAATTGGACGGCATCTACTAATAGGACACTTGCTCTGATGACAATTCTCTAACATTCTGTCATGTTGGTTTTACATAAAACCATTGGGTGTGGCATAATTGTGAAGAATAATTACAATCAATAAGGTAGGCATACATGGACCGATTTTCACCCGGTTTTTTGGCCGATCAACCGCCGTGCACGTTTCTGCCGGTTGCCCAGGGGTTGCTCGGCCGCAAATGGGGTGGGCCCATCTGAACAGATTGTCCAGGAATGTCCCGCATGTCGGATCACATGGTGATCTGACATGTCGGTAAATTCCTGTCCGTTCCCATTACTTTGGATGGGGACCGCACACAAAGGGTGTCCACCGATCAGCTGAGGGGCCAATGCCTCATCTATCGAGGGAGAATTGCCTCATTTATGGCCTACCTTAAGAGATTTTCTCAAATTTTTAAAATACATTACACAGGAGGTAAGTGTCCACAACTTCATTCCCATGGAAGGTAAATCTTACTACGGCTAACTCAATCTATAAAGGGAAAGTTCAGCAACTTGTGAGACTGGATCTCTGAGTCTCGTCTCCCCTCAATCCGGCAAACATCTCCGGGGGAAGAGAGGGGGGGGGGGGTGAGCCTCCTCTACTCTCTCCCCAGACGAGTGCGCGGATAGGGGAGAAGACATCTGGGCATCGGGAAAACATTTTGGATGCCCACATGCCGCCCCTGACATGCTATCGCCCAGGTTGCCCATGCCTTAAACCGCCACTGCATTTGGGCAATAGACTCACCATACGTAGGTGGTGCATTTCACATATTTCTATAGTAAATTTGCTCATGAAACAATTTGCCTGGATAATAGCTTTAGGTAGGCCATATTGTTTTCTAAATGAGCTTTATTATTACTAACACATTTCCTGATCCCAAGACTAATAAACATCTTATTTGAATTTTTATTGCGAATATCGGCACTTTGAGACTAGTGTTATATTTTCATAAGCTCGAATACTCAGGTAAATTTTCCGTTTGATCGGCGATCAGGAATTGACTGCTAGGGAATTGTCTTTGTGCAAGTTCGATGTCGCCGTGACATTGCGATCACAATATTTGCATGTACAATTGCCGATATTTGCAAAAAGTACAGGAGATCTTGCATTTTTAAATTTAAATGTATTTGTTTTTGGAGAATTTTTGGAGAATAATTTAGAAATGTCGCGAATTAGAATATTGCCTATGCTATGCTCATCACTAATTATTTTGCTGGTCCTTGTTACTGCTTTTCATTGCTCAGGCCCTTCTTCTGCATACTGTTTTCTGCTCCCTTTTGGACTTTCATCCTTGATGGTACATCACTTAGAATCATTCTCCCCTCTTTCTTCTGTTTTTCACATTTTAAATTGACAGCCACAAAAACTGACAAGTCAATATTATATATCATATCTCAGTGTATACAACAAAAGACATTGAGTAGGTACACAGCACAGGTCAGAGGGCAGGCAAAATAGGTGTCCACTCTCAGCAATTTAAGCAAAAACAACTGTGCCAATGAAAGGCAATAACAGGGGGGAGAAACATAATATTTAAAGGTAATTAAGCCTAACGAATTTTGTATTATTTGTAATTAATGAGCTGGGAGTTATTCAGCTAACACCAGATGTCAAACAAAGAAAGTCTGAGATCAAGTCACCGGGCTTGTTCGCACCGTGGCTAAGTCATATGAGCTTCTATTACACTCAGAGCTGTGCAATGAACGGCCTTGAAAGGGAACTAAAGGCAGGCAGGGATTTCAAGTCCTGTTTACAATACATAGGACAGGAAAATGGTGTATTGTACGTAATTGCTTCATTACATCTTGTACGATTAGCGAACCGCGATCAGCAGTTAAAAACTGAGCTTGTGCTTGGATTTCACTCTTTAGCCCCAAAGCTATAATTTCACCCTTTTAACGGTACACTTCTACACACAGACAATAACAGTCATTCGCCATTACTAGTAATACTATTAAAAATGATCTTATTTACTGTCCCAGAAAATTCAAGAGGCCAATAACAACATGAAACTAAAATAATAGATTTGCATATTAAAACATGCATTTGATACAATTGACTTTTACACAATATGTCTTTAAATCAGCTCAGCTAAAATGCAAAGATTTCATGCCATCATTCTTTTAAAACATGCTGTACCTTAAAACATTAATAAAGCCGTTTCAAGTGACTGATGGGTTACAAATGAAGTTGTAAAAAGGTGTGTGTCTGCCTTTTTATATGTCGGGTTGATTTAACATTTAACTATTGTATCATCTTTCACAACTTCAATAATTGCACTTTTAGTATCTTCTCAATACCATTAAAGATATAAAACGAAAAAAAAAAAAAATCTAGGACTCTTTCCAAATGGTATCAGGCCAAAAACTGAAGAGCCAACAGAAAATCCTGACTCTACAACTGATACCTTTATTCACACTTAAGGCGACCAGTGATTTTGCCCACCCTCCCTAAATGACACCATCTGGTGCCTGGACCTCCTATGGAATATAACAAAGAATTCAGCGCCGCACCTATGATTCCCTTGTAAAACCTGCAAATTATGACCACCTGTTCATTATTACTAAAGAAATAGGCGAGGAAATAGCAGGATATTTGTTCATAATGTATTTTAAAAGACAGACGTTAGGTGGGCAGTGGAATGGACATTAAACATAAAAAAAGGATAAAAAATAAAGCTTGTGCAACAGAAATCTTTTTTTAAAGCAAATTATAATAAATGTTTGCATTATATACGTGAAATGAAACTCCCTTCTACACTGCATATCATTTTTTAAAGACTCTTAACAACGTTTATTAAAATGAATACAAAAATAGATTTTTGTTGATAAGTTGATATGCAAAAAAACTGAGAATTAAAGGATAACTAATATCATATATCATTGCCATCCCCGAAAATGCTGAAAACAGATCTTATCTACACACGCTGCCTCTGGGTATTTTGACGAGAACAAAAATTTTTATCCACCAAATTTATCTGTACACGATAAAGATATATTAAACATAGAAAAGGAAAGACTGTATAATTTTTAACCCCTTAAAATCCTCACCTTCAAAGCTCTGACGAAAATTGGTATCACATTACATAATATGCTATTATCATAACCAAAGCAAAAAAGTTACAGCTTGATAAACTTGAGATTAAAGCAGGGTACAGGCGGCTCGATATTCAAGCTGTCCGATGTACCCTCATCACGCTGCTGTCAGATATTGGAGGAGCCGGGGAGAGACAGTCCTGCTCTCCCCTGGCTCAGCCGAGCTTTGCCTGGAGACCTGCGGTATTTTGGCACCAAAGATCACAAAGCAACATTGGGGTAAAGCTGTATCAGGGATGTTTCTTGCACTATGCAGAATATGCATGGGCATAGGGCTCTTGGGACCACCAGGGGCCCCACCCTCTGCTCCATAAGCCCCATGTACAGGTCAATTCCCGATTGCAGCCATTGGGGTATTCACCATCTTCCTAATTTCATTCCGTTGGGTGGGTGTGCGATGCCCGATCCCGGGGGGGGGGGGGGTTTGCTGGGGGGGTTGGGTTACTGTATCACATGGAGCCCCAAAGAGCTGGAAAAACCACTGCTGTATTACCACTAGATTTGCACCTGTTGTCTTCCTCTTAAACATTCCATCACTGAACTATCTCCATTAGTCCTTCTAAGGATCAATTGCTCCATAGTTTAACAAAAGTAGATAATGTGACCATGTACCTACTTCGATTTGTCCTACCTCTTCATTACTCTACAAAAACTCTTCTGAGATCTCATCTTGCATTTCATACTTCTCTACTCACTTTCACCTTTTATTGCATGCCGGTAACTGTGAAAGTGGAAGGTGTACCATGTTGTGAAATGCTCTTCATTATGCATTTCCAAATATTCTTAATCTTATGCATGTGTTGTCTTTTGCCATTTTTAAGATATTTGCCAAATTAACAAAAATGTAGGGACAAGCTGCATGGCTTTATTTTTATTCTTCTAACAAGGCTTCTGCTTCTTCTATTACTATGTTCTACCCACCCACATTGACCATAACAATGAGGATTTACTCTTCCTGTTGACAACCTTTTTACATAATGAATAATGTAGCAGGAGGACCAAAATCAAGGAGTATGAGGTCAAGAACTCCAACACAGTGATTTAGCCTACCAGAATTTAGACAGCAAGATCTTCCTTCTGGGGTCCCCAAGGGATCTTGGGGACAGCCTACTATTAAAATTCAAAGTTTAAAAAGCACTTGGGTACATGTCAACATTACCAAGTCACATTATTATTTTGAATACAAAAAGCACATCTTTCTTGCCATGAATAATAGATTTATGGTCTCAAGCTCCCTCGTGTGACTTAAGTTCTTGGCAAAGATCACATAGTTTGTAACTACTAAAAGCATAGCTGGTGCTTCACATCATTAGATAGTGCAGATGTTTTACTAGTTTTTTTTTTTTACCAAGGGTACAATGTTGTTTGTCTAAAGAATATTGACACTTATTTAAACTTTTGGGATATAATGGTATTTGTCTTTAATAGATTGTGATCCAAATGTATTTTAAGACTTAATTCTGGTTTAAGTAGCGCATTTAAGAGAAAAAAAAAAGACTACACCACAACGCAAATGTGTGAATGGGACCAAGGTATTGTCCTGAGTACAGAGGTAGCAGACCTGAATTCACTGGCTGCATGTCTGTTGCAAATGAATGACTCAAAGTATGGGGGTCCAATTTTAAAGAGGCAGCACATTATTATGTGACATCTTATACTAAATACATCCAATAAATATTTAAATACGTATTTACTTCATACAAGTACAACAGACCTTAGAGAGAAGGAGGAGAGTTGGGTTCCATTGCACTGCACACTGTTGACAAGCATAATACATTGGAAAGGAAAGGAGAACAGAGAGATAACCTCATCAGCGATACAGGGATGCTTTTTTGTCCAATGAGCTACTGTGTTTGCCCGAAAATAAGACAGTGTCAAGGGGGTTTAGGGAGGGGAATCAAAATGGGACAGAAGACTCAGGGG
>CM070037.1:59051856-59069593 GCA_036250615.1 Ptychadena robeensis | reverse complement strand
TCAATTGGGTGAGTGATCAATTGGCCATGGAATCCGACACGTGTATGGCCAGCTTTAGTGAAGTGGAAATAAAATAACACACCTATCTGGTAGAAGTATGCAATTTGGCAGACCGGCCTGGCAGAATCTTTTAGCAAGATAAATAGTTCTCATACTGATATTTCATCTTGGTTTTTTTGGAGTTCTACTTTAACTTTCTATAAATGTCCATATCATAAAATGAAAAGAGTGAAAGGACTTGGCAAAGTGCAGAACCGTTTACACTAAGTATACTCACAAATCAATTCAAATCCGCTCAGCAAAACATTACTCTCTGGCCTGTACGATGCATTCGCAAATCATGTCAAACTGGTATATAGCCTTTGCAATTGTACACGACACTATCACAAATAGATCTTACTCCAACAACAACATGGAATTGTGCAGCTTCATAAATCAGAGCATAAATCACATGCAAATAAAACTAATTCTTATTCCGTCGCCTCGTCTCGGGTATTAATCGCACACCCAGGTCGTTCAAACCTGGCATGTGCTCGCTGTTCTATTTATCAAAAAAAGATTTGATTAATGTCGTTTAATTATACATTTCTACAGCACTCAAATTTATTGCTTTATGAGTCTGTTTTGTTATATTTTTTCTCTGTCAAAGGAGCTATTCTGAAATAAGGATTAAAAAAAAAATTAAAAAAAAAAAGACTGTGCATCTCAGAGCAATCATTGTAGAAAGTTTTCACAGCTTTCAAACCTTTAAAGGCATTTATGGTCTCATGGATTTAAAGACCAACTCCAACCAAAAGTTTGTTTAACTTTCAAAGAAAGTTTTAAAGGAAGGGTAAAAGCTTTGCTGGGTTGCTTTTGACCTTCGCTTAACCTTGCACTTCAATACACATAGAGAAAGGCAATTTTTTGGTATTAACTTACCAGGTGTGGTAACAGAGACAGAGGTGTATGCTTTTAGCTTATGGGAAAGGTCCAAATCACCTAAAGTTAAACTACATGTAGCGTGGGCACCAAACAAACTCCATGTAGTTATTATCTCAAGATAGAAAATAACTTGTAAGTTAGGCCTTATGCAACTCCTCTTAGAGTACATGTCTATGACTATGACAGCATGTCTCAGACTTGTGTGTATGTAGATACTTCCTTTCCCCATTCCACTATGCAGCAGCTTAACCTAAATTGTTCTTCTGTTTACATTCAGGGTGTTCCAATATTCTAATATATTCTAATGTATTCTAATATGGTTTTACTATAAGCAATTCCTGTTTGATTTAGAGGACCGATAAATGATTTTTGTCATTTGACCACAGGGAACTAATACGATTGGTGAAAAACTAGCAATACCAGATTCCATCAGCAGGTGGAGTTGCAAGTAAGATGTACAGCCATATCATGTGACTATTATATGCTGTTAAGTATGGGTTGGGTCATAGAGGTTTATAAATATGGCTATTTCGGATTTTTTTTTTTGCAACAATATTTGAAAAACATTAAACATGTAGGTGAAATGATTGTAACACAAATTGAAAACTACTTTACAACTACAATTAAGACTATTGTTGCATTCAGCTTTAGCCTTAAAGGTCCATACGTTTTCAATGAAATAAAATGAAATGAGATTGTAGGAAAACTTTGTAACAATGCACATTAACATGCATTTTGCATGTTTTCAGTAGAATCAGTGAAGCCTTGCCTTGCGATGGGACCTAGACTGACAGGAAACCTCATTGCTATGAACTCTCCACCACACAGCTATGACCCTGATATATCATTTGAGTTCCTGTACTATGAGTTTTATTTTAAATGAGGTCCTATACACTAACCAACAAACAAATCAGAGTGAACTTCTATAGAGTTTTTGGAAGAATAGAAAATCAGATGTGGATTAGGTATTGTAACTGCTGACAAATTACTGAATTCACCAAGACAATGAGAACTATGGTTAATGTAAATTTTATAACTGGGCCTAATAATTGCTTGTAATAGTCACTTAAGCGATGTATGCTCTCAGCCACGACTAATGGCAGAGCAGTTTCTAAGCGAGATTAAAGTAAACGTCAGATCTGTGAGGAGATGCTAAACATATCAGCTGCACCAAGGCATTGGAATAATTAGTCTATACAGGACAAAGAAAATGCTTCTAAAACAGTTAACCCCACTTTGGTAACAGTATTTCTCTAAAGAAAAATTAAAGAAATTCAAATGCCATTACAATTGTCATTGGACCTTTAGATCTCTCTGTCAGATATCCTTTAGATCAACCAACCATGTAGTATAGGGTCCTCTGCGATTGAACACAGGTAGACTTGATTGTTTAGAAAGTCCCTTATATCACATGGTTTTTGTAAAACAAAAGGACATCTAAAGGAAATCTGACAGAGAAATCTAAAGGTGTATGGGGACCCTAAGGCGACATACATACACTGTCGTTTCCTGGCTGCTGTTGATCTGGGTGCTCCCACAACAGCTTGGGAATTGACTTATTTCGAGCACCTATACCAGCACTTTTGATAACAACCCCATGACAGGTCTATCGACGCCTCATGTTGTGTCCGACCAGTTGGCTGCGCTTATTGCTCATTTACTGGGCTTGTTTAGCGCCCACTTAAAAGTGTCATAGGGCTGTAAACAATATATTTGCTTCATTAGTTTTAATCACTGATCCAGAACAGGCAGGTACATATCAGGTGACCTAATATCATATATCTAAATAATGGTTTATTTCTTATTGAAGCTTTAAAGCCAAAAAATGCAAAGATTACAGCACATGGTACTTGCATCTTTCAAAACCATTCCTAGAGGCAAGCAAAAAGGAACATACATTTATAAGGTAGACCAAACAAGTCTCTTGGCAAGTAGGCTTATGTTGGTAGTAGTACAGAAGGACATCCCTTCTTAAGACTGCTGCACAGCACAGTAAGACCTGTAGATTAGTGAGATACTGAGGTTTGTAAAGTGTATCTAGGTATAACAACCCAAAATCAGACATTTACGTGCATGATATAGGACAAGGGAAGAAGATGCTAACCCCCCAAAAAATTTTATCTAAAAGAAAAGTACTAAATAAAATTCAGGTGACCTGAAAGACTTTCCTTAACCTCCTGGGCAGTGGTTCGGGCAGATTTTGTTACCAAATCAAACTCTGCCCTAGCCATGATCAGGCAGACTCACCTGTTCTCTTCGAGAAATCGCTGCAGGCCTGCAGATTGGTCTTTGGCATTGGTCATCGGTGACACAGAATAGGCAGGGCCATAGACCTTCATTATAATGGAGGGGTGTCGCTTTCCCAACCCAAATCGCTGGCATCATCGATGACATGTAAAGGGGAGGGTGGTGGGGAATCCTGGCAAAGTACAGTGTACTCTGCCGGGATTGGCCATTTTGAACGGCGCGATACAGCCATACTGCCCAGGAGTTTTATTTAGGATCACGTTACCCTGTAGATCAGTAACCAGATTATTGTAGATTCACACCTATATTGGTTCAAACTGTTGTCTGCATAGCAGCCTTTGTTATAAACAAGAGTACATCTCTTTCATTGATTCTGTTCTAAAAAGGAAAGCTGAAACATTTGCATCACTTTAGAGGAGTGTGTCACTAAAATCCTGACTTGTATCTAGAAGTAGGCATTTACTAAAATCAGTGATCATCAGTAAAATGAAATTGTATTTCTTTAGGCCATACATATGCCTCTGCCTAACTCAATACTTTGAGTTTTGAGTTTCTGAAATATCCAGCTATTTCAGCACGGTGCAATACATTTAATTACATGAAACTAGTAAATGTATACTAAATGATTTATAAATCGATTGTTAGAATGTATTTTTCCATTTTATTGTAATGCGACTCTGGCTGTACTCAGGGCACCTGTTTCTGGTAACTGCTTCTGGATGCTGCTTCATACATATAAGTGCCCATTGCAGATCACCGGTTGTCCTCACTTGTCGTGAAGAGTTCGATAGATCGGTCTGTGTAATAACCATTGTTATTTTCAGGTCCTGCTGGAGCTGTGCAAATACAACAGATATATCTCTATATATATATGACAAAGTGATCAGACCATGTGTAATGAACAGGTCGAAAACTACTATTAAACTATTATTTTAGTAATGTGTATATAAATATAAAACATTTTTACACAGTGCCATTGCTGAAAAAAATTTCAGAATAAAGTACCTGCATGCCAGCCCTTTGTCTGAGGAAATATTGTCACTGCACATTTCTCTTCGGTCCCTTCCCAAAGAACCTGGTTAAAGATATGCAAATGATCTCATAAAGCAGCCATTAGATCCCGCAATCCTTTCAAGGACTACTGCCTCTTCCGAAATAGGTGCAGTAATACCCAGCACACACAGTTCTAAATGTTCATTAACTAATAAAATTATTCCATATAACTGGGTTAAGTTAAAAATTCAATCTTCATATCATTAGTTAGTTCCTGTATAGAAAGTGAGCATTACAAGTCTGTTTGAATACTCGGAGGAAATCACAGCTCAAGATTCCTCCTAACAATATTGATCTATTTTATAATCACAAAAAACTCAGGGGTGTACCATTCCACTCCGCCATAATCAAATTCTGCAAACTAACACACACTTCTGAGTGAATTATATTAGTCATTTGTGACCCCAATTACAAAATTAGTTCTAAAATCAATCAGGTAAAACACCAGGCAATTGTCAGCGACAAAATTAAACATAATTGCAATAAATAGATCTATAGAAAAATGAAGGGGGGGGGGGCAATATTTTTGCAAGGTTATTTAAGAGCATGAGATATTTCCCTGTGTTGTACTTGGCCTAATGGTTCCTTGTTTACAACACACAACTTAGGGATTTAAAGACAACCTCCACACACAACTGTATTTCAGGAAGAGACGGGGTCGCAGAGAATTTCTTCTAAGACTGGTAGAGAGGGAATCAGTCAGTTGTTTTCTTGCTAGTATGAGGCTCCTAACCAGTGTCTGCCATCATCCTAAATTTTGGCCAGTCTAATGCCTAGTGAATAGCTAAATAGCTAAAGAGAACCTGTGCCAATGGTAGGTCTATGGAATTCTTAAGTACAGTGAGGGCGAAGCAGTGATAATGGCCAGCAGAAACTCACATCACAGAAGAAAAGGACATATGAAAAAACTCAAATGTTTTACCTGCCTCTCACACAAGTCCTACAATTCTCCACTGACATCAGAGAGACCACACACCTAATTATTTCAGACAGAGGAAAAGGAACAGGCAATGCAAGAGACAGGTAGAGGTATTGTTTTACTGTCTATACCAGTGGTGGACTGAGTTGATATAAGTGCATAACTAAAGGGCCGCACATAAGATTTTCAATCTATACTGACTTGCATAAGCATTTGGAAAGAGCTGGAAGACATTATTTTTCATTTTAAAATAACAAGACTTATTTTAAATGATAATTCAAGCATTGGGTAACACGGTAGTATGGTGATGCACATTTTGATTCAGATGTTATGTGACGCAATATGAGTTCCTATGCCCTATGCATTAACAGTAAGGTTTCAGGGGCAAGTGGAGGACTGGGATGGGCCACTGAAGAATGCTCAAAGGGCCGCATGCACGTTGGGCACCTAGGGTCTATACTCTCCACTAGAGATCTCCAATGCCAAGGTTATACTCCAGGAGCTTGAAGATGAAGGCAAGCATTATGGAGACTATATTTTTACATTCTTCTCTTACCCAGAATAAATGAGAAACGCATCGGAGGGGAGGGGACCACCAGGAGAGTCGATGTGGTTAAGTCTGTGTTTCAATAAAGAAGTTTTGGATCTTTCCTCTGGAGTGCAGAGGTCCTTACATTTTGCATATGGTGTGAGTGAGAGGCGTTGGGGAGCTTTTATAAACAAAAATCTTAATCTTAACAATGGAAAAGAGAAAGCATTATTTTTTTTTAAAGTAGCTCAACAATTAGAATATATATCTAAGGAGCACATCACCACAGTAAATGAGGACTAACTACTAAGATATTTAGTAGCTGAGAATAGGCACAGAGCAATGAATTTGAAATAGCAAGTTTTATTCAACTTACCTTAATCTGCAACCTGTCCTGCAGCAGAAATGAAGAAGACCACATGGTCACTGGCCATATATCTCATGTGTGTGAGAAAACAAAATGCCTGCAGTTGGCCTATTTTGCATTTGAGTTACTAAGAATGTAAGGCTATCTGTTAAATCCCTGCATTAAACCCAGTGCCTCAATGGGTCTATGACAGGGCTGTCTCCACAGCCCGTCAGAGCTCCCAATCCGTCGGTCCCCACCTCCGTTAGGTTAATGTTGTCGCAGTCCATTTGTGTCCACAGTAATGTAACGGAGGCTTGAGCTGACATCAGCGGATGCCAGTGCATAGTAGAGCCCTAGCCTAAAGTTTTTAACTTCTACTGTCTACATTTGATCTGCACTTTAGACATAAATAAGACAAAGTTGTGGAAGACGCAGTGATGGAATCATGGATCCAAATGTGGACCATTCTACACATTACATGGGGCCTACTGTTAAACAGTTAAAAGTTCACAAGCTCATTCCTGTAAAATGCCAAGCACTGGAGGATCCAGAGTAAGAACTAGCATTGATTATGGCGATATACTCGTAGTTAGCAATGCAGATGTGGAAATGGAAAATTCAAACCAACCTTAAACCACAGGGAAGTTATTAAATGAGGTATTATACAGGACAAAAGATTTGTAATTTTAAAATATTAAACACAGTTTAGTCAGGGCCTACGTCTGGTGCAAATATCCAGTCTGCTAAAACAATTAAACTTACTAAAATTTATTACAGCCCTTGGGCACTTTGGGGGAGGGATATCACCCTACTTCTCTATTTGAAAGCCTTCGCTGCATAAAATGTAATTTTTATCAATATCCTAGGAGCTGCAATATTAAAGCTGAACTGAAACCTTCATGCTGTGAAATCTAATTCGCCCGATACACGAATCTATCATTTACACGGCCCCTTCTCTTTCTCTCTTTTTTTTCCCCTCAAATACCATAAAACTTCCAAACCCATAGATTTGTCTCTAACAAAAATAACATGAAGGAGCCTTTCAATCGATAATGGAAACCCTCTGATTCCAGAAGCAGCTGCATATTTTTCTCTAAGTTTGCATTTTGTACTTGAGGGTAGAAGACCACAAGGGACAAAGCTTGTTTTTACTTGCAGCCTCATCAATACCTAAATCCTGGAGAACAAGTGACATCGAGAAGCTGTAATCAATAGCTCCCCCTGCTTTCTTTTTTCCCTCCTTCTCCTTCTGGTCATATGGCTCAGTACTACTGACAGGCTTGACACTTAGAACATGATGCTAAATCTTTATCAAGAGCCTTCTAGGTGACTGGCAGAACAAAAGTAGGGTGGTCATTAAGACTCATGGCAATCTGTGAATAAAGTGAATCTTCAATAACGCCATTGTTCAGGAAGGAAAATGCTGCTAGTGAGGGAGAGATATATAGAGGAACTATCTACATAATGTATTGATTGTGTTTAAACTGCATTTAGCATGTGTTGATGATGTACAAGAGCAATGGACCTGGGCTTCTTTACAAGGAGCTACACTTGTTGATAGGCCAGCATTTCTTATGAAATTGCCAACTTGGGCTAAATAAATTATATACCACCCCATGAAATAACAATAGCACATCTCTTTGCACCTACAAAAATACTCTTAACCATTTTAAATATCTAGGAGGGATGCTAGTATACAAGCAAACTGATCTCCAAAACTTGGCACCTAGTGGCCATAGCATGTCTATGCCTGTGCCAACAATAAAACAATTGCTTCCAGTCAATCAAACCTTCCAGTCAATCAAACACGGAAACATTTGGCTTTGCTTTTTGAAGTTTATAGTGGGACAGTTGTACGACACACATTGTCTTATGAACATAAAGATCTGAGACAAATGTCTTTGTTTATAAGTTGTAGATCCGTTTCCTTTTATGAAAGCCTATACTGAGGCCTTTGTAGTTAAAAAAAAAGAAGTTTTGGGTAAGTGATGGGTAAGCAGTCTCAACTGCAGGGCTTACTTTAGACATAGTTCCTCTCATTCTACCCAAAACCCTTGGGGGAGGTTTAATCACTAACATATCCTGCTGTTCTTCTAGTCCCCCGTGCCTTCAGAAGGGCCTGTCTCCCACAGGGCCCTGGTTGTAGTCATATCAGATCTGATTTAGGATGCAGATGGCAAATAACTTAAACCCCTCATATCAGTCTTATTTATAGCCCTCTGATCTTGGCACCACTTTCAGACTGAGCTGGGCGTAGCCATAAGAAAAATATTAGACTGTTTCGGGCAATATCATATGCTCATATTCAGCCAAATGCTTCAAAACTCATTGGACAGCGCTTCACAGTACAGATGGACAATGACCCAAAGCCTACCGCAAAAGCAACCAAACAGTTTTTGAAGGGAAAGAAGTGGAATTTTATGCAATGGCCAAGTCAATCACCTGACCTGAATTCGATTGAGCATGCATTTCACTTGCTGAAGACAAAACTGAAGGAAAAATGCCCCAAGAACAAGCAGGAACTGAAGACAGTTGCATTAGAGGCCTGGCAGAGCATCACCAGGGTTGAAACCCAGTGTCTGGTGATGTCTATACTTTCTAGCCTTCAGGCTGTAACTGACTGCAAAGGATTTGCAACCAAGTATAAAAAAAGAAAGTTTGATTTATGATTATTATTCTGCCCCATTACTTTAGGCCCCTTAACAAGTGGGAGGCACATATGCAAACTGTTGTAATTCCTACACCTTTCACCTGATTTGAATGTAAATACCCTCAAATTAAATCTGACAGTCTGCAGTTAAAACACATTGTGTTTGTTTTATATCAAATCCATTGTGGTGGTGTATAGAGACAAATATTTATGGACCTGACTGTACATGTTCCTTTCTATCATATGAATGTTGCCCCTTAACTCATTGGCCCCTTGTGTTGATTCTCCTGTCCTATTCTTTTCTCTGCTGTACAGTAGAAAAAAGGCTAATATCAATATCAATCAAAATGAGATATAACTGATTAAATTTGTAAAATACTTTTTTTTATACCTCCTGGAGTTCATATGTAGGCATAGAAGATTTTAGTTTAGTGACATCATAAAGGTAGAAGTATGAATCTGTAAACGGTGGGTTAGCAAGCTCATCTCATTACCGACTTAATACTTTTTACAGTCCTGCCAGTTATGACTTTCATCTGAACATTACAAGTCACAATTTTCTAGAGGAATAGAGAGTTCTTTGACTCGGCTCCATTCCATTAATATCAGGATTTACAATATTAATAATATTAGTGACAGGCTGTACACTCTACTCTGTCTTACCTGGAAGTATAATTTAAGCAAGCAGAATGTAAAATCTGGCTATTACTGCTAACAGACCACAGAAGACATCTTATTTGAGTAACAGAATAATCATTTATGAAGGCCTCGGACTAATCAGGCAGGCATTCTCCATCTCCCATGAGTCTCTCCTGATTTCTGTTTGATCCTCCTATACAATCCTAATGAGATTTTTAATTGAACTTTATGGGTACCCTTTGAGGCCCGCAGACCTCACAATCAATCTTGAGTGCTGTAAACTATTTGAAGTTTTTCTTGCAAAAGGTGAGCCACCCTGCATGTCCTTGGCATAATTTGTTGAGATGCCGCTTCTAGCTGGGGCTGCGGGCACCTTTTCCCACCTTCTCATAAAGTTGAAGGTCACTGTATGAATTATACGCGGCGATAGAACTACAAAGGCAAACTTGTAGACAGTGTACACCGCGAATTAAGCATCACCCTGACAACACTTGACAGAAAATATGGATTTTCAGCTATTAAGTCAGGGTGGGGGGGAGCATATTCCGTGCTTTGTCTTTAATGCTGAAGGTAGGCCATAAAGAGGATTTCATGTTTTAAAGGAACAATGCTAGACTACTAAATACACCTTTAGATCTACCTGTGTTTTTCTAGAAAATTATGTGCTGCTGTATACCAAATAAGAGTCAAAATGTGCCCTAAAGTACTAAATGTTGATCCATAAAAACCAATGGGTGGAAGAAAAGGTACTAAGGTGGTTTGCTCTCCGGAGAAATGGAAATCAGGACCTGTGTCACCAGTATTAGTATGAGGTAACCAATAGCAGCCAAACTGAAATCTCAGGGAAGAAGCTACCACATGGTTACATAAGATTTCCCTCCATACTACAATTTAACCTTTTTTATTTACCTGGTAGCATCTTTTTGTGTAAAGGTTCGTTTCTGGCCACAACCTTGCCCTATGAATATAGTACAAGTACTCATGGCTTAAAGGGCAAATCAGAAAATTTCCTTCATGTATCCCACAGGGGAAAGTTATAACAATCTAGCTGGGTGTTCCAAGATGGAAAAGTTTGCAATGGCCGTTTTAAAAGTAGTAGTAGGGAAGGCAGTGCCCTGGAGATTTCTTGTCCCTATGGGATGTCAATTAGGGAAGTGTTTTTTGCCCTGGGGTCACATTTATGACATCATTACCAACCAATCACAGGAATGTGATCAGAGAAAAAGGTCAATAGTTGATGTCTAGACCTACAGGATCACATACAAGATGGCACATTTGCTATGTATACTTGCCATGCTGGCATTGAAAACTTAGCAATAACAAGTGGCACTCCAATGCGTGCATGTAAGCATATAAATCGTATTCTGAACTTAATTTAAAAAGTCCATTTCCACTAAATGGGTTTAAAGGGGTCTCAGTGGGATCAAGTTAAGATATGTTGGTAGATTCCAATCTTCTCAAATCCTATGCCTGCCATACACACACAGATTAGAGGCTGATTTTGGCGCTGACCGACGGGCGTACGCGCTCACGGCCGTCGGTTGGCGGCAAAATCGGCTGCCAATCAGAGGTGCCCACATGGGGCGACAGATCCCTGTCACCCCACAGCTTGGCCGGCCAGAGAACGGACATGTCCGACCGGCGTCTTTATGGAAGGTAACAGCTGGCACACAAAGGGTGCCCGCCGATGCAGTCAGCTCGGGAATGCAGCGTGATGACGTGATTCCAGAGCTCATCAGAACTGGTCTGTCAGCACCCAGTTGGTGGGTGTATGGCAGGCTTTAAACTTTTTAATGTGATTACAATTGATCAGACCTGGATTAGAGAACCTTACAGGTGTATATTGCCAATAAAACATAGGCATTGATATGTATTGGAAAGTACATGTTAATTTGTTGACATTGAGTTGGCCTTAGATTGCTCATTTAATCTTGATGAAAAGTAAAACAACAGAAAGATGCCTGCTATTACCTACGTTAGCTGTGAAACTTTGACATATTGTGTAGACTACTTTTTCGTTGGACGCAACTTGCGCTTTGCCAGCAAATTTACAGCAGTTTGCTTGTGAGTTACAGCACGTAACTGTGCCCTATTAAACTGAATCACGCTGATGCCTCCATTGGCAGCATAGACAAGCACATCATAGCCCATAGGTAAGAACATCTTCACTATGTCTTTTTACCTACATTAGGCGCTTAGTAAACACAGGTTGACATCTGCAATTACAGGTCTTTTCTCTGCTGCAGTTCTTGGCTCTCCCCCAGACTGCAAATGGACATTGATAGTAGAAGCAGCAGAGTGATGAGCTCATCTCTCTACTCCTACAATCAGCATGCTTATTCTTAGTAAAGTATACACTAAACTAGTACTCTACTGCACAAACTAATGATTACACTTCAAGTATTTTTTAATGTAGGCAGAATACAAACAAACCATGTAACCTATGTAAATATATATTTTTGCAAGAGCACGCTCTGTATAAATGCTGTGCCATTTGTATATCATTATACCAAACTATACAGTTTGGAACACAAAATAAGCTTAAGCAATGACACCCAGATTACAGCGTTAAAATACAACATAAAGGAAGAGCAGACAATTCTCACAGAATAACAATGCAGGTTAGTGTAAAGAGGATCTGTAATTGCTGTCTGCTAGAATATACCTAACTCTGCCCCGAGGCTCCAGAGCTGCAGCAGCATCTAGACGACGGAAACAGCAGCCCGTAGCGTGAAAAGCTCGGCTCTCCTGTTAGCAAGAAGGAAAATTGTACACTAAAGCTATAGCAATTTGTTTTTTAAGCTCAGGTTCCCCTGTATAGGGATGGTGCGCTGGTTATGGTCAATCTTATTCCAGTTATTCTCTATCCCTCGGTGGTAGTATAAAAAATTTGTGTGCGCTAATATAATGCCACACTTTGATTACATTACAGACTTTGGATCTGCTTTAAGGGAAAAGAAGGAGCTCCTTGCACATTCGCCTACTTTCAGTTTGCAGTGGAAAAAAAAAGTTGCTAACGCTATAAAGTAGAAATGTTTTATTTATACAGTAATAATATTACAAAGCATTCCACAGGACTTCCAGGTACATAACCATTTAAATGTGCAGCCACAGCTTCCTCATTTAACCGTTTATATACTAGAACAGGAAGGATGACGCGATGGAAGTATCCAGAAACATGAGACTGTAGTCTTCAGATACAAACACATATAAGAGTTATTTGTCTGCCCAGAAGCTATAAAATACTGTTTTTAATAATGTAAAGTGATTTAATTTATTCCACACTACCAATGCTGCCCTCTCTCCCAGAACTTCAGTCTATGGGTAGGTCCTCCCTTCACAATGTTCAGTCTTTGGCATTGCATTGTGGGGTTAAAGTCACTGCCCCAGAGCGTTGCTCAGAGCAGACGAAAAAAACACGAGAACTAGTGGGGAGTTGTGAGACATGTGTAAATGATAAGAAGCAACCAAAGAAGAAGTGAAGATGCAGACATAAAAATGCATTTAAACAATGCAGGGTGTTTTAGAAGATCAACAACAAGGGATTGATAAAAATAAGTCCTGGGGTTAAATGTTAAAAGCATCTTTAGCCCTAGGTCTTCATATCCCCAGTAATCTTTCCAACCTCTACTTCCTGAACTACTTACCTCTTCTCCACTCCACATTGCAGAAATTGAAGTCTTGGGCTGCTCTCAAACATTCCTGGTTTGGCCGGATGTCCTTTTTAAGATGGATGTCCTCCTGCGGTTCCTATATTTATTCCAAACGCTCCTCATCACGCTCCCCCGCACCTTTTTCCGCTCCTTCAGGTCTGCACTCTTGAAATATATCTGGGGCTCATCGCCGGCCAGGATTCGGCTGGACATATTGGTCAACCGTAAGGAACAGGGGGGTGTTGCCTTGCCCCACTTGGAACTGTATTACTGGGCCTCGGTCCTCACCCGAGCCCTGGATTGGATCTTCTCCAGTGAAGACAAGTTATGGGTCCAGTTGGACGCCTCACTGATGTCGGTACCTCCCCACTCCCTCCCGTGGATACTCCCGCAGGATCGTCCCCAGGCTTCGTCACTACCTTTCTTTGTCCCGACTTTCTTGCGGATCTGGGACATTGCCCAACGTCTGTACAACCTGTCTCCTCCCATCAGCCCCTTGACTCCTATAGTCGGCAACCCTGCCTTCCTCCTCGGTTGTGACCGCGAGACGCCTTTGCACCTCTCTCCAGGTGTCTCCAGGACACTTCTCTGCGGCCCATGGCTGACTTGGCCCCGTCACAACACAAGGTCCCGGGTAGTTGGCTTCACTATATACAGCTTCGCCACTTTGTGCAGGGTTTGCTCGCTAAGGGGTTCCGCAACCGTGTGACCACCTACTTTGAGCATATTTGCCTGGCGGAATCCAAGCCCCTGTGGGCCCTGTCGGTTATGTACTCCTTTCTCCTAAATGGGCAGCCGTCCACTAAACCTCACTACATTCAGGCCTGGGAGAGGGAATTGGATCAGACCCTGGATTCGGGGGACCTGCAGAAAATATATACCCTCACCCACAGGTCCGGTGTGGCTAGCGCTGTCCATGAGCGCAATTACAAAATCCTGTGCAGGTGGTACAGAACCCCCTCCATGCTTCACAGAATGTTCCCATTTGTACCTGATACCTGCTGGCGTTGTGGTTCAGCGGAAGGTACCATGCTCCATATCTGGTGGTCTTGCCCCACCATTCTCAGCTACTGGCAGAAGGTGTTTGAGATCTAAGCGGAGGCCTTCCGGACCACGATTGAGCCCTCACCTGACCTCACCCTCCTCTCTCTCATCCCGGGCTCCTTGAAGAGTGCCAAGAGGGGAATGCTGCGATTTTTCCTGATGGCAGCCAGGTCCACAATTCCCAGGCATTGGCGCTCTGCGACCCCCCCATCTATCCATGAGTGGCTCAATGAGTTGAACCTCCTGGAGCGCTTAGAAGAACTTACTGCCCTCGTCAATGAAACCTCGTCTAAATTTGTAGACACCTGGGGGGCTTGGCTCCTTTTTAAGGATTCGGGTGCGGGACGGGCGCTCCTAGCTGCCTAGGTTAGGATTGGCCCTACGCAGCCCTGGCTCCCTGTCAACGCTCTTTCCCCCTCCTTTCTTTCTTCCTACCCCATTCTACCTTTTCCCTTTGTCTTTCTCCTCCTTTGTTTATAGTCCTTTAGTTTTTTGGCCGTGCTGTTTTTTCTCTCTGTGTTCCTGCCCTTCCTCTGTGTGTGTGTTTCTGTCTCTTTGCCTCTTTGAGTGTTGGTTTTTGTTGTTGTTCTCCAGTTATTATTTTATGAGGTATATTAGGCACGGGTGTAGCTTCTGGATAAACTACTGTGCGGTTGGGGGCTCTTGAATGGCCCCTGGTGGCTCAGGGTGCCCGTTTGGGGCTGTGTGCCCGACCCGCTCATGACGACCGAAGGACCTCGGTGATGCCCGTCTGGCTATTCCCCCTACCATCTCGTTCCACTGCCATGGTTGCCTGGTCGCTCTACCCCCTTGCATCCAAAGTCGCTCTATTATTGCTAGCAGTAGTTCTCCTGTGCCTGACAGTTTTTGATTGTTGTGTGTGTTATTTGTTTGTTTCTTTTTTACATTCGCACTATTGATACGTTGTATTGATACCATGTTACTTGTGTTATGTGCAAATGTTTTTTCAATAAAAATTTTATATTTAAAAAAAAATAGCATCTTTAGCAGCATTGAAAAATGATTCTACTGTCAGTTTACATATTTGGAAAGTGAATGTGAAATCTTACTAGTGGGGATTACAAACAGGACAACACACATTTTTTACTCCATTATACAAAAACAATATACCATATATGGCTCTCCGTGAGCCTGCAGCATTTCTACAGAGCTGCAGGCACACAGAGCCTTTCTGGCCCTGTGTCTTCGCGGTCAACACCAAAGCTGTTTTTACCAAAGCTGTTTGGCAACTCACTGGGGTTAGCATAGCTGGTGCTTGTGTGCAAAGTGAGGCAACTGTCAATATATATGTGCTTGTGTAATCAGAATGAGGATTATAACCTGGATATTCAAGAACTGCATCCAGTAGCAGAAAAGAACATGGTGCCTCTGAAGGTAGCGAGGTTGTCACCATACTGGTGAGATACTCTGCTCTTCTTCCTATACTAGCCTCAGTATGTACCTGCAGCTTTTCAGATTCCATAGCAGAAACTTTTCGCTGAAAGGCTAATTTCTGCCTTCGGCATGTGAGAACTTTTAATGTATTACATAAAGGAGCTAAAGTGTGTTTCTGTCCATTTGCCTGGAGCTGTCTTTTAATAATAGCACTGTATATGAGTAGTGTCTGTCCTGCCTTTCCCTGGTACAGGCACTTTTACGTTAATCCTTTGTTAAACCCTGTGCACTTTCCTGGTAGGAACATATGCAAGGCTCTTTTGTGCAACAAGCGTGGCAGCTCTCCAGTATCTATATCCTTCACCGCTGGAAGCTGCTTGTTGGACTTAGTCTTTTTCCACTCTGGGTATGTGGGTCAGCTCAATGCCAGCATTCCATGGTGAGTCACAGATGTAAAATGGACAGTGTATCCATGCATTGGCCTCTCGCTGCCACTCATGTGTGGCCAAGTTTGCTTTTGTTCAAATCTCAGGCCGGGTTCAGAAAAAAAAGCTTTCAGAAAGTGTGAGTGAAATCTGTCAACAATTAAAAATAATTGAAGTAGAATGTGGTTTTGACTTGTTGGGGTGGCACAAAAGGTGGCAGAAGTGACATGAGACAGAGCTGGGAAAATAAATCATTCTAATAACTATGCCACAAAGGGTTAAACTGAGCTGACATCATTATAATCCCCCTGCCCAAATGTCAGATTATTTCAGGGTGGAAGGCTAAGAAAAACTACAAGCAACAAGTATTGGAGAACTTATACTGCTATTCATTAAATCGGCAGCTGTGCTGAAGTCACAGATTTCACTTTATCTACCTTGAAAGAGAACCTGTCCTCACAGAAATATGCATGCCACAATTGTTAATATATTATTACAAAAACCCTAGGAGAGAACTGACCGAAGAAACATCCACATAGATAACTAGCAATCAACCCCAGGTACCTATTGATAAGCTTTAATTAGGAATCTGTAAGGGTGAAACATTTCGAGACATTCAGCAGACAGCCCATTTAATGGCACTGACATGAAATAAAAAGCACATTTGCATTTTCCAAAGTGAACCTTTAAATAATTAACAAAAATATTCAATGCATTTTATAAAAATAAAATACGGAAATTGTTTCTGACATGGAAGAACTAGTTTAGTTAGTGAAATGATTATGCATTCTGCAATGTGCTAACACATCATTCCCTGATTTCTAGTAAATGTATGCAGCGATAATTCTAATGGGCATAGTGCAGAGGACTAAACGTAGAACCAGTATAAAACCCAAAGCTTTAAGAGCTGCTTTGGGTCATTAGTATCCTGGAATGTATCCATCAATGTGGTATAGTAATGCTCAGGGTACAATTCATGCACACTGCACAAATCTGAGAAAAGGCACCTACTGGCTAAACAACAAGAATAAGACTGGAAGATGCTCAATATCTAATTACATTGACTTATTGACTAACTTATTTTTTAGATATCTTTAGAGTCAAATGTAGCATTGGTTGAATCAAACTTACATTGTTCAATTAGTCAGACTAACTTGCATTTTACACCACAAGGAAGTTCTACTCTATTCTACTTCTACTCATGGTTGACAAAGTGCTTCCACTCGAAACACGTTCCATCGTTCCTGTTGAGTCCTCCAGCATCTGTAAGCAGGAAGTGATCTCATTCCTAACCAGGAAGTGTTGTCATCCTGGAAAGCACACAGCCCTGAGCGATCAATCCGTGCAAATCTCCTTTAATGTAAGTATTTTGTGTTTTGTTTTATTTTGTTTCATTTTTTTTAACCATTCACAGTACCTTACTTTGTTGTACTAGGTTGTGTGCCTCGTGTCCTTGTTCCTATTGGTCTTTTACAGGGAGCCACACTCCTCCATTTTGAGAGCTGCACACCTACATGCAACTTAAACACGCACCCCTCATACTGACCTAATTTTACTCTGTGATCTTTGCCCAGACCCCATACACCTACTGAGGGCCTTTGTGGCCACGGATATCACTGTAACTGTGTAATGACAGCTGACGGTTGTGCACAACTATCTATTATCTTTCTTAGTTTGTAATACATCAAAACCAAGCATGACATAAAAAATTATGCACCCTTGGTATTAGCTGATAAAGGGTGGACAGCATGAGCTTCAAGTCTCGTTCCAACTTACCAAAATTGCTGAAAATGTAGTCAACGGTTGTGGGAACATTATAAAAAAATTGTATTGTTCTACAGGGAGTGCAAAATTATTAGGCAAATGAGTATTTTGACCACATCGTCCTCTTTATGCATGTTGTCTTACTC
>CM070037.1:59012369-59044031 GCA_036250615.1 Ptychadena robeensis | reverse complement strand
TCTAACTCCCTCCACTCTCTCCAGCAGCATGTGAAATGGTGTCCTGTACTTGCTATGTTACAGGGGTTGGATGGTCTGTGAGGTGGGGGTGCTGATTGGCTGGATTATGTCTGCTGACTGTGACTCACAGGGTAAAAGTTTGTGCAATGTAAAAAAATAGGGGGCGGGTCGAACTCGCCATATGTTCGCGAAAATGAGGCGAACGCGAACATGCGATGTTCGCCGCGAATAGTTCGCCGGCGAACAGTTCCGTCCATCACTAGTCCAGAGCTGTTGTGACAGTTGGTCCTCTCTGCATTAATGTCTAGTACTACCTAGAACTAGACTTACTCCGAAATGATTGTGCTCAATTACCACAGACATTCTTTTTTCGGGGTAGCAAAAGACACAAGACTAAGTAAACTTAAGGTGCTGCAGTCTCCAATGGCCTACTGAACATTCTTTAACCTTCTTAGTGTTAACTCGGGCTGAGTTTCATGCATCATGAAACTCAGCCCCAGTTAACTAGAGCCACGCTCTAGGTACCGCTGGATTGTATGCCGATGCTTCCAGGTCCGGCCCCGAACGCGTCACCGGTGACACGAAGGGGGCGGGGGTAGGTGGCGCCATAGACCTTAGCTGGAGGGGCATTGCCTTTCTTAAGCATAAGTCCGGCGTCTCCAGTGACGCCGGATTTATGTTTACAACCTTCAGCTGGGCAGGTTATCACGTGAAGCATATTGTGCTCCGCCACAATTGCCAGGGGCACGGTTATAAAAAAAACCGTGCCACGTGCACAACGCTCAGAAGGTTAATGACTCCCAACCATGTAGGTGTATTGCTCAAGAGAAATGGAGCCGCAAAATATAACACATTTAGACATACCACATTTGTGCATGCTTTGTGCACTGTGCAACACATATGCATTCGTTTAACAATGCAGAGTGTATAGGGTGAACAAGCCCAAAATGGTATATACAAAGATAGCCCTTCTGTTCTGTCTTTCTTATTTTAGTCCCCTCCTCTGCAGTTGCTGCTGTCAGTTTGAGTGCCAGGCAGGAGGGAGGAGTACCAAGAGCTGCAGTTTCACACCTGGAGGAAGCTTGCTGGCAGTCAAGGAGCCACATCAAGCAGGCCAAAGAGCCACATTCGGCTCTGGAGCTCTGGTTTGCAGATCCCTGGACTAGGATAAGGACAAGGGTTAAGAGAGTAGGCAGTAGAAAATGTATCCCAAGCATAAGGCTTGATTAGTGACCTCAACTGAAATACAGCAATGCCAGGTTTCTACTATCTCCACTCTGGAGGTCCACAATGTATTATGCAAAAATAATATGATCAAAATACCTACCGTAGACACTTGTATGATTGACTAAACTTTACCAGCATGTATGATTGTTTTTTCCATCGATTTTATGTTTAATTTCAATAACTTTTGAGTGCAGGAAATTAATTACAATTGATCGACTTCGGTTTAATTAGTTCTAATGTGAATATTAAACCATGTATGGCCATCTTAACTTGGTTGACTAGTACAATATTTATTGGATTGATGGATTATATGGATTGCTTGGCAAGTACAATAATTATTGTAAAATGCAAAATCCAGGCATATGCAAATTAAGTCACTAAACTTGAGATGATCTGCACACCACAGGGCAAATTCGCCGTGGGGCATCACGGTCCAGTGAGGCGCCAGCCACTGGCGGCTGAACAAAGTGCATTAGCGGTGCCGGCCACCGCCGCGGCTTACTACATGTCAATGCAGCCATGGCTCACGGCCAAAAAGTGCAAGAGGGGACAAGCCCATTGACATTAATGGAAGCAGCTGCCCATGGTTTGGAACTGCGCAGCTGCACGGCCAACTTTGCCTGTGGGGACTAGCCCTTACTGTAGATCTTCCTTTTCCAAAATGTCCTAGTAACACTTAGGCAGGTTCCACCTTTGTGTCACATTAAACACAATCTAGGGCCGTATACTTCCAACTGGCTTTCTAAAGGCTAAAGCTAGGAGCAGAAACTCCAGAGGTGAAATACTACCAACCCAATCAAATCTAAAGATGTGCAATAAAATGTGGCTGCAAATACCGAGTAATAGTATGGTTTTTAGAAGAGTTGGCATTTAAAGCAACCATCAAGAGTTGTATATGTACTAAATCACTATTCTGTTGACAGATGCAATGTTTGCTTGAAGTTGGATGTGTTTGGATGTGTCAGGGTTCTGGGATATGTAATCGGGCTTCACTCTTCTGGAAGTTAAACTTGTAGATACGGAATTTACACTGAAGTCTGGCACTCTTCTTTTGGCAGGTAGTGTAAGCAAACAAAGAAAGTAAGTTAAGATCAAAAGAAAAAAAGATTCAGCACCCTTAGTCTGGCCATTCTCGAATCCCTTCTGATGTTTGAAGAATATATTCCCAGGGACCTGCCACCTAGAGTGTAACTTTGGTTATTGTGATATTTGTTTTCAGAGTGTTATAACGTCTGATGACAGGGCTCACACAGATTTACAAACTTGCCATCTCAACTTAATTAAAGCTAGCCATACACGTGTCGGATTCCATGTCCGATCGATTCATCATCCGATCGATTCCGGGGATTCTGCCGGGAATCGCAGGTGTGATCAATCGGCCAATTAAGAGTATCCATCGCTGCATATCACCTTGTCCAACGAATTCCGGGACGATTCCGTGTCCGATTGTCCACCTCACAACTGGCAACTCCCCCTGATCCGGACAGAATCGAATGAGAAAGACCAACATGTTGGTTCTCCGTCGGATCCGATTCTGAGCCCCTGATCAATCGGACGTGATCGATTGGACAAGGTGGGCTGCATGCGATTCCGGCACGATCGTTTGGCGTGCACGCGCCCAGAATCGATCGTGCCGAAATCCGGTGCGAATCCGACACGTGTATGGGGGCCTTAAAACATTTTGGGCAGTGTCAGTGGCTAGTAAGCACATATGCTGGCAAGAGACAAGTTATTAAAATCAGGACAATTCCAGATTTAAGAACTAATCAGCATAGTCATAATGCATAAAGTGTTCAGTACAGAGGGAGGGTGGAAAGGTAGAAAACTGACCACAGTGCTTGTGAGAACAAACAGGTAACTCACATGATATATCTGTAGGCCGTATTTAGCTAGTCTGTTGGTATAAAATTGCTTTCCGTGAAACTAACTAAATAATTTGTTTTACTCTCTTTTCAAATGTGAATATATTGTGTATATGATTTAAGTTCATGTTTTCTATTTCTGCATTGGGTGACTACATCCTCAAGAGATTTGGCAATCCATGGCAAGTCTGTCTGCCTTTTTGGACAGGTTGTAGTGTAGTGTAAAACACTATAAATGTATATTTCTATATTGTATACACCTGGCCATGACATGGTTAAAATGTGTATATACCTTTAAGGATTGCATCATTTTGCTGTACAGCTGCTGCCAGGGTGAGGTAATGGTTTCTCTTTTCCAGCTATTTTGATTCCTGTTTCTGCCTGGAGGCTGGTTAAAACCCCTCCCAGGACAAAAGTTATATAAGTTACTGTTTTCCTGCCTTTGAGGTGGTGTTCCTTGAACTGGGCTTCTGTCCACTACAGACCAAGAACTTGTCCTCCTTTGCAGCCTTAAGAAAAGCATTCCCAGCGGAAAAGGGTCTGGGTGAGGAAGCCTCCACTTTTGCAAGGACTGCCTGTAAATACTGGGCAAGAGAGGGCCATCAGCTGAAACCCTTGTGCAGCTGGTTAATGTGTGGATTGTTAGCTCCTACTGTACATACTCCTCTAATAAACTGTTTTCCCCCTAACCAGCTGCAAGGACATTCTTTTATTTGTTGGGTGCAAGCCGTTTTGACAGAGCTGGACATAGAGTTATCAAAAAGAATATGGTTGTCCCAGCACATTACCCTGAGCAATGCTACAAGGTTATTACAAGTTTATTATTGCAGCAAGGCATGATGTTGCATATTCCATGGAAAGGCTGGTCCTATAGACAGATGATCTGAACAAGGGGTTTGGGGTAATTATGAAAACTAGGTAACTGTGCAGATAGAAGATGCAGGGTGTTTGAACCCAGAGTGTTCCAGTACCTAGCAATAGGTCTAAGCAAGTACATTATGTAAGGAGTGATCTCACGCCCAACAGTATCCAAAACAGTTCCTCCTATGAGAAAACCTAGAACAGGATTGAAGGTATGCAGGAGAAGAACCACCTCCTTAGTAGCTAACCACTAACACCAATGTATATCCACAGTTAGAACTGCTATTGCACCAATGTAAGGGTCATTATACTCATCAATGATACCAAAAGATGAGATAGTATTTCTGATGCAAATGTTAAGAATGGTATACATACCCACTGACAACATCAGATAGAAAAGTTGTACTGTCATGAAGAGATGGGAGTACTTCTTCCACTGACCTAAATTGTTAGAAATGTATAACTTCTACTGACAGCAGAGGAGGTGAAAGAAATATTTTTCCATCCACTGTGCTGCAAATTTGAAAACACTGCTTGTATGCCCAACAAGTAATAAAGCCGACAAAACAACAAGAGGCATTCTTTTCGGGCATCTGTCTGTCAGGAGCCCGGAAAGGGCACATCTAAATGCTGCCTAAATTACATACATCTGACCACTATGTTGTATACACAGCGATTTTGTCCTACAAAGAAGCTATGGTTTACATAGGCACAAATATAATATATTGGCGAAAGGTATATAGATTTGACGTGCCACACCCCGAAAAAACTTTAAGCAAAAATTGATACGAAGAACTATTGGGCTTTTCAGGCACAAAAACTCAATGTTTTTCCAAACAACATATATTTATTCATAAAAAGGAACAACGATCAAACAGTAGTGGTTATTCCTTAATGCATACAAAAAACAGTCCATCGTTACACAATAAACCAGGAAACCATACTTGTCTTCATCAACATGTTTCGCCCGATTAGCGGGCTTCCTCAGGATTGACAAGTATGTAGTCACAATTTCAGGGTCACTCGATCGAGAAAGAGCCCAGAGGGTTCTTTACTTGACAGGTATAATAGGTGCTCAGATTTTGAGAGTTGTCCAGGAACTCCAGGTTTTTTTCCAATGTTGGTCATCCGTGGCAACAGACCTCAAGTTAGGAATTAGAACAGATGGGGATTTGTGACACCCCAGGGAAAACAGTGTAGGATCCACAGGGAGAGAAAAAAAAAACAATAGTGTAAACCAGTCCGGGGAACCCTCTCCAGAAGAGAAAGGTTGCCCGGTGTGGAAAACTGGAAAACCTAGTGTGGTAGTTGCCTCGTGTAACAATCCTCTATAGGAAAACGCTTAGGAGCCCTTCCAATTCAGATCTGGTATGGTCTGCTATGGTTTACATAGTCATAACCACAGTGTTTATTTTTGGTACATTTGATAGCAATTTAGTAATATTTTTAACATTTTCAGGCAGTACTTACCTGTACTTTTTCATTGTGAAGTCAGTGCTGTAATTTACAGATTCTATAAGGAGTTAAAAAAGTAAAAGTACCGCAGCCCCTTAAAAATAGGTGTAACCCCAGACAATTTTTTACCATGGCATGCCTTACCACCACAAATCTTTCTACATCCTCCAAATCTTCTCCAAAAAGTTTCTCTCTTTCCTAAATTCAGGAATTATGAGTTATGCTTAGGTGTGTGCAATGTATAAATTAAGCTAGCCATACACACAGTAACTTTTGCTTGTTGCACTTTTATTCCCTGGAATTGTGCAATTCTTATATATAGACTGACAGTCGACATTAATTGATTGTACCACCAAATAGTGTCCTTGATGAACAACTGAATCCTTAAATTGTATTCCTCTCCAGATAAAGAAGATGAAGTTTAATGTTTGATGTTTAACCCTTTCTATGTTTGGTACAAATAACAGTAACATCAAGGCTGAATCGTAAAAATGAAAAGTCACAGCAATCATAGAAATGATAAACCTTGTAAATGGGTCATAAAGTGAGAAGATCCATCCTATCACCCTAGTTGGATTAGTATGTGATGTATGGATACACCAAGTTCTTCATATGCATGTCTAGGTGTCTCTCTGGCTTTGGTCACTTTTGGTCTGTACAATTTCCATTTCTTTCTCCGAATAAAACATACAAGGTGTCTGCAATGTGAAGGCAGAAAATACCCAGGCTGCATATTCACACGGCTCAGCAACTGGTGTTCCCAGAGCAGGATAATACCAGCTTTCAGGGGAATTTAAATCTTGGTATAGTCTGGTGCACATCATCTGCCAAGATGAAATTTTGACTGTGGGGTGTCTTTAACCGAATATGGCACAGAAATCATAATTTCTCTTTCTGTGAATGCTTGAGCTGCAAAAAGGAAGCATACAGAAGAAGCCGTTCCCAAGCTAAACAACATGGCTTTTCTGCTGCCTGCTCATGAAGCCTCTGGTGATTTGAGAAACCCCTCTCTTCATGAGTGAGCTGTGCAGATAAAAACATAATCCCACTTCTGCCCATTAGGTACACCTTTTCATAACAAAGAGGTTAAAATAGTGGTTGGGTTGCGGGAATAAATGACTAAAAGGAGGAACATGGCCTTAGCAATTATGATGTACTGTTGCTTAAATGGCTTATCCGCAGATTACCTGACAGAATTTTTCCACCTCTTACATGTTTTCTCTCTTAACATGGCAGAAGCAGCCAAATAACTCAGTAAATCTTCCAGTTAAAATTAGTCTTGGACAGCGGAGTGAGATATGTATGCACATTCTTTTTCCATGATATTCTGTACACCTCCTAATGCTTTGCTGGGCCGTGTTTCACCTGCTGCTTTTGTGCTCAGTCTAAGTATAGTTTTCTGTGGAGAAGTAGACAGCACCAGCACAAATAAAGAGATGTATAAGTAAATACTAATTATTTCTCCCTTGCAGCCACTCCAGTCCCTTGTGTGACTGCCTCACACAATTCCTCTTCTCCATCTGCTTAGTCCTCTGAGTAATGGCCTTAGACAACAATACCAAAGTCTTATTTGTGTATGGGCTATCGGTAAGGTTTTGTAGTCCATTGGGGACAGTCATCAGCACTATTCCAACACAAAGCTTTATAAATGCATTATAGCTTCCAACATGTGGTATACATGTCATTTGATGAACTCCTGCATAGTAAGAAACTTCTATGTCTGTTTGTATACATATTTTACTATCTCTATATGTTTTCAGAATTCTTAGAAAGATGAATAGGGATTTACATACAAAAATATATTTAAATTGATTTATAAGGATCAAAATATACAGTGCATAGGAAAAAGCTTGTGTTACACTATCGTATTACGATATAATGAATAGATTTTAGTTCACAAATGTGCTTACTGGAAAAGTAAACTTTTCTAATAGCCATGTCCTAATTAAAATTGCAATTTATTTTGTAAAGTAATTAAAATGCGCATTCTACAAACTTTTATCTGAACCAACTTCCTGAAATACATTGACACACCTTGTCCTTGCACTATACACTGTACAGTGGTACCCAGTATTTCTCCCCTTTTTGTATTTGCAGCAAAACATTATCATTCTCAGACACATAGACAACAATATGTTGACACCCAATTATGTGACAGCATCATACAGCTCTTCATGTATTTATAAGTAATGCAATCCATAGTCACTGTGAACAGAGTTACATGACATAGTCATCTCAGACCATGCCCCCATCTCAATAGCAATATGAAAACAAAGCCTAACTCGCCACCAGTGTGGCATTGTCCGACCCACCAATTCTCAGATAAGGAGTTCCGTAGCGTTCTACAAATTGCATGGAAGGAGTATGAGGAATACAATGCGTAATATCAAAGCAACCCTGCTCTTACGTGGTCGAATTATGGCTTATTAATTAGTAGCACAGGCATCTTTTCTTAAGGCAAGACGAGCGCAAACTAAGTTGAATCAGTCCCTATCCAAACACAATCAAGACGAATTGTACTCATGCAAAGCCTATTTAAGTTAATAAGGGAAGCACACATGAAACTTAAACTACATAATCTAGGAAACAAAGCAGGCCGTATGTTGAACAATTTGGCTGGAGACAACTTTTGTTCCTCATATGTGACGGGCCTTCAAGACGACACTGGTAAAGTCTGCTGATCACCTGAAGCCATCAACAAACTATTCATGGAATACTACCAATCTTCATATACAGAACCTCTCAGTAACCCCTCGAGGGGGAGAAATTTCTATCCAATATTTCCCTTCCTAAAATAGCGCCTCACATGCTAGATAGTCTTAATGCACCTATCTCTCTGGAAGATATCACCCAAATCATTAAATCGCTGCCATCTGCCAAATCCCCTGGACCTGATGGGTTACAAGCAGAAATATTTAAGCTACTCTTACCCCTAGATAGGAAACAATATTTGTGTACCCTATATGGGTCAGTATGGGAGGTCGGTCCATATTTTGCGACCACTCAGGGAGCTCACATTAGAGAATTGCCAAAAAAGAACAAAGACCCATTGCTTTGGGGCTCATACCGCCCAATATCCCTAATAAAAGTTGATGCAAAATTTTTGTTCCAAGGTGGTGGCGGACAGGCTGGCAAAAATTCCCCCACTAATAATAGACCCGATGCAAACCAGTTTTGTTCAGGGTCGGTTTGCTGTCTCTAATATCCACAAAGTTGCACCCTGGGGAAGACGCTGTTTTACTGTCTTTAGATATCAACAATGTCAACTCCCAATGGTTATTCTTGGTTTTGACTAACATGGGATTTCAGGGCACCTTTATTTATATGATACATGTCAGATGTATTTCATTCCCAGGGCACATATTAGTACATCGGGTGCCCCCCCACTTCCCCTTACAGAAAGGCACGCTGCAGGGCTGCCCCCTGTCACCTCTACTTTTTGACTAGGCCATGGAAACCCTATCCAGATTTTTACTCACAAGTCTAAACTGCTAGGTATTCCGATGGCTAACATGTACTCTGCACTCTTTGCGGACAACATTATTAGGTTCTCAGACGTTCCAGCACAAGACCTTCCAATAATTCTAAATTTGCTGCAATACTATAGTCAGTTCTTGGGTCTAAAAATGAATTTTGATAAAAATGAACTGCTACCTTTGAAGACACGCAGAATAGGCCCATGGATGGACTCAATCCTATTTATCTTAGCGGCCACTAATATTATGTAACTGGGTATAAAGATTGGGAAGACGCCCGTGTCATTGTATGAACTTAACTATCCACCACTGCTTTAAAAGATAGACGACTAGCAATGTGGACCGTTTTCCTCTATTGGTGTTTAGTACAATCCATTTACTGAAGATGATGTGTTTCCCCCAGTTATAATATCCTTGACAAACCATCCCAGTACTATTAAAACACTCAGATGTCATACAATTGGAAAGGAGGAAGATCCTGAATAGCTTACAAAAAAATGGACCCTTCCAAAATGTGAGGGAGGTGCAGGTGACTCTGACATACGCCTCCACAATCTTTCATGCTTACTGCGTCATGCAATAGACTGGATCAAATGCACCTCTGCCCACTCCAGTTATGACCTGGAAGTGGCATTACCGGACCTTGGTCTGCCACCCTACTACATTGCCCTCCCTCTCACCTACCACTGGGCTCACAGACACAACATACTATTTTGATGGCGTGGCGAGAACTGCGAAAGCTGCTTCATATCCCCTACCAGGTGTCTATGAACCTACCACTGAAGGGCAACTCCAGGGCTTCACATTGTCCTACTTCTACGGCATATAGTTTATGGGAGGGGAAAGGGCTCAACAGATTAACCCAATTTTTCCACAAATCCACATATGAACTGCTTTCCTTCATGACTCTGGCGATACGTTTTCAGTTGCCCTCTACACATATTGTATTACTGGCAAACTGTACATTTTTGGAAATCTTTGTCTATCTCTCAGGATTTAGCTTTTCACAGCCTACTTTTCTGGGCAGCAGGCTGGCTTCCATCACTAGTTTTTATCACTTTCTGCTGACAAACTACTAAAGCCAAAGAACTTTCAAAAATCTCATAAAAGACATACCGGGAGAAGATGTTCCGGAAAAACTCCTCCAGGGTTATTTATCGGTGACAAAATTGATCACCAATGAGGTCTGGAGGGAAACACGTTTTATAATTCTGCATAAGGCCTATATGGGCTTTAACCCTATTACTAATTCAGATAAAACCCACATCAGTTTATCAGGCCGCTGCCGAAATGTGATCTACTAAGCCTCACTACTACATTGTCTCTGGTCATGTCGGGCCATACAAATACCTTCTGGCAACAGGTCACTGATTTAATCCAGGTGGCGACCAAGGAAATTATTAGTCTAGAACCTCTTCTTCTTACATTGGTCCACTTGGTTGTCAATAAATTGGTATCCATATTTAGAGCGTCCATACAGAACTTTATCTTCATGAAGTGGAAAGGAATCTAATTTATTATTTTTTTATTATTTATTTCCACTGACCAACTGCCTTGAAAACCGAAACCCCCAGCAAACACAATATGTTAGCCATCCTAAAAACGATGTATAAAGATAAATAAGGAATCGGGTTTACAATCATTACACTAAAGGTAGGAATACACGAGTCCATTTTCCCCAGATTTCTGCACAGCCAAGCGCCGTGCGCGTTCACGCCACTGTGCTGTGCAGAAATCTGGGAAAAAATCTACCCGTGTATGCCGTTTTCTATTGATCTCGCTAGGCCGAACAGGTTACCAACATGTTGGTAAACCTTGTTCGATAGCCTATACTTTGAAAAGGGAACCGCGGTCCCCCATTCAAAGTATAGACGGGCTGACAGCTGGCTCCCGATATCGGGGGAAACCGGGCAGTAGCGTGATGACGTCATCACGCTACTGACGAGCTCTCTCTGTCGGCTCAAATATTGAGCCATGTATACCAGCCTTAAGTTCTAGTACAATCAATCCATATTAGAGGGCCACATAGTACAGTTAATGCAATCTGAAATTGATCTAATAATTTTTTTTGTATTCCCTGACAGAGATGGTCCAATTTTTTGGGGAACAATTTGACTTTGTGATTTAATTGTCAACCCTTGTCTACATCTCTAGCAATTTTGGTGATGATACCATGGGCTTTGCAATCAAAGCCACAAATCTATTTGCAAAGTCAGCTAGTCGAAAGTATTTGACCATCTACATTCCCTGATAAAATCAAATAAAGATATAGATTATATTACAAGATAGAAACGTGTGTAACTTGGGGTTAATTTTGTTTACCAATAGCAGTAACCCCAAGTGTAGCTCAAAGTAAATATGTTTACCAATAGCGGTAACGGCGAAAGTAGCTTACATATTCCAGTAAGTGTAGCTTACTTGCTCCAGGTGAGCCCATGCCATTCTGTTGCTTCATTGTCCTCTGCCCATGCCATCCTGCTGTTTCATTGTCTTCTGGTTCCAGCACCATTCGCCTTGTATGTTAATAAAGATTTAATACAAAAAAGATGTCCTGGATCCTCACATCTCCGGCATCATTGATGACACCTGGAATGTGCAGGGGGATAGAGAAGGTGGGTAATCTGTTTATATTTTCCGCTTGTAAACAAAAATGATGATTCCTTTCTTCTGGATTCAATCAACTAAATGAAATGGAATTCAAGTATAAAATCTAAAGATGCTGTTATTTTTATGTATTTTGATTGATTTTGTATCACTCTGCCCAGCACTTTGTTATTAATTAATTACAAAACAAATCTAATGAATACAACAAATATATATATATATATATATATATATATATATATATACATACACACACACACACACACATACACAGCATACACCCCTGTTTTTCTTTATCAAGATCTTTGCTTCAACTGGAACAAAATACTGCTATAACTCCTGTGAAATCGAATGCTGTTTGAGCAGTTCCTTCTAAACTTATAAAATAGAATTCCATACTGCATTCTCAAGAGTCTCCGGGTTTCTGAATACAATGAACTAAAAGCACATAAGACCCTGCTAGCACTAGTAAGGTTGAGCGGGTCACTGACCTGCATATGGGCCCAGTCAACTATGAAAGTGGCATATGCCATTGGTAAAAGTTGTGACATCCCATAATGCACTGGAGATAAATAGGATACGCTTGTAATAACTGACCAACAATATCAGAAGGTAATTGTTTAGCTATAACGCTCTTAGCCATCTAGAATGTGGGATCTCTTTATTTTTTCTTTTTAGTTGAATCCTTGGCCATGGCAGAGGTAAGAAGGAACAGTGTGTTAACATAACATCCTTTTTATTTAAAAGAATCAGGAAGCCTACTTAGGCTAAAAACATGATTTCACTCTCATGAATATAAATGCCTTGACAATCTGGGTCTAGATCTCCGTGCTGTGGAACCTAATCCCACACCTCCCATTGCCAGGAAGTATTGTAGTATCAACCTTTTAGAAATGAATAGCTTGTCTCAGAGAGGAGAAGAGCAATTATGATAAACTCACCATGTGTAGCTCAGCTGTATTAACAAAAAGGAAGGTCTGTAAAAGGTAAAAAAAGAAATCACAGAACGTAACTCAAATCAGGAACATGTTACTTACCCAAAGCCCTAACTACTATAAAAGTAATGGAAGGAAAACACTGGTCAGCTGTTTGGGAAAGAAAGAGGTTTCTTTGGGAGGGTTAGAAAAGTGTAGAGAAAAGTTTCACTAATGAAAACCAACTGACACCTACAATATTAATTTCAAACATGGACATTTTAGGTAATGAAGCATTCGGTGTCAATCACACAGACTGTTTTAGAAATAAATTTTGAAATGAAGCCACGTGAATCACAGCTATTGAATCCATGGTATTTATAGGGGGTTAGTAATAAACCCTCTTAAAGCCTTGCATCTATGGGATGTAGCAGCAACACGCTGGTCTTTTGGACAAGTGTACGTTTCAATAAGACCCCTAAAGCCAAAATATTACAGGATGTCGTCATGCGATTGAGTAAAACATTTGTATGGTCTATTTAAAGGAGTCTTCCACAGTCAAATATAAAACCCAACTCCTCATGGTATGCTCAGCACGGACTCCTTTGGACAAATATTCTTTTCTTTTTTTTTTATAAGAAAGGTTTACTCATTAAATTATAAAAACATAAAATTGTCTGAGCTGGTCACTTTTCATCTCCTTGTGGACATAACCTCCTGTTTAGCCCGAGTTAACTTGTGGTGAGTTTGTTTGCTAACAAAACTCACCCTGAGCTAACAGCGGGCATACTCACCTGTGTGCTGAAAGCCCATGGTGGTCTTCTGGACATGATGATCTTTCCGGGTTCGTCCTGATGGCATCATATATGACACCAGAGGGGCGGGGGGTCGGAGGCATCATTGACTTCCATGAAATAGAGGTAAGAACTCAAAAATGTATTGCACTACTGGACTGGATTAGCTTAAATTCTGAGATGTTACACACTGGGAAAATTTACCCTAGACTTCATTATAAATCTTGTTTGTTTTGGACTTCTTTGTATGCATATAAGTTTATATTACATTACATAGATTACATTACATTAGATAAGCAACACACAGAACTGCTCTGTTCAATAACCAAGCCTCTCCCTGGAATGGTATATTTGGAACTGCAGATAATGTGAAAGTTGCCCCTTTGCTCATTTGGAGCAACAGGGGTACCATGGGAATCTGTGGCAATAGAGCTACTTCCTTGCAGTCTTCTGACCAAAGTATTTTCAAAAAATTTTAAATTACTGGAATCAGGGCAAAGGCATAGGCAGTTCGGAAGGGCCATTCTGATGTCAGTGTGTCCTAGTGAGTAATAAGGGAATTGTAAATCACCAGAACGGCAGATACATCTAAGGCCAGAACACCTAGCTGAAGATCTCCTTGAATACTTCCTGATGCAGAGACCACTTATTTCAGTGCATGGTCTTTTGAACAGGAAGCCCCTCACACATTCCTGGACCTGGAACATAAATTGTTGGAATATTCTGCAAATTACATTGTACCCAATTCAAAATGGGAGACATCTCTTGCAGTAATGTCATGTCATGGTCTCCCCTTTTTACCTCATATATGCCACTGCCATTGTATTGTCCAACCTCTGAACTGACTCTGGAGAACCCTGGAATAAGTGTTGGAATGCCAAAAATTCCTCTCAGCCGCTCTCAGTTTTAGAGTATTGTAAACTATAGAGCTGGATGGAAAACCCCAAAGACCTTGATTGATCTGCCTCAGACAATGGGCCTCCCTAACCTCTGTCATTGGCGTTTGAACTCTCATTGATCCATCAGACAGGCAGGAAGGAATGGCTGTTGAGAAGGTTCTGGTCTCTAATCCACCAATGATAGACATTGGCATCCAAAGGATAATTAGGGTTATCTGATCTTCTAACCACCACTGGGAGGAAACACTACTTGAAATTGTCTCATCTTATACTGACTTGGCAGATTTATCAATAGTTTATATCATTGTGCCCACAATCTCTATAAATTGGGGAGCTAAAAAATATGTGAAAGGCCAAACCATAAATTGAGTACTATACTTGGGAGAGAATAATATACAGTCTGATGAGCCCAGTTGGCAGGGTGTATTCTTAGGGTTCAGTCACAGAATAGTACAGTCTATAACCCTTTGAAGTAATGGTGCTAATGCCCAGGAGTTCAATATTGTCCAAACCCCATAACTAACTTCCTTTGGGGATGTCTCTCATCTTACCCTAGGTTTAGGTGGAGGTCACAATAATGACTAGTCTTAGCTGATATACAGTGGGTACGGAAAGTATTCAGATCCCCTTAAATTTTTTACTCTGATATTGAAGCCATTTGCTAAAATATTCTAAGTTCTGTTTTTTCTCAATATTGTACACACAGCACTCCATACTGACAGATTATTTTATTAAAAAAGAAAAACTAAAATATCATATGGTCCTAAGTATTCAGACCATTTGCTCAGTATATAGTAAAAGCACCCTTTTGATCTAATACAGCCATGGGTCTTTTTAGGAAAAAAGCAACAAGTTTTCCACACCTGGATAAGGGGATCCTCTGCCATTCCTCCTTGCAGATCCTCTCCAACGTTGTCAGGTTGGATGGTAAACATTGGTGGACAGCCATTTTTAGGTCTCTCTAGAGATGCTCGATTGGTCGGGGCTCTAGCTGGGCCATTCAAGAGTTGTTGTGAAGCCACTCCTTTATCATTTTAGCTGTGTGCTTAGGGTCAAGTCGCCTTGTCCCTGCAGCTGAAAATCACCCCCACAGCATGATGCTGCCACCAACATGTTTCACTGTTGGGACTGTATTGGACAGGTGATGAGCAGTGCCTTTCTCCACACATACCGCTTAGAATAAAGGCCAAAATTTCTATCTTTGTTTCTCACCATCTTAAAGTCTTTCAGGTGTTTGTAAGCAAACTTCATGCAGGCTTTCATGTGTCTTGAACTCAGGAGAGGCTTCCTTCGGGCCACTCTGCCATAAAGACTCGACTGGTGGAGGGCTGCAGCGATGGTTGACTTTCTACAACTTTCTCCCATCTCCCGATTGCATCTCTGGAGCTCTGCCACAGTGATATTTTGGTTCTTCTTTACCTCCCTCACCAAGGCTCTTCTCCCCCAATAGCTCAGTTTGGCCAGACGGCCAGCTCTAGGAAGGGTTCTGGTTGTCCCAAACATCTTCCATTTAAGGATTATGGAGGCCACTGTGCTTAGGAACCTTATGTTTTTGTAACCATGGCCAGATCTGTGCCTTGCCACAATTCTGTCTCTGAGCTCTTCAGGAAGTTTCCTTGAACTCATGATTCTCATTTGCTCTGACATGCACTGTGAGCTGTAAGGCCTTATATAGACAGGTGTGTCACAAAATATATGAGAGTCACAGCAAAGGGTCTGAATACTTAGGACCATGTGATATTTCAGTTTTTCTTTTTTAATAAATCTGCAAAAATGTCTACAATTGTGTGTTTTTCTGTCAGTATGGGGTGCTGTGTGTACATTAATGAGGAAAAAAGAACTTAAAATATTTTAGCAAATGGCTGCAATATAACAAAGAGTAAGAAATTTAAGGGGAGATAACAATAAACAAATGCACCGGTCCGCAAAAATCTCTTGGTGATTCTGCGCATTGGCCAGTATGCGATTCTTCAGTGCCCACCCCGATGACGTCAACGGTGACTGCAAAGGGGCGGGGTAGGTCCCACCATTGATCTTTATGTAATGAAGGAGGTGTCGCTCTTATAGAAGCACTTTATTCCTGGATATTGATCACCTATCATGACACATTTGGACCTTGACAGCCCTCCAGTCCTCGTGGGGTCCTCATGTTTTTTTTAACCATTGGTTTGTTAAGCTTATAAGTACACCCATTGGCACTGCACTTTAATTCATATAATTCTCACCATCCACGTAAAAACACCCCCCGATGGGGCAAAGAACCGTAAAAAGGCATTGGGAATATGCTTTCACCTTTTTGTAAAGATTCCTAAATATGTGACACAGTGCATTTTATACCAAGTGAACATTGGACTGTTTGTAAATATATTTACATGGTAGGAATATGTTGATTATGTGTATATTTTAACTATAATTTGCAAGTAATGATGAGGGCAAACATTTTTAGTTTACTGACTTCCAGTCGACCATATTGCATAAAGTCATTTAGACTTTCCTGATCTGCATACTAGTTCTGGGTTTTTAATCAGGATACAGACATGCAGATATGGGCAGATATGCTTAGAGCACCATGCGTGCTCACGACCATCTATCTGGCCCATATAATATGCCCCGATCGCTGTTTTCGAGCAGGACTGATCAATCCCGCTCAAAAACAGCCATATCGGACATGACCGTTAAATACGGCCGATGTCCGTTGCTTTGCATAGAGACTGTGAGTCTCCAGGCAAAGCATCGGCTGAGCTGGGGAGAGAGCAGAGCTGTCTCCCCAGCTCCGCCGATATCTGACAGCATTGTAATGACACTACTGCAGAGAACATCAGACAGCTCCAATATCGAGCCATCTTTACCCTGCTTTACAGTAAGGATAATAATAAGAGGGTAAAGAAACATTCTTTTTCCTCAGAAATGCAAGAACAGGGCAGTGGGAAAAACCTTAGCTGTTTTCTCTTGTACTGGATTGTACCTTGCAATCTCCATATGCCATGCCATTTTTGGTGTGGCTCAGGACCCTTCCCCTTGATTGCCTGTGTACAGCTATCCATTCTATACTGCTCATGGGGTAGAGGCAGGTACTGTGTAACAGGCAGCCTGTCCATTCAAATCAGACTGACTCCAATGTGCCACCACAACTTCGACCATTTTCCTTACTATCCCTTCATAATAACTGATGGTCACACTGTTCCTTTATCACAACTCTAATCATTAAATTGGTGAGATAACATTGCACTATTCTTTTCCATGTGGTAATCGTGCAAAGAATATAGTGTATAAATACAATGTATTAAAAATATACAGTGAATCAGTGAATTCACTGTAACACTATCAATTCTTAAAATTCATGACAGTTACAAACTTGTACATATCATACTAATCATATTATGTTGATACAAAGCTCAAAAAAAGAAATTTTTTACTCAGCAAGGACAATGTCTTGCATTTACACCAAAATTCTCGATGTAGAAGAACCACATAATCAACATAATTTGACTTAGCATCAGGGAATATTTACAAAATCTAAAGGGGATACGTTTGATTGATATCCTTCCATGTGACTTATTAGGCTTTGTCTCGAAGAGCCCCAAGGTACTGTTAAATAATTTTTCATTGATAATCACACTGTCTGCGCTATCAGATAACTTTTGAAGACCAACCAGACAGAGAGGAGCTAAGCCCCTTAATTTCTTAATAAATTATTCTTTACCACAGGATGGGGATTATGCCATGCAAAAGGAATATCATTACTGACAGAGCTGTCAGAAGGACAGGTGATAGGGGAAACTGGCAAGCTTTAATTTCTCTGCTGAGAAATGAGGGGCTCTTTTGGGATTAATCTCAGTATCAACAGTGAGCCTTTGCCTCGGGGCAGCCAAGGAATTCAAAGGGAATGGTGACTGAATTTTGAGTGATGGAATCTAGCTCAAATTGTGCCGTTGACTTTGGTTTCTCACCTATTCAAATGAGGAAGAAGGGGCACAGGTAGGGAGAAAAGCATGACAGTGCTTAGCTGTCCAGTACTACCATTAATAAACACTTGTACATTAGAACATAGACCTAGGAGACACGCACAAGACATGTACAAGGCAATGTTCTTTTTAAATATTCTAGACACACAATGTGTATCTAACGTGAACCTGAGATGGCCTAATACATTTCTAACGCAACAACAAGCGCAGACAGCCTGTGCAGATTTCAAGTGTCTGGCCTTTAAAGTTCTTAAATGAAACTCTGTGTAACAAACTCCACTAAACCCTAAATCACTGGTACAGGGTTATCATTTAAAACCAACCCCTTTCATTCAACTGGGACTCACAGTCTGGGGGGGGGGTTAAAGAGGTGTCTGCCACATTTGCAGCAACCAGGAGTTTGAAAGGCAACAAAGCGGGGAAGACCAGCGCCACCGGTCGCTTTTTGGGCACCTGCTCGATACTTATAGAATGGAGACATTTTTAAACTCCCTGCGAGTGAATGGGGGGGGGGGGGGGGGGGGGGTGTGGTGTGGTTTGCGCATGTCTAAGAAGAATAGTCAATAAAGATAAGAAAACCAAAATAACTTGTTCAAAGACAGATATTCAGATACAGGATACATCTGCCAAAGACTGTGGTTTATTAATTTAGCAAATACTCCATGAAAGATGAACCCATATAACGAGTCAGATAACAGTATTCATCAAGAGAGAGAGTGCAATCGAGGAGCCCTCAAGTACAGCACAATGACGTTACCGCACTGCGCTCGAGCTTCCTCGATTGAATGGAGAATCGAGGCGCAGCACTTCTGTGCTCTTGATCCTGTTCGATACCTTTGGATACCAAAGGAGACCAAACAAACAGGGTTTACCAACAGGTTGGTTTCCTGTTTGATCAAGTTTATTCTAATGGGATCAATTGAAGATCACGGGGCCCGCATGATTTTTGTATCGATTTGAGCACAATCAATTGCCATGAATGTGCACAGCAATTGATTGTGCTCGAGTTGATACAAAAATGGAGCCATGTATACCTAGATTAACACTGACTAAGCAGAATGGATTATTAATATTACACACAAGTATATGAACTTTTATAGAAAGTGACAATGCTAGAAAACAAACTAAAAGCTGCCCAATTATTTTACAACTGGCAACAGACATTTATGCTACAGGAATGCGTAGTGTCTTACCATGCAGGACCTCAATAGAAGTGATACTAAACAATCATTCTTCATAATCATGCTGGTAAAATATATTTTGCCCACCGCCATGCTAAGACAACAATCACCATGGGTCAGCTACACGGATGGTTCAAAGCTTGAGCACAAGAAAGTAATAGAAACCCTCCAAATTGGTTATATAGCACTACACCCCATGGGACATAATGAAAATGTATTTGTTTCCATTACTCTCCCGCCAATCTGTTGCGCTTCAAGTACACCATCAAAATACTTGATAATTCTAGCTGTAGGACAATCACCAGGCCCAAGTGGTGCCATGTGCAGGATGTGGTGCAGCTTCTGGTGTGAAAGGTACAACTAAATAAATTGTAATCTTAGACTGGAAGTGTGTAAGGGGGTGCAGTGTGTAAGTAAAATAAAGTAGAAGGTAAGTTCATGCATAAGGCTTTATATAGTGAAAGGTACTATACTGTGCATAGTACGGGTCCATTCTATACACACCAAAAAGACAGATGTCCCTCAAGTATTTTAGGCATGTTTTATGTTTCAGCAGCAGAAAAAGGAAATCATGCTGAAGGCAGACTCATACCAGAAAGAACTGCATGACAATAATAGCCGTTCTATTGAATTCCTTTTCCATTGTGAAGCCTTTCATTGGTTGGTGGATAGGTATAAAGGGCTTCTGGTGTGAAGGCTAATACTTGCAAGGAGAATATATATTCCCCTTGTGTTTGACCTGGTGAGCCGTGATTTCTTTCCTGAAAATGTTATATGAGAATTCCTTGCAAAATATATTGTTTTACATTCCATAGGGTACAAGCTCCCCTCTCATAAACACACGCTGAACAAAACGCATGTGGAATGATTACGTCTGCTCTCGGCTATTTGCAAATTCAAATGAAATGGCTAAATCTAGAGAATGGAGTTGTTTCTAAAAAAGAGCCATTATTAAGATGTACAAATACATATGTAAAAAGGTTAAGACATTTTATATTTATGAGGGTATGAGAGACAGAACTCATGCATAGGGGAATAGAAGGAGTTACGATAAGCGGACGGTTATTGTTGGTCAAAAAAGACCCTTCTGTCAGTCATCATCAAAGATAACGGACTACATATATACAGAACAGGGGCTGCAGAGGAAGAAATGCAGGTTAGAGCCTAAAATCTGCATCTGAATTACGGCACAAGCAGACTAAGATGACTAAGGGGGGTGATTCCCAAACAGAATGATTGATGAAATCAGTGATTTGCCTGATGAAAACATTAACTGTAGATAAAGAAGGTAGCATTACAATGTCATAAAAGCCAAGAACATTAACAGCAACCTGGACTTCTCCCTGAAAGATGGAATAATGTAAATGTCAGAAGTTATAGGTCTGTCCAAACATGCAGCCAAATCTGTAAAGTGAGTGTACTTTATGAATAGAGATTACTATTACTAATACTTTACGTTTTACTGGAGAACATGGGATTAATCCCAATAAAAATAAAGAAGCATGTAAAAGGGCGCCCAGTGTTTATTTTTCAAGTTTATTGTCATCGACGCGTTTTGTGGCGGAACATGCCACTTCTTCAGGATGAATATATATGTTTATTATTTTTACCGAGTTGTCTGGCACAGATGCTCGGGGATATTTACTAATACTTTGGAACCTAATAAAGGAACAATCAACTAATTTTACATTAAATCTACATCTCTTTAGGCTCTCCTATGAGAGCCTATCCCTGGTTTAGGAATCAGGTTCTTGTAGTTAATACACACACACACTATAAACATACCTACATAGTAATACATACAACTTGAAGCTAATTTGTGCTCACTGACCTATTAAAAAAATGCAAAATATATGTACATGTAGCTGTGCTGTAAATTGTACAACCAAGAAAGTCTTCTTTACAAATCGGTGGCCATGTGCTTGGCAGCCAGCTATAGGAGGCCACAATCCTGCCCGTACAATGAAGGCCTATGGCCCAGTCTGCGAGATGCACCATCCATCACTTTTAGTCATGCTTCATTGCAGATGCTGGTGCTAATTACTGCTACAGAGACCTTCTGTAGTTCCATTCTTTCCTGCCAAGTGCTTACAAAATAGGAGTGTAAAGTATTCCAGAGGAAAGTAGATGAGATATATTGATAAGATTCGTGAAATAAATGCAATCAAATTGTATCAATTATAGGGGCAGTGCACACATGCACACACAAAAATATCATTTAGTAAACAATTTAGAAATGTAATTGGCTTCCTTGAACAGGTGTAATCATGCATAACGCAAACATTTGTTCATCTTTGTTTTTTAGAGAAATTAAGATTGTTTTCCCTTTTCCTTTTGGGACCTTATTTGGTGCCACCTGTCAATCACTAGTTTTGCCACCCACTTCTTACAGGAAAAAACAGAATAAGTCTTTTTAATTATTTAAATGTCTCATCAAAGGATACCGTCACAGAGGGGCATAACTCAGCGACACTGAAGAGTTCTCTTTATGTTAAATATTAGTATACAAGTAACCTCTGCAATAGTCTATACCAGCCATGGATGGGTCTTCTGTGAGAGCTGTAGCTGTAACTGAGCTGCTGTTTTTAGCTGTCACCTATGGGATGGGCTTCATGTGCCTGAGGCTGAAGACCTCCTTTGGGATGTGAGTTAACCTTTTCCCCTATCCCAATGGAGGGTGTGGGTGTCTCCTAGCTCACAGGACTGTTAAACAAGGTCTAGTGTGCTATTTCCCAAGAAAGACAGAGCACTTCCACACAGCTGGCACAGTGAATTACTTTGTTTTGAACTAATACCCAAGACTGTACCCTGCAGGCAGACTTGGCTGCAGTGAAGTGAGTGTGCCCCCCATATTTTCCTCCACCAATTAAAGAACTTTAGTTGTTTGCAAAGAACTCTCATTGTGGACATTCCTCTGAGGAAGGGGCCCCTGTCTGGAGTAAACAGGCAGAAACCGGGCTTAACCCCTCCCTGACCCGTTACAGTAGAAGCTGCCAATTAACAGTTGAAGTACTTCATACAAAGAACTTTGAACCTAATAGGTAACAACCCGCACAGCATTTGCGATACCAGCACAAATCATTACATCCAGGGATTACTACAACATGTACAATTGTCACAGTCACTGATATATAGCCAGTAGTACCCGTGATTAACCTGCCCTTATATAAAACAGGTATTTGTTATTATGGGTTATGCATTGGCAACAAATGAGATTGAGAATGCAAATGCAACACACAAGCTCACTGGCACAATTAAAAAACATGTTCTTAACTATTCTGAACGTAAATTTCATTGCTGGTAGCAATTTGGCCTGCACAGATATGAATACATACATACCATGTGTAAATAAAAAAAATACAGACGCATGTCTTGCATGTTTTAGATGAGAAGAAAAACATATTCAAGGACCTTGTATTTAAAAAAGTAATGAGAACATGGAAAAACCAGAAGCCATATGGGAAGGAGTATATATTCCCTGCCAAGTGAGTTACATGTGTGAGTGTGGTCAGGAAGGTGCGAGTTGAAACCAGTGGGGTCCCTTTATGGAATACCCCGGTTTTAAGATGTGATAATAAACTGCTTTTATTGTTTATATCACACCCCAAGTAGATTTGGTATACACCTATAAAGCTCCTTTTCTTTCCTGAAGACATTTCATGTATTGCTGTATCAAGTAACAACAGATCTACATTACACCACAATGACCTAGAACTCCAAGTGGTACAGAAAGAACACCTGAATTTTAAGAGCTCCAGTTCCCTCGCCTTCTGTGGTATGATCCATCATGAAACACATCCAATGCAATTTATATTTACTCTAATTTCTTATTTTTTCATTACATCTGTGTTTAATAAATGTTGCTTGGCAACAAAATTACCATTACAAAGTCTAAGTGATATCAATACAGATGGCATTGCTAGGAACTCTAGTTGCCACCTAAGTATGGCTGGTTATAAGTCAAAACCATTTCCCCCATAGTAAATAGGAGAAATGGCAATAATACATTCCGGTCATGCCAAATTACCACTTTCCTAACCTTTTCATAATAAAAAAGATGTTAAATAGCAAAAAAGTTGTACTATGTTCCTGGTCTACCAGAAACTGCTCAATTGGAAATGATCTCTTTTAGTTTTTCCATCTGTCCTACAAATTTTGTGGCCATGATGCCCTGAAAATGCATTGATCATTCTCAGCACAAAGGGAAATTGCTTACACCCCTATGTATGCTCATATATCTGGGCTCAGAGGCAAGTTTCTGAACCCCTCTGGGGTTCTTGAGTGCAACCCCCAGCGTTTGTACTGGCTGTACAGACGTCTATGCTTTAAAGAATCATTGACACTTTCTGGCACAGGAGGGCGCCTGGAAAGCATAAACAAATTTGGGTGGTAAATCAAAACTTTGTATGTCCAAATGAAAGTTTTGGTCATAGCTCCAGTTAGTCATATCTCGAAGGGGTATGTATATGTAGGAGTTACCACCTTTGACATGCTTCACCCAACCTATATACCTATTTGATCATGGTTTCAATCCTATGTACTCCAGGCAGAAGCAGTACAATATACACCGATGGAGTTTACGTTATATCACATAATAATTTTATATTATATCACATAATGCATAGCTACAGTGGCCAGCAAGTAAACATGGTAATAAAAGTTACAGTTAGGTTTATAAACTTTTTGGTTCTGTAAATGATCTCAATGAATTTGAACGGAAATAATTCAAAAACAGTTGAACTGCAGATTTTCAACTTTAATTTTCAGCTTTAATCCAGTGTCCAAATATATAAGAACCTAACTGTGTATTCGCTAACATATAAGTGAAGGAAAAGAGAGGTAAGTTAATATGATTATAATTCCAAAGTAAAACAATTACTTATAGTAGATAATATTACTTCAACATGAAAATGTGTTCCCTTTTAGACAAAACAGCATTTATGAGATCAATACAGATAGTGGAGCAGACGGTTTGTACTGTGTGATTATACTCCAGTGATGTTCAGTAGATTTGAGGTCAAGTTATTTAGACACTCAAGTTCTTCCACCCCAAACTCTTCATACTATGATGTAGTGGTTTACTCTGCCAGGAATAAGTCATCTTTTGAGCTGGTTAGAGGGTCACAATTACCTAAAACACATGGTTTATGCTTAAGAAGGAAAGCAATTTAGTCACTATTTGCAATCCCAGCATAACACACAACTTATAATAATTTACAGGGGACCCTCGACTTACAAGCTTAATTTGTTCCGAAAGGGTTGGTTGTAAGTCAAACAAATTTTTCCATGGGAGATAATGGAATGGCTATAATCGGGACCTTCCAAATTACCACTTTCCTAACCCTTTCATTATAAAAAAAAAGGTTGTAAAAAAAGTGTAACTTACAAGAAACACCAACTACCATCTTGCTTTCATCTATCCATACTAAAACAGCCTTTCCACTTCTTCTAGAACTGTTAAATGTGCTTTACTAAAAGTATTCACTTTAGCAACACAAGATTCCCTACACAAATGTATAATTGTGGATTTTGTCATACTGTACATTTTGAAAAGATCTGTCATACTCATACCACTCTCAAATTTCTGCATAATCTCTTCCTTCTGCCCAATTGCCTAATTGCCCTCTTATCTCTCTTCTTTTTTTTTTTTTTTACATCTTTTCTACCTTTTTTGGTGCCATGATACACTGAATTCCCTGCAGTACACAATTTCAGCAGCAACTTAAAATGGTGTCACTAGAGAGCACACTTCACGGCAAATCTCATTTTCCTCACACATAGGGAAGAGGGGGAATCTGCATTCATGTCTCCGCTCTATGACTGTGAGTATGTGAGAAAGCTGCCAGCGTGCGTTCAGCTTTTTCACACACCTCTCTGCATTGCTTATATCAGCAGGGCTCCGCTGATATAAGCAATACAGTTCAGATGGAAAATCCTGCTGTGTGCAGATGCTGGGTGAAATCACATGCGGACACTCACACATTCGGACCATAAGACACAGGCACTTTTTCCCCCTAAAAGTCCAAAAAAGATGGTATTTGGCACAGTAATATTATATCAATGTTATATATATCATAGGTAAAGATATTTAAATTGTTATTTTTCTTAAGAAAGCATATTGCAGAAAAGTTAACCTGTTTCAAAGAACAATATCCTCTTAGTGTCTCACTAGCCATTACACTCAGTACTGTTTCATTCAACAGGCTCCTGTACAACCCAAGAGGTATAAAATATATAATATAATGTAATATAATCAGGACACTGCTACAGCTCCAAAAAGTCTCCATACCCACATATTATGTACATTGAACAGCATTTTTACATCCTGACTGCAGTCCTTTAAGAGTCTGACATTTATTTGATCAATCTGATCAACTGTTAGAATATTTTTCTTGACATTTCTAACCCTATTTTCATGAACAGTTACAGGTCTCAAACCTTAAATATATGATAAATTATTTTACCTATGCAGGCAAACATACTGTAGTATTTGCTTCAAGATTCCTCGCCCCCAAGTAAAAGCGGAACGCATATTTAAAAATAGTTTAAAGGCTCAAACCTGGTATTTAGATGAAAGTATAAAAAACTGATTTGTAAGGGCTTCTGCCAGAACAGATTCAGTGTTCAGGCATTTATTTAATTCTCAGCTTAACAGCTTGTTTCACGCTAGATGAGAAGTGACAGATTTGAGAAAAGCAACCAAAACCTGGGCTTTAAATTACTCTAATTTCAGGCAAATTTTGAAAACCACCAGAATGAGTCATGTCGAATAATGTGCTTTTTTTCAGAGTGTGGCATAAAGTTTCAGTCATGTCAATTACATTACTGTACTGTTGTTCCACATACTAAAGCTTATGGATGCTAACGTGCCGTAACATACAAACGCTTGCCTGTAAACACAGCATGGTTTGTTGCACTGAAAGTCTCCTAATGGCATTAAAGGATAAAGATAACATGTCATTTCCAACATCTTAAAATAAAACCCAATTTTAAAGCCTTAGTAAATAACAGGCATGTGCCAGAGCAAATTATGCTGGGCACCACCTGATCTTTTAGGCTTTAAAGGAAATCTGAGAGGAAGGCCACAAAAACATAGCAAAACTCTTTCCATATAGGGTCTGAGTTCACTGGATTGGTCTTGTGTTAATGCCTATGCTTTAAAGAATCAAACAATAAAACAATAAAAGAATTAAAACAATATAATGCTATGAGAAAAGGAACCAAAATAACCCCTGCAGCACCTCATTGGATGTTTGTGGGCAAATCAGGTCTTAGAATGAAAGGCCTATAGCATCCCGATGGGAATAAAACCCATCACATTACCATTACAAAACAAAGTGTCATTTGCATGAATAGTAACTGCTCAAAAAAATAAAGGGAACACTAAAATAAGACAGGTTTGCGAAAGATTAACCCACATTATCCCTGAGAATGTGCCATCATCCCAACAAATATAGAAAATGGAGGAAGACTGAACTTCAAAAGGTCCTACTATTAGCATTGTGTAATGCCACCGGTAGGTAAAAGGGATTTCCTGGGGAAAGTCCTGGGGTAAGACGTACGCCGGCGGAGGGACCAGTACCTGGCTGGATGCCAGCGCGTACGTCTTACCCCAGGACTTCCCAGCTACTTTTCCAGTACACGGTTGTCCGGCGCTTAGGGGCAATTTGATGGACTACAGTGCTGGGCGTATACACCCAGAAAGTCTACACCCGGGCGGGTACCTACTCTCAACTAGACTGTCTTCATCGATCGTTGAACCTTTGGTAAACCCAGTATTTGGAATTTCTTTGATGCTATAATCTCCTGATGAAGCGAAACGCGTTGAGACAGCAACATTGTACTTACAAGATTCACGTGTGTGAACGCCAACTTACGTTAAAGGACTTGAATAAATTAGGACATTTTGTTTTTACCATTATTTTTCTTTGTACTAATGTTTACCATTATGATGCCTTAAAAATCCCTTTTACCTACCGGTGGCATTACACAATGCTAATAGTAGGACCTTTTGAAGTTCAGTCTTCCTCCATTTACTAAAATAAGACACTCTGGATCTGAATGAATTAAATATTCTTATTAAATACTTTGTTCTTTACATAGTTGAATGTGCTGACAACAAAATCACACAAAAATTAGTAAAATTCAAAAAAATTCAAAACATTTGTAAAATTCAAATTCAACCCATGGAGGTCTGCATTTGGAGACACACTCAACATTAAAGTGGGAAAAAACACAACATCTCCTCCAACACCTGGACTAAAGCATCCCTCAACTCCTGGACAGTCTGTGGTGCAACGTGGCATTGGTGGATGGAGTAAGACATGATGTCCCAGATGTGTCTTTGTATTGCAGGAACTGCGGACACACTCCAGCCACATGAGGTCTAGCATTAGGAGGAACCCAGGGCCAACCACACCAGCATATGGTCTCACAAGGGGTCTGAGGATTTCATCTTGGTACCTAATGGCAGTCAGGTTACCTCTGGGGAGCACATGGAGGGCTATGTGGCCCTCCAAAGAAATGCCACCCCAACCCATTACTGACCCACTGCCAAACCATGTCAGTCATGCTGGAGGACGTTTCAGGTAGCAGAATGTTCTCTACGGTGTCTCCAGACACTGACATGTCTGTCACATGTGCTCAGTGTGAACCTGCACAGTGTGAATCTTTGAAGAGCACAGGGTGAATTGCTAATCTTGGCGTTCTCTGGCAAATGTCAAAGGTCCTACACAGTGTTGGGCCCTCATACCACCCTCATAGAGTCTGACCATCTAAAAAGATATATGCACATTTGTGGTCTGCTAGAGGACATTTTGCGGGGTTCTGGCAGTGTTCCTTCTGTTTCTTTTTGAACAAAGGCAGAGGTAGCGGTCCTGATGCTGGGTTATTTCCCTCCTATGGCCTCCTCCACATCTCCTGATGTACTGGTCTGTGTTCTGGTAGTGCCTCCATGCTCTGGACACTATGCTGACAGAACCAGCAAACCTTCTTGCCACAACCCACATTGATGTGCCATCCTGAATGAGCTGCACTAACTGAGCCACTTGTGTGGGTTGTACACTCTGTATCATGCTAGACTAGAGTGAAAGCACTGCCAGCATTCACCACCAGGTCTGTGGCGACCAACTGCAGCACCACTCCCTTATTGGGGATGTCTTGCTAATTGTCTATACTTTCCAACAGCTGTCTATTCCATTTGCACAACAGCATGTGAAATTCATTGTTAATCAGTGTTGCTACCTAAGGCTAAGTTTAGACTGTCAGTTCTCATGCTGCTTTCAGCTTAAGAGCCGACTCCCTGTGATCGTCTGCAAACAAGCGTCTAATTAAGGACCCCATAGAGGTCCTATGGGACGGCAGGTCCTAATGTGGCGTCCGCTGGTTGGTCACGTTACAGGGTCGTTTACCTGGCGGTAAAATTTCGCCAGTGTAAATGTACCATTAGTGAACAGTTTAATTTTACATAAGTGTGATTGACTTGGAGTTACATTGTTTAGTTTAAGTTTCCCCTTTAGTTTTTTGAGAAGTGTATTTGATGACTTTCTTAAAACTCACTAGCTAGTACTGCCTTCTATACTTTGCCATAAATACATACCCATAGATATCATATCTTCTTATATGCACACTTGGAGAAGGAACCACTGGATCCTTAAATATTCTTTTCAATAAAGAGGTCAATGTGTATACTTTCATTGTAAAGTCCCTTTAAAATAAGGGTGTGGGTAATAAACCCCACACATTTAACTAGCATTGACTGACCAGTTTTCGATAACTTTCACTTCAAATATCCAGATTACCAATACTGAACTGGAGGGTCAGACTATACGGCTGACATACCATGTGGGTTCATTTGCCAGCGTCAATCTAAAAATATATCTAAACTCTCTTTGTGTCATTTCTAGTTAGAGCAGAGGGGCACCTCATCTTATTTACATTCAAATTACTTTGCATTGGATGTCTGGAGCCCTATAGTGGTTGGTTTGTATTCCGCATTCCTGATTCATGCGGAATAGATCTCATTTTTCCCTTTCCCAACCTCTGCAGAAGGTGAATGTTAAATGAATGGTCTTCCATTTCTCATGTATAAAGTCTAATTATTCCACTGCCGTATGTGCAATGTGGATAAAACGTGCCCAAATCCATTAGAAGGGATCACATCAGCACCATTCAAAGGTCAGGTTATCAACAACAGGTACATGTACCCCAGCATGTACTACTTCTAGGTTCAAGATCTATTTAATCTTATTGCATTAATCACAAAAATGTGGTTTGGGCAATATTTATACACATTAGGGCCCAATCATATATAGTGTGTTATACTATGTCATCCATGCATTGAGGAACATTGCAATAAGATATCACCTTCATTCTCTCTAAATGCATACACAATGAGAATGTGACACAATATAACAGTATTGATTAGAAATACACTCATGTTAAGGTGTACCTAAAATGATTGTTTAACAACAATTGTTACACATACTCCATTAGGCTCCATTCACATCTATCAGTTTTATTGCACAATGGGCAACATGTGACAGCACACGTCCAGCGTGTTCACATTATATCTGATGGTTTAGTTCACAGCTGCAAATTAGGTTGCTGTAAAAGGTGCATGTCCTTCATTTCAACACACATTAAGGGCCATTTCACACTATATGCATTTTTTAAAGGCATGCCTTTTTTATAGGCATGCATTTCCGGATATATGCAAAAACGCATGCGTTTTTGACATTACATATGTGTTTGCGGTTTGCATTTGCGTTTTTGAACAAATGAATGAAAAATGCAGCAAAATTAAGTCAAAAATGCATACAGCAGTGAGTTTATGGAAACACTGCGTTTTTAAAAACGCAACGCATACAGTGTGAATGGTAACATTGGTTGTCTATGTAAAAACGCGTGCAGTAAAAAAACGCGTGCGGTAAAAAACGCATATAGGGTGAAATGGCCCTAAAAGATATTGGTGCGAATACACCGCAAAAGACTGATGGGGACATAATATAAAAATACCGCCCGATAAAACAGAGTAAAAAATTCCGATCTATACAGGTTCCTTGCTTACCTCTCAGACGCCGATATAAACCTGATATAAAAACATAACATTCTGAGATGATTCTCAATCAACAACATTCAAAGCTGCCTTTAATGCCTGACTATAACAAAAAAAATTGAAAATTAAACAATACAGAGGTGGGGGAAACTATTTTAAAAATCCTAAGCACAATATTCCCCTTAACTCAACATTTCTTTAAGTATCATATTTTTCCTCCATAGTGCATACTTTTTACCCAAAATTTAGGGAGAAAGTGTCTTTGCGTTTTATAAGCAAATATTGCTTAGTCAGTCCCTCTGCAATCTGCAGAAAAAGAAGAGAGATTCTGACTGCAGGTAAGCCAATTGTCCCGGCTGCTTGTCCCCAATAGTGAGTGTGACCTAGCCGTACTGGTAAGTTAGTAGAGTTTATTTTCTGCATCTGTAGAATCTGCATATATGTATGTATGTACATATGTAAAGTGGGTACAGAAAGTATTCAGACCCCCTTACATTTTTCACTCTTTATTATATTGCAGCCATTTGCTAAAATCTTTTAAGTTCTTTTTTCCCACATGAATGTACACACAGCAACCCATAGTGACAGAAAAAACACAGAATTGTAGTCATTTTTGCAGATTTATTAAAAATGAAAAAATGAAATACAACATGATCCTAAGTATTCAGGCCCTTTGCTCAGTATTTAGTAAAAGCACCCTTTTGATCTAATACAGCCATGAGTCTTTTTGGGAAAGAAGCAACAAGTTTTTAACGCCAGGATTTGGGGATCCTCTGCCATTCCTCCTTGCAGATCCTCTCCAGTTCTGTCAGGTTGGATGGTAAACGTTGGTGGACAGCTATTTTTAGATCTCTCCAGAGGCTTAAATGGGTTTAAGTCAGGGCTCTGGCTGGGACCAGTCTGAGGCCCTGAGCACTCTGGAGAAGGTTTACGTCCAGGATATCCCTGTACTTGATTGCATTCATCTTGCCTCGATTCCCTCGTCCTGTCCCTGATGCTGAAAAACACCCCACAGCATGATGCTGCCACCACCATGCTTCACTGTTAGGACTGTATTGGACAGGTGATGAGCAATGCCTGGTTTTCTTTACACATACCGCTTAGAATTAAGGACAAAAAGTTCTATTGTGGTCTTATCAGACCAGAGAATCTTATTTCTCACCATCTTGGAGTCCTTCAGGTGTTTGTTAACAACCTCCATGCGGACTTTTATGTGTCTTGAACTGAGGAGAGGATTTCTTTGGGCCACTCTGCCATAAAGCCCTGGTGGAGGGCTGCAGTGATGGTTGATTTTCTACAACTTTCTCACATCTCCCGACTGCATCTCTGGAGCTCAGCCACAGTGATCTTTGGGTTCTTCTTTACCTC
>CM070037.1:59002272-59012344 GCA_036250615.1 Ptychadena robeensis | reverse complement strand
GTGGTCTGTTCGGCTACATGCTGCATGCCGTAGAGGGGGAACTTAGCTAGAAGTCTTCATTGAACGGTAAGCGAGGGCCCATGTGGGCACACTTGGATTTTCCGTTCAATTGATCCCCGATCAATCACACGCATGGTAAGTCAACCACGCTGGTGATTGATTGGTGGTCGATTGACACGGGAAAATCTACTCGTGTGTGGCTAGCTTCTGGGGGCACGCGAGCATGTCAGCCAGCACAGAGGAAGAGCGGACCATAGTGGCTCTCAATGATGTCGTTCCCTTCCCGTCTCTTCTGATGGAAACAGTGCCCCATACCTCTACCTGTTATCATTTTATAAAGGAAGAGTGTTGTGTTTAAAGGTTTTTGTGTGTGCATATAATGTTTGTGTGTAATTCAGGTTGTGCAAATTATCATTCCAAAACGTGAGATAAATAAGTGGTTTTTGGGTTTCAGTTTGGGCACCCGGTGTTCCTAAAAGGTTTGCCGTCATTGACTAACCCTCCCTTGAGAGCCTTAACAAGTTTGCCAAGACAGGAAATTTCCAGTCATGTTCTGTGATTGCTGCCGACTGACAGAGCCCAGAAGACTATAGTGACCCCTTAGTGCTCAATAGCCAGAGGAAAGAAACAAGGGTATCTCCCAAAACAATTTGGAAAATCAAAGGTTTCAGGGGAAAAAACTAAAGGCTGGAAAAAAAATTATTGTAGAGGAAAAATGGGAAACAAAGTAATCTTTGCCCACTCACATTCATCCTTCCTGCTAATAACTCTCCCTGGGGAAGCTTGGGGGGGGGGGGGGCAATTCAAAAGGGTTGTCCTCTTGCAAGGTTTGGGCTCTTTAACCATCTCCATGATTGCGTCAGTTAAGGCCCCCACAAACATAACGAGTGGGTGCCGAAGAGCAGGTCCGATCAGCTCTGGAAAGCAGCGTGATCACGTTAAAGCTCGCAGTACCCTTTGTGTGCGGCCGTTAGCTCAATGAAGAGCGGTCTTCATTGAAGTTAATGGCATCGGCCAGAAATGGACTGGCCGTTAGGGGCCGAGAGTGGGGGAGAAAGGATTCTGTCGCCCATGTGGGCCCCCGATCGGCGGACGATTGGCAAACTAGGACGCCGCTAAGTGCGTTGTATGTTTCGCTTTAATAGATGGTATAGTTAGAACAAGGTTTTTGATGATATCTCCGTACCGATCTGCCCGAATGAGACTTCTCGACGAGGTCATTGTTTATCTTCCTTCAACTAAACACCGCCAACATTTTTTCTGAGGTTTAGATTGCACTTTTGTCAAGCTATTGTGAGGATCAATGCTTGAGCCAAGGACTGCGAAATAGATTTAGCTGTCAGATTGCCTTTAGATCTTCTTTTGTTTACCAAAAAACCATATAATAGGAGGCACTCTACGAACCTTTGAAGTCTACCGTGTTCAATAGCAGAGGACCCAGTAGTTGTTGGCTAGATCTAAAGGATATCGGACAGAGGATCATAAAAGGTGTATGACCGCTTAAGTCAATGCTTCGGGTTCTTCAGAGTCGTAGTAAGACAGCAGAAAAGCAAATAGTTGTTGTTACCTCAGAGTATATATATAATTGAAGGGCGGGTTATAGGTACCCAGCACCTGTACATTCTGCATATTCTTACAGATCAGCTCAAGTACTTGAGCTGGATAAATAATGCAGGAATAACGCCTGGAAAATCAAACTGAACATTGCATAAAAATGGCGCGGCCCATTATATTCCATCTAGGACGAGCCAACCTAGCAAAATTGAGGAAAGGGCTGTACTGGAATGGAGGAACCCACCATAAAGATTAATGTGGATATTTGATCTCTGTCCCCAAAAGTAAATCGTCCCATCGGCCAAGAAAACATATTCACGTCTTAAAAAGCCTTCTAGAAAATGCGTGTTTTCTACCTGGATCCGAAGACCTCCTTCTAACACATTCGTGGGAAACAGCAAAAAAAAAATAACCAGATGGACGATTATTGTTCGGACTTAATTTTTCAATCATTTTTACGACTTTTTAAAATCAAACTCCAGCCACAACTTGTTAATTGCAGTTTGGATAGAGCAGGGAAGAGTTGGAGTCTACATCTGGGTTTTATAGCTGCCTCTGCCGCTCGTTAGGCTATGTTCCACTAAAGCGAATAATCACAGCGCAGTGCTTTTTTTTTTTCTTTTTTTTTATTGCTAGCGATTTTATTGTTGATGATCCACTGAGTTGAATGGGCTTGTCCCCAACTCAATATATGGCAGTTATCCCTGCGTTCTTACCACTTTGTTGGGGCTGGGGGGAACCATCTGCATCGAGTTCTCCACATTGAGTGGAAAACTCATTACCTACATACGTGTGTAAGATATAGTGTATACATAATATGAATCATTTCAACATTTGGTGATGAATAGTGATTTGACATATTTACATATTTACATAGATCAGAGACTATATCAAGGGCATGGAATCTCCTGAGGAAGCCGATCGGTGATGAAACGCGTTGAGATAATTGCGGCAATTAGTATGAAGCAATTGCTATGTAAAAGATTATCTGTCACAGGGCGTGCAGGATTATTAGGCAAGTGGTATTTTGAGGAATAATTTTATTATGAAACCAACAACAATGTTCAATGAACCAAAAAAACTCATTAATATCAGAGCTGAATATTTTGGGAAAGTAGTTTTTAGTTTTAGTTGTTTTTAGTTTTAGCTATTTTAGGGGGATATTGTGTCGTGCAGGTGACTATTATGTGCATAATTATTAGGAAACTTAACCAAGAACTCATTGTATACCCATTTCAATTATTAATTTTTACCAGTGAAACCAATATAACATCTCAAACATTCACAATAACATGTCTGACATTCCAAAACACAAACAAAAACAAATCAGTGACCACTATAGCACCTTTCTTTGCAAGGGATGACTCAAAAGCCTGCCATCCATGGATTCTGTCGTGTTTGATCGTTCACCATCAACATTGCATGCGCAGCCAACCACAGCCTCCAGGACACTGTTCAGGAGAGGTGTACTGTTTTCCCTCCTTGTAAATCCACACATTTGATGATGGACCACAGTTCTCAATGGGGTCAGGATTCAGGTGACAAGGAGGCCATGTCATTAGTTTTCCTTCTTTTATACCCTTTCTTGCAGCCACGCTGTGGTACTTGGAGACGCTGTGTGATGGAGCATTGTCCTGCATGAAAATATGTTTTTCTTGAAGGATGCAGACTTCTCCTGTACCACTGCTTGAAGAAGGTGTCGTCCAGAAAACTGGCAGTAGGACGGGAGTTGAGCTTGACTCCATCCTCAACCTGACAAGGCCCCACCCCCATCAAGCTCATCTTTGATGATACCAGCCAAACCCAGTACTCCAACTCCACCTTGATGCGTCTGAGTCGGACGGGAGCTCTCTGCCCTTTTACCATCCAGCTACGTGCCCATCCATCCGGCCCATCAAGGCTCACTATCATTTCATCAGTCCTAAAACCTTAGAAAAAATCAGTCTTGGGGGGGCCCAGTCTTGACGTTTAAGGCTTGTGTGTCATTGTCAGTGGTGTCGTCTTTCAGCCTTTTGTCTCTGAGTATTGACACACCTTGTGCTTTTGGGCACACCCAGTGAGTGATGTTGCAGCTCTGAAATATGTGGCCAAAATGGTGGCACGTGGATTCTGGCAGCCTGCACGATTGACTTTTCTCAGTTCATGGGCAGTTATTTTGCGCCTTCTTTGTCCACACGTTCTTGCAACCCTGTGACTATTTTTAATGAAACGCTTGATTGTTCGATGATCACGCTTCAGAAGAGCTTTGCAATTTAGAGTGCTGCATTCCTATGCAAGATATCTCACTATTTTGACTTTTCTAAGCCTGGTTCAGTCCTTTATTTTGACCCATTTTGACAAAGGAAAAGGAAGTTGCCCTAATAATTATGCCCACATAATATAGGTGGTGATGTATTAGACACCACCCCTTCTCCTTACAGCGATGCACATCACCAATATGCTTAATTAGGAGGCTTTCGAGCCATACAGCTGGAGGGAGTAAGACAACATGGCCTAAAGAGGATGATGTGCGTCAAATTACTCATTTGCCTAAAATTCTGCACTCCCCTGTATGTTACAGCAAGTGTATGCTGAATTGTCAAGTGTATTTTGTATCAGGTGACCACCTATAATTCCCAATTTTTTCCCCCATGTAGTGCATGGGACCAATTATGACCATTATGTATTATATTGTTTTTTAATAAAAATCTTATATATTACGATATTAACCATCAATCTAATGGGCCTTAAAAGTTCCAGGAGTTGGGGCCGCAATTATGGAAGGAGGAGGATGAGATATGAGAGTTTACATATTCCTAGTGATCAGAAGAGAGGCATAAAAGGAAACCACATGAAGGTCCTGGATCGCTGTCCTCTCTGTGCTGCCACTGTATTGCAGAGTCAGAAAAAGTCCACTGTTGCCAGGTCACAATTAACTCCATATTCACACCCAATTGAGATGACCATGAACTGGGCTTTATTGAAAACCATTTATATTTGCAGGCTTGTTCCCCGTTGGCAGATGCTTGAGGTAGGTGTATAGAAAAACAATTTCAAAACAGTCTCTAAGCCTTTGACCAAGACCAAGTGAAGTGCTGCTTGCCCAAACTCCGATATAGGCCTCACTAGTCCCAAGGCCATAGGTTACTTCCACCCTGCCTAGGCGAAGGGTGTGATTTCTTACTGACATGCTTCTTTCTGGTCCCTCAGTCTACAGACAAGCCGTCTGCTCCATAGCGGACAGGATCTCTTTTTTAGCAGATCCAATGTCAAACAACCTCAGAGAATTTCTCTATACTATACATTTACCCGGATGCAAGCAACGCCTAGGCTTAGGCTAATTAAAGGCACCATTTACGTAAACTTTTACGTTACAGTTAAGATTAAAGCATCATAACCATTAAACAAATACTATATGAAATAACATATCTCCTATGCCCATAAAGGCACATTATGTTTATATTACACTACCACAGGGAAACATTATAGTGTTGAAGCTTGAATATTCGAATTGTGATATATTCACCGGACAAAAACGGCGGGCTATTCAAGGAATTTACAATTCCGTTGAATATGGCGGCGGGATATTCACAATGTGAATATTTGTATATATGCATGGGAAGCTTATGGCCATGCATTGCGATAAAATATTCTCATTGCAATGTGACAAAAAAAATTCCACATGGGACCATTTATTTTGAAGGTAATCCAAATGGATTATAATGTAATATATTTTATCAATTCATGGCATATACACACGAAATTTGCGAATATCCGCAGACCTCAAATGAACATTAGTGAGATCGACGAATATCGGATTCCGATATGATCGCGAATATCGTCAAATTCGTGAAAAATTCGCGGAAGAGTGGTGAATTATATTGCCGAAATATTCGCAATTCAGGATATATTCGGATTTTTAGGCATTACAACTCCCCTCTCAATGTGGAGTGGACGATGGGGGAAGGCTTTTGCCAACAAGGCTTGCAACACCATCCCAACAGATTTTTAAATGAATATGGGGGTTTGATGCAAATATTGCGAAAAAAATCGTCACTTTAAAACTTCGCATAAAATTCGCACCATGTTATTAAACTATATGCGCGCCGAGAAATTCGCAAAAAATGCGCCAGATAGTCGACACAATAACAAAAAAAAACCCCCGAATATTGCCCGAACATGCGAATATTTTCCGAAGTTTCCATAAAAAATTCGCGGCATGCACGAATACGAATGTTGCCTATGACGCTCATCACTATTGAACATTAGTAAATTATTTGCTGATAGGACCATATCGCCGATGCCCCTCATGAACGTACATTACAACTCCTCCGAAACTAGGGTGTAATATCCTTCACAGGGTCACCCATCCGTTCCCAAAAAGTACCACCTCTCTACAATTCTTATGTATTCCTCTCGTTCATCTTCTGGTCTACACATCTGTACCACGGATTGCCTCATGATCGGAGATTATCTCATGTTTTTAAACCTGGAAAAAAATCCAACCAACCACCAACCTGGAAAGTGGTTTCAGCACCAAAGCCATTACCAGATTGTGGCATATAATGCATGCAACCCTAAATAAACAGCTCAAGAATAGAAGCATTCGAGATTCCCCGGCCAGCAGCGTGACAAATGTGATTGAGATGTTCCCCGCATTGGCTGCCAGCCCAGACAACGGTTCATAAGTACAAGTATACAAGTTATAGGCCAACACTGAGGTTACCAACATGTTGGTAACCTGTAGTTTCGAGCAGAATTGATGATCCCGCCCGAAGCTACCCATACCCGAGTTTGTATAGAATGTTGCACAATAGAGGCTGTGAACGTGCACACACTATGTTGTATAAAAATCTATACAAATAGTAGACCGGGTGCATGGACCCCAGGGAAGTACTGAGCCATTTTGTCTCTTAGGCCCCCATACACGTGGTCGGATTTTCGGCCGGGATTCCGGCCGCGATTCAGGCGACCGATCAATTCGGGCACGTGCACGTGAATCGATCGTGCAGGAATCGTGTGCAGCCCACCTTGTCCGTCCGATCCGTACCGATCGTGCGGGGGCCCAGAATCGATCCGTCAGAGAACCAACATGTTGGGTCTTTTGATCGATTTCTGCAAAGATCAGGGGGAGTGCCATTTGTGACGGTGGGGTGGAATCGGACGGTGGAATCAGCCACGGAATCATCCGGAATGGAAATAGCTTGACGGAATCCGTGGGGACCAAGGTGTGTGCAGAGATGTTGATTACTCTTAATGGCCCGATTGTCACACCTGCGATTCCCGGCAGAATCGCCGGAATCGAGGATGATGGAATCGATTGGAAGGAATCCGACACGTTGCATGGCTTAGCTTTAGACTTTACAAACAACTACTTCATGCAAATAACGACAGGACCATAATAGACTCTTTGAAAACGCGTTTATATATGATTGAAGTGCAACAAAATGTATACCTATACCATGGCCACAGCCTATATACAATCTCAAAACAGTTTAAAGGGGGGGCGCCCGACCGTGCCACCAACTTCTCTTCCGAGTTTCTTCCACCAGCCGTACAACGTAACAGCCCCAGTCGTACCCACCATACCAGCCACCGCCATTCAATACCAGCCTCAGGTGGGGGGTACCTTCTAGAATGACTTTCAATACCATAACAGAACTGGGGATTAAGCCCGCCTTAGAAATCAACAGGTCTGTGACTTCCCTATTATACAGACACCGTTCACAAGAAGCCTTCAAAGTCTGATTTCATCCGCACTGTCGAGCTCCACCATGCGTGACAAAAGAACAAAAACCAGGTACAGAAACCAATAATACCCCAACACCCAGTACAACCAATCAGGGAGGGAGGGTGGGTTGAAAATCCTGATCCGAAAGGATCGCCCAATGCTGTCCCTTCCTTATCAAACTTCTGAGCCTGCCCAACTAGAAACACTCTCCCATTCCCTACAATCCAATGTTCGTTCCAAAACAGTCCCCCTGTCAAGTTGCCATCCCCCTATGCTTTCAGCCCGGGTGGTTCTGGATACATTTCCCTACATTAGGTGGCTCCTATATAGGATGTGCTTGGCCCACTTAGGACCGGTATATGACTACTGACATTGAGGGATCAACAGCGAGATGTTCTAACAGATTTTATCTACTTGTTCTTGGGAAGCCCCGTCTGCCGCATACACACCAAAACAAAAAAATTCTTTTATGAAACAGACAATTCCCTGAAAGACAAAGCAGAGTTTTACAAAAAGGGGAAACAATAGTATAATGAAGCCGAGCAATGATGGATATATACAAATGATCTTCCTGAAAAGCGGCAGGCCATTCATCATACGGAGAACTGCTATCTGACGCTGTGCTGTGCATAATAAAAGTTAGAACAATTCTTTTCCTTTAAACGAAATGTGCTTGAAAGAAAATCTTTTAAGGAGTATCCCCAGCCCCTAAACATTTCATTTTATACTTTGGATTTTTAAAGTGGAAGGATAAAATTTGGCTTTATTGGAGATTTCACTCGATTATTGGGTTAGCTATGGAAGTCTACTATATTATCTTATTAAAACATGTTGTGTTGTGTTCTTCATATTCTTTTAATGGAAACACCAACCAAAACCCAAAAAGTAATCAACAGTGATATATACCTTCCATCATATGTAGTTCTATCAGGGAGGACCCCCCCACGGCACCTACCATAAGCAGTGAGATATACCTTCCATCACTATGTATTCTATCAGGGAGGACCCGGCACTACATAGCAGTGTATATACCTTCCAATCACTATGCATTTCTCATCAGGGAGGATTCATGGCACACATAGCATGATATATACCTTCCATCACTATGTTTTTCTATCAGGGAGGACCCGGCACTACATAGCAGTGATATATACATTCCAATCACTATGTATTCTATCAGTGAGGAACCAGGCACTACATAGCGTGTAATACCTTCCAATCAATATGTATTCTATCAGGGAGACCAGCACTATATAGCAGTGATATATACATCCAATCACTAGGTATTCTATCGGAAAGACACGGGGCAACTTACATAGCAGTGATCATACTTCCAATCCACTAGGTATTCTATCAGGGAGGAACCGAACTACATAGCAGTGATATATACTTCCAATCACTATGTATTCTATCAGGGAGGACCCAGCACTTACATAGAGTGATATATACCTTCCAAATCACTATGTGATTCTATCCGGGAGGACCGGGCACTACATAGACAGGGATACATACCTTCCAATCACTATGTATTCTATCAGGGAGGGACCCGGCACTACATAGCGTGAGAAGACCATCCAATAACATGCATTATATCGCGGAGGACCGGCCCTACATAGCAGTATATATACCTTCAAATAATATGTATTCTATCAGGGAGGACCCGGCACTACATTAGCAGTGATATATACCTTCCAATCACTTATGCATTATCAGGGAGGACCTGGCACTTATGGCACTACATAGCAGTGATATATACCTTCCAATACTATGTATTCTTCAGGGAGGCCGCACTACATAGCAGTGATATATACATTCAATCACTAGTATTCTCCGGGAGGACCAGACATAATAGCAGTGATATTACCTTCCAATCACTATGAAATTCATCAGGGAGGGGACCAGGGCACCATAGCAGTGAGTGTGTACCTTCTAATTACTATTGTATTCGAATCAGGAAGGACCCGGCACTACATAGCAGTGATATATACCTTCCATCACCTCTGTATTTATCAGGGAGGACCCGGCACGGGCACTACATGGCAGTGATATATACCTTCCAATCACTATGTATTCTATAGGGAGGACCCCCCCCAGCACTATATAAGAATTGATGCTACCTTCCAATCACTAGTATTCGATAAGGGAGGACCCCGGAACTGTACATAGCAGGGATATATTACCTTCCAATCACTCTGGTATTCATAGGCAGGACCCGGCACTACATAGCAGTATATATACTTCCAATCACTATGTATTCGATCAGGGAGACCTGGGGCACTACATCAGGGAGATTATACCTTCCAATCACTAGTATTATATTTTTTTTTTTTTCAGGAGGACCCGGCACTAATTACAGTGATATATAACCTTCCAATCACTATGTATTCTATTCAGAGAGGACCAGCACTACATCGCGTGAATATATCAATCACTATGTATTCTATAAGGGAGGCCACTATACTACATAGTTGTTGGTAGATCTAAAAGAAATTGTATGGAGTCATCTAAAGGTGTATGGGGTGCTTTACTTTCAAAAAAAGTTTTCCATTCTCTACTTATCTTCCCTCACTCTCCATATGAGCTGAAATTTAAATTAACTTCCCTTCAATTAGCTGTTCAATGTTCATTCAGCTTTGTTCTGATATCTTGTCCAGCCACATCTCCACACCGTGAACCTTCATCTGGTTACCACTGTAAAACCATTTTCAAGGATGGCAAGAGTAGCAGGACCGGGTAACTACACAGCTAATGATAGCTAAGTAGCAGGGCAGCGTGTGCTGCCAACCAGGAGGAGGAGGGGGGGGGGGG
>CM070037.1:58963044-58994234 GCA_036250615.1 Ptychadena robeensis | reverse complement strand
TTCTATTCTGCGTAGAAATGGTTCCAGGGCAATGTTGAATAATAATGGGGAGAGTGGGCACCCCTGTCGTGTACCTTTATGAAGCGGAAACGTTTTTGATAGGAAGCCGGGGGTGGCCACCCTTGCCACCGGGTGCTGATAAATGGCTTTAATAGCCCCTAGAAAATGCCCCTGAAAACCCATCCTCTGCATGGTTCTGAAAAGCCACGTCCAATTTACATTATCGAATGCCTTCTCAGCATCTATTGCGAGTAAGGCTACCGATTGCTCCGGATGGGCCTTAGCATATTCCATGGCCACTATGGTTTTTCTGATATTAGCCACCGCACTCCTACCCTGTATAAATCCCACTTGTGAGGGGTGAATGATCTGGGGTAGTATAGGGGCTAGTCTATTCGCCAAGAGTTTGGAGAACACCTTGGCGTCAACATTGATTAAGGATATGGGTCTGTAGGATCCCGGTTGTAGTGGATCCTTACCTTTTTTATATAGCACCTTAATATATGCTTCAGTGGCCGTGGGGAAATAATTACCGGTGCTCCAAACGTACCTGTATAGTTTAAGTAATGGGTTGACCACCTGAGGCAGGAAGTCCTTAAAGAACTCCGCTGTATAGCCATCCGGGCCAGGTGGCTTATTGTTTGGCAGGTTTTTAAGAACGTCCAGTAGTTCCTCTGCTGTAATGGGAGCATTAAGTCGTGTGATATGTTCATCTGTCAGGGAGGGTAGTGGGGTGGAGTCTAGGTAACAGTCCTGGTCCGTGACACTCCTTCCCGGGTCATCATACAGGTTAGTATAATAGGTAGCTAGTATGGCATTGATATCCGTCGGGTCAGTCTTTACAGTCCCATCGTCATGTCTCAGCGCCGGAATAGTGGAACTGGGAAACGTGGTTTTGATCACTTTGGCTAGCAGCTTTCCGGCTTTATTGCCGTGTTTATGGTACATCAATTCCCTATAGGAGTTTCTGACCATTTCCTTCTGCATCACCCAGTGATCAAATACTGCCTTCGCTTCCCTGGACAGAGTCTTATTTCTTTCAGTGGGGTCAGCTAACAACTGGCGGTGAGCTATCTGAACCTGTACCAGGGCTTCAGAGTACCTCAGTCTCTTTCCTTTTGCGGGCCATAAAAGCTATAATCTCACCCCTGATATATGCCTTAGTGGCTTCCCAGTACAGCACCGGTGCTTGGGCATGGCCCTAATTGAGGTCCATATAGTCATTAATTTTGTTTGCTATGTGCGTCTGGAAATCCGGATCTTTGCTCAACCCAGAAGGATAGCGCCAAAGAATGTCAGTGCATCTAGGCACCTCCTCCCGCAATTGTATACTGATGGGGGAGTGGTCCGATATAACCAAGTCCTGTATGGATGATGACTGAATGCGGGGAAGCATCGCGTCTGAGACTAATAATCTATCCTGGACAATGCCACATGCGCCTGAGCAACATGCGTATATTGCAAGTCCGTTGGATGGCTAAGTCGCCACATGTCGTGAAGTCCCGTCTGAGTCGCTAAAGTCGCTAACGGAGTCGGGGTAGGGGCTGGTCCTTGTCGTGGGCGTCGACCTGTCACAGGAGACCTGTCCTCCCAGAGGTCCATCACCTCATTAAAGTCGCCACCGACAATTTGATCATCTCGTAGTACTGTCTGGTATCATCTGTATCATCTCGTAGTACTGTATCGTATCATCTCGTAGTACTGTCTGCGTCAGATTCCTAAGGAACGGTTTCGCTGAAGCATTAGGAGCATATACATTATACACATTCATTGATTGCGTGGGAGATTGTAAATCCACTCTTAGCATTCTTCCCGCCCCATCCGCAGTATGTGATGTCACAGATAGATTAAAATTTTTGCGAATCAGGGTTACCACACCCCCCTTGCGGCCTTTAGCCGTAGACACATACACCTCTCCCACCCAAAACTTCTTGAGCCAAGAAGCCTCATGCGCCTGAAGGTGAGTCTCCTGAAGAAGTGCTATATCTGCTCGCAACTTCTTCAGGTGTCTCAATACCATAGATCTCTTAAGTGGCGACCGTAGCCCCTTAACATTCCAGGATATAACAGTTATAACCATTTACACAGTATGGGAACACCTTGAAGAGCAGATGGCCCGATCAGTGACCGGCCATCTCACCCCTGCTGAGTTACTATTCTATATGCCCTGCCGGCAGCAGGTGGGTCACAAGACAGAGACATCTTAGACATGACTGGTAGGATCGTGAGCCAAATGAGATTAAACAAAACAATCTTAACTAAATTACTAAATAAATCATGAATCCCTAGTATGGAAACAGCTGACCGTGTCGCCAGGAAAGGCTGGTCAGTAACGTAATCCCCTCGTCCCTCTGAGGCATTCCTTTTTTCCACAAGAAGAGAAAACACATCCCCCCCCCCACCCCCTGAATCATATCGAATAAGCCCATGGATACGTATTCCCCAGAGTACCTCTGCGGCGATCAGCTGGCCCCTCATGACTACCGTCGATGATGTCCTTGGTGATCAGAGCTCATATAGACCGCAGCATAGCTCAGAAAGTAAAACAAGAAATGAAAACTGGAAAATATATTCTAGTCAGTGTTCCAAGCACGTTGCCAAACTGCTGCGTCCTGAAAGGACTGTATCTCCTCCGATAAGCCTCCGTAGCGGTGGTCAGCGGTTCCTCTGCGTCTTGGTATCCTTTTTGAGGTCCTGCTTCCCTTTTTTTGGAGTGTCCGATTTCATCTTAGATATCTTTGGAGATGCATAGGACTGATCAGTTTTCTTGACAGGAGTACCACTTCTCGCCGTTTTAGCCGGTGGTGGAGACGATTCCTGTGCCTGGCGTTCCATAAAAAGCTCCGCCTCCTCCGGCGTACGGAAGGTATATTCCTTGCCCTCCGTGCTCCTCACTCTCAAAATGGCCGAGTAGGCCAGGGTAAACTTAATCTGTTTTCGATAGAGAGCCGAGCATATCGTGCTGAATGCCTTCCTCTTTTTTGAGACCTCGATGGAGTAATCGGAAAATAGCAGCAGACGGGCGTCGCCATATTGCAGTCCCTTATTTGCTCTGTACGTCTGCATTAATTTGGCTATGTCGGCATAGTCTAAGAATTTGACCAATACTGTGCATGGCATCGTCTTCGTAGGGTCAAGTTGTCCCACTCTGTGGGCTCTCTCCACTTTACACACCTCTGCTAGTCCCAGCAATGCTGGTAGCTCCACTGCACATAAGTCATGAAGGGATCCCGGTTTCACTGTTTCTGGTACCCCAATGACCCTCACATTACTTCTCCTGGACCTGTTTTCCAGGTCATCTATTTTATCGTTTGCCACGCTCAAGAGTTTTGTCAAGTCCCGTATTTTGGCCGATGAGTCGGTATAGTCATCCTCCACAAGAGAAAGTCGTTGCTCATGCTCCGTCATTTTAGCAGATACTGCTTTCATCTCTTGTGTGAGGGAGAGCAAGGCCTTTGTCGCTGCTTTATCTATGGCCGTATGTATTGTGGGTGTCAGTATCACGGCTACCGCTTTCGCCATGCGTTGGTAGTCTGCATCCTCAGTCTTTCCTACCTCAATATCCGAGCCGTCAGACGAGGCATCCTCCACAGCCCTTGTGCGAGTCCCGGCGCTGTCCGCCATTTTCACAGCCGCCAGAGATGATTTTGCGCACTTTGATTCTACTCCGGGTATGGACGCCGATCGCTGCCGCTGAAGAAAGCGATCCATACACCCTCCGCCGCAGAGAGTTCGTGTCGACCTGTGGTCAAGTTTTGGGGGAGTTATCCCGGGATTTACACGCAGATTCTCATCAGGGATGCGGGAGCCCGTGAGTAAGCCTCTCTCACATGCGGCGCCGGAACTGGAAGCCCATTATTATTATTATTAAAAAGCTAAGATCTTTTTAATGATGGGTACCGTATTTTTAAGACTATAAGATGCACCTGACCACAAGACGCACCCAGTTTTTAGAGCAGGAAATCAGAAAAAAAAATATTTCATGTGTTTAAATGAAAATCCCCTGCAGTACCCAATTTCAGCCACAAAAATTGTGTCACTAGCACACTTCGACATCTCCTCTTCCTCAAACATGGGGAGGGGAGGGGGGGGCTGGCGGGGAACCTGCACTCTGGTCTCCCTGTGTCCTATCAGTGTGTGCCAGCAAACAGCTTTTCCCACACACGCACTGCATTGGTTATATCTGTGGGGCTCTGCAGATATAGCAAATAAAGTTTAGATGCAGGTGGTCGCACATTCGGACCATAAGACGCAGGCACTTATTCCCCCCTGAGTTTGGGGGTGAAAAAGTGCGTCTTATAGTCTGAAAAATACGGTATATGGTGGAATTATCACAACACAAGGAATATACAGTTTGAAACAAAGCAGTAATATAAAAGTGTTAAAACTGCTAACCATAGAGAAGGTAGCCTTCAGATAGCCATCATCATAAGTGTTGATCGTGAAAATTCTAATTCCAAATTTTTATTCCGAATTACGGCACTTCAAGAATTTACAAAGATCTTGAATATAGTGCTTTATCTTCGCAATGGTGAATATTTAAGGTTTTTTACATCAGTATCCGGAACTAACATGCATTACATTCCCAATATGTGCATGTACTAGTGCTGATTTGCTCAATGAAGGTTATAATGACTGGAGATCACAAATTCTCAAATTTGCTAATTTATTGTGAATATTAGACAAACAATTTAAAATTTGGGGCGAATATGAATATTGCCTATGCTGCTCATCACCATATCTTTTTGTTGATGCATATATTATATTCATCCAATCTTCATGAATTTACCTATCACCATATTCCTTCCACATTACTCATTTGCCTCCGAATATAGTCTTATAAGGCAGTATATATTTAGAAAATAAAAAAGGTAGGCTATGCAATAATTAGAAAGCCTGATTTCATAGTCAACTTTCCACTTGAGTATTTCTTTCCTTAGATAAGTAAGGAGAAATCATATGCTCTCAGTATGTTGATAAAACATAAAGGCCCCTTATCCATTCCCATCAAGGTCCACGTAACAACGTCATCAAGGTAACATCAAACAGTGTTAACGGTTTCAATATTTATCTGCTGCAGGGAAACATCTAAAAAAAGAAGAAGACAGGAGAAAATTCTGCTAATGGCTGTGTATCGCCATTAAAATGAAAAGCTTAATGCATCTTATAATCAGAGGACAATTTGCAAATCATTAAGAGAAATGTAAAATTCCATTAAAATACAAATCAAGCAGCCCTCGCTGGACTAATAATCCTTTTTTTTCCCCCCTCTTATATTTTGCATTTCTCTGTCTCTGTTCCCAATTTCCAGGCAGTGCAAATTATGAGTTCCTGAATATGTTATTTACCACAGCCTATTTCTTTAACGAGAGACAGAGAGAAGTATAATCTGCTATTCAGAGCAGGTACTAATGAAGAATTCTATATATTCTGAAATTTAATTAAAACCCCAAAGATTTCAAATTAGATGCAATTTGAAATGCCTGGGGCAGGAATACATGCACTTGCGTGGCAAGGGTATCAGACTGAAAGTTGATACCGTAATTGGTTTTGATGTATTTTTGTGTTGCCAGCCTCATGCACAGAACTCATAACCATATAAAAATTCTCTGTAGATTACCTGCTCATTGAAAATGCCATCACTCAGGTAGTACTCTGCTAAATTACCATGCTACTAAAATGCACAAAGTGATTTGAAGAGAAGAGTGGCACAGCTGGTCGATGTTGCCAATGAGTTATGCATGCGTCGAGGCTGCCTTTTTTTCCACGGTAAAATATGCTTGGTTGAATATTAAAATATAATTGGCATTCAAGCTAAGTAGCTTAAACCATTTTGTTATCTTATTTTAAACCGATTTGGCTCCTTTGCAGTTATTTTCAAGGATGCCATCCACAAACTAATGACACCATCTTATTCGGCGAGATCTGTTCTGTTTCACATTTGTCATAAATAGGACTAGATTCTATAGCCTTCTAGGGATGTCCTTTAATATCGACTCCTCTTCAACATCAAAAGCCCAATTCGGGAAAGAGAAGACTAAGAAGGAAAAAAATTCCTTTTGTGTAGGTTCTTGCATATTTTATTCTGAAGAGTGTGGGATGCAAATTTCTGGAATAATGTATAGGTCTTTGAAATTCAGGACTCACCTTCTATTTTTCCATGCTGATGAGGGGAGGCCTCTATGACACTTATTTTAAGTCAAGATGAAGCAAAAATACACAGAATAGTAGCAGCAAAGCACAAAAGGTAATAGCCAAAGTGAATAACCTCTTTATTTGTAGTTAAGTTTAACCCAGAGTAAATCTAAAATACAATATAGATCCTAGCTACTAAACAATTGCACAAATATACATAAATATAAAATAGTTCCATAGTAACAATCATACTAGGATATATTACACTTCAAAGAGATGAACCTTGCCAAGTACTGCACCTTTTTTTTCAGGTGCCTAACAATACTAAAGAGAAAATATTATGATCATACTTAGGAGGTAAATGGAGAAGGAGGTTAATCAAGTACCATCTAGTGTAGTGTTAAGGCTTATTTTAGGAAAATCGATAAATAGGGTTTCCTCTGTATAGTAATCACTTTTTGCAAACATCCCAACAAAGAAAATCCCACCAGGCTGTAAAGCAAAAAGTCATAACAAAAAAAGCTTGCAAGTTACATAAAAGCAGATCATTTATTACCATCACAACTCGATATAAAATATTCATATATAATGTTCCTACATGTTTTGTATATAGCGCATTAACAAAGTTAAGGTACCCACACACAGGTTAATTTTCATTGAATTCCCACTCACAAATCGGACAGGCTGCCCAAACGCTATCCCACTCGAGGAAAGGTCAATTCAACAAGGAACCAACATGTTGGTGAATTCCTGTTCGATCAAGGTGACAGTATTAAGAATAAAGTCAAAAAAATATGATGGGTCTGTCATTCTTCTGATTTATATGTAGCAGAGCTCTACACCTCTGCTACACGACACTTCTGGGTGCGTCAGATGACCCTCGCTGTGCACCGCTAGAGCTCATTGCGGCCAATGTAAATGAACTACAAGACGAATATTTCAGATAGCAGTGACACCTGGAAATAATTGGGATTTCTCTTGTTGCTTACTGGAGAGGTATGTATTTTGTTATTTGTAATGCAGGGAAAACCAGGATGTATTTTATTGAAACCTACCATATAATAAACGATTAATAAGGATGAGCACCTAGGTTCTGTTATCAGCTTTGTTCTTGCAGCCAAAATGATAAAGAGACAAATCAAAATGGTTAATACGTTTATTTGAATTGTCTTTTTCAAAATGTTCTCTGCCAAAAATGAAGTGTAGAATTCAGGTTAGAAGATTTCTATTCTGTTATGGGTGCTTTAGACCTCTCAATTGATTTCTTTTAGATCAAACTTAGGAGTGTGTATACATACACTAAATTGACTGAGATTGATTGAGTAAAAATGTGAAAACTTTTGCATTTGTAATCATTTTAATAACAAATGGTGTATGGGTTGCTTAGGACAAATTGTGGGGGAGGAAATGTGAATTTATTAGTCTAGGTTTTTGACCAAGCTAAATCGATTAATCAAATGATAATGTTGATAATGTGATAATGCAAGCTGAAATTAATGCAGCCCATTTACAATTAAAAAACACACCTGCAGCATTTTAAGTTACAGTACATCACAGTATTTGCTACATGTTTTGTCATATGCTGTAGAAAAGGTAAATTGGCAGATGTATATTTAAAGTAGGGCTTGTAATATAATATATAAATAAAGGACAACAAACACACAATACTGCAACATATGTGAAGCCAGAGTACTGGTGTATCAAAACCATGATGTAGGCCAGTGGTTCCACAAACATCCTTGCAGGGCCCCCCTTTTCTATTTAGGAGCATTATTGAGCCCCCTCCTAATTAAAACACATGTAAAGAATGAGGGCCCGTGCCCCCCCTGGAATACCTTCCCGCCCCCCAGTTTGGGAACTACTAATGTAGGCAGTGGTGCACCTGGGAGGAGAGAGGTGGCAGTCCGCACCAGGCGCCACCATCTGGGGGGTTGCTCCCTCTTTGACCCAGAAGTGATGATTGCTTTATTATTTAAAGGGAAAATGGTCCATTACGCACCCATATTTGCAACACATTGCAACAACGCAGAAACATGCTAATTCACTGTAATGTAATGTAATGCGTCAACATCCCTCTGTTTGATATATGTCAAATGGAGGGGTTTCGACACCTTAGAAACATGGCATTAAGCTAAGGCAGAGGTTCTGCTTTATCACCTTCTATTAAGCCACTCCCACCTACTGTTTTTGCCATGGAACTACTCTACCATTATATTCTAGGCTACTCCACATTTGTTTTAGCAAATGTTCTTTATCAGTAAATGTACTCAATCATTGCGGGAGGTTGGAAACCTTGGTCTTGTGTGTTTATTAAATGGTACAGCATTGGATGCAGAATGGAGAAACCCTGATATATGACTAAGAATAGATTTTCTATATAGAGATTGAAATTGATATACCAGAGATCCTAGTCACATATGCCAGTGGGTACCAACATTCGTTTCAAAGTAAAAACTATGAAATTCTATTCTACTCTAAATATAGTACATTTAAACTGGAATGTGAAATGTTTTTTTCCTTACATTTCCCTAATATATTATATGCTAGTTTATCCTCCTGAATCCTATCCTACCCTAAATGTAGGTGGGGGTAAGTTTGCTTATCCCGCAAACTTACAGCGAGCCCATGGGGATAGTGAGTATTGGTGAACCCGGTCTTGTCCAGGTCTGCTGCCATTAAACTCCATTTAAAGGCGTTGTTGGTTGTTTTAAGCACATCCCTAGCATCAATGACGCTGGTATTGTGAAGGGGCGGGGGGAGAGAGTGCTCCATGGGCAAAATGCCCAGAGCATTGAGAAAGGGAATGATTCACAAGTTGCTTAAAACAAGATATTTAATATGTCTTGCTGTCCATAGGACAAAGTAGCTGTACTGTACAAAGTACAAAAGTACAATAAGGTATTGTCATACAATGCAAGGCTACAACTACAAAACACATAAAAACATGCAAATTATTTCGGAAACATATTGTATAGGACAGAATAATATATATATATATATATATATATATATATATATATATATATATATATATACACATATACATATCATGAGTATTCATATAGGAACATTTCTTATTCAGAAATATAGAGCACTGCTTGTATATGCATTTTTCATGTATAATGCAACATGGAAAAGCTTTTCTCAATGACAATCAAGGAAAATGACTTTTTGAAAGAAAAGACAGGAATATGGATACCCAGTGACACATGATAACTTGTCATCTTGGAACAGTCAAATCTGTTTTGTCCGGCAAAATGAAGAACAAGTGGTGAATTTCTTATATTACTTGGCAGTGCGTGTGTTTTCGGCATTAAAGCCCTATGCAATAATTCTTTAATAGGAAAACATCCCTGTGGGAATTCCTCTAGAAAGGGATGTCTTCTGTAGTCTTGCTGGTAATTTATTCACTCAGTACTTTTCAGCACTGTGTACATGACAAAATCTGGCCAAGATAAAATATTTGCTGAAGTCAATGTGAGTAAACAGCTTCCAACTACAAGAGCTGTAACCAGTTAATATTATTCAGTCGATATCTATAGTGAGTAAATATAAAGCATAATGCAAACATGTTCTACAAGCTACTGTCATATTTCAGCCTCTGAATAATAATACAGCTACCTTTTTTTTTTCTTCTTCTTCTAGAGAAAGAGGATTGTTTACGTTCATCAGACATTGTTGAAGGTGATAAAAAGAACATGAAACAAAACCGTCCAGTCAAGCGCTTGAAAGAAATACATGAAGCAAAAATTTTGAGGGCGATTTGCATACAGTTCTCCAGAAGTATTTAAGCGCAATCGTCCCCCCAAGCTACATGAGTGTTTAATGCTCGTCAGGAGAATACAAACTGTATACATTAAACGTTTACAGATAGTCCGAGAGATGCAAGAGGCTTCATTTTTTTCTCCTTAAAACCCTGCAATACTATTTCACTGGATCACTAAGAAACTACCCACGCAAAAGAGAGGTATATTGTGGCAAAGCCACGATTCACTGAAAACTTCAAATGCCGCCTGAGTTTTTGTTTCTACTACTTACTAACTTGCAAATGGAAATAGGGTAACATAAAGCGCTGTTGCCTAAAAGGGCCAATATCAGATTTTTAGGTATGGTCTTACAAGCAGCACTCTTCTTCCAAGTCAGTAAACCTAATGTACTGGCAGCCTTGCCGGCTGTGATATCACCAGGAGTTTAACCTAAGTATACAACAACTACCAATATCTGTGCTCAGGGCCACCATCAGAAATTTCAGGACTAGGTAATTTTTTTCAGGTCCCCCTACCACTAGCAGCCCCCTCCCCCCTGGCCCCCTTCCTCGCTGTCCTTTCCATCAGCTTCCTGCATGGTAGATTTTGCTGCAGATGGACTTCCCTGTTCTTAATTGAGCCTCTGATTAGCTGTTTCCATCCACAGGTCAATAGCTGGCTTGGGTCAAATATAACTCTCACAGTACAACACCGTTTAAACCCCCAGACCTCATACCTCAGAAGTCAAACTGTTTTTTTCTCTTGTCAGATTTTACTCTTAGGCCCTAACTCCACGTCCACTATTGGATCTGCTGGGTTCTGTCAAGCATCCATTGTGGTCCTATAGACTTGGATGGGCGCGTTAACATCAAAGCGACTTGAGGCCTGGACCAGCGGATCCGGGGCTCTGATGAGCTTTGGAGACAGTACTGTCATAGCCCCAGTTTCGTCAATGGGTGGCTTGAGCATTGCGTTGAATTCCTCGTATTTGATGCAAGGATTTTAACGGACGTTTAGCTAGGACCTTACATATGCCTACTCTGACTTTTAACCAGATCTCCAACACCCTTAAGCCAGCCACACACGGTTTAATTTTGGTTCAATCGATGCTGGATTAGATCAAGGAATTAAATCGTCTAATCGAAAATCTATCTTAATCGCATCAACATACACCCCACATTGAGTTTGCGATTGTGGTGAGATTTCGATTCCAAAATATTACTAAAATTGTCGATTTTGGTATGGAAACGATTGAAGTTCAGATTGAAGTGGTCTATGTTATTATATTGAATCTAATCGATCCAGGAGAAACACCACAAACATCCATGATTATAAAACGATTTTGGCACAATCGACGATGATTTTCCAACATGTCCGATCAAAATTCGATCAATTTTTCTGCCTTCATCAAACAATTATCGTCGATCGTACCATGTGGGCATTTCTCGATTTTCATTCAATCAATGAAAAAATTCATCTAATCGAGCATCGATTGAACCAAAATCAAACCGTGTGTGGCTAGCTTTAGATGTCCAATCACAATAGACAACATACATCAACTAGAAAAACATTTTAAAACAATGGCTAACTTATGTACATGGGGTGATTTGTGACCTTATTGTCTTGTGTAGAGATGTGATGGCCAAGAGAAGGAACAACAGGGATCAGCAAGGATTCCTCGAACACTGTAGCTCTTGTGCTACAGTGCTGTCCCTTTAGTGCTGGGACAGGCAGGTATAATTTCTTTTCACTACAAAATCAATATGACTAAAGGAGCATGGGATCACTCTTCTTCAAATAAAATGTGAGGAACTCAGAATCAAAGGCCCCTCTTCTGGGTTTCTTCAAAGTTAAGTAGACAGTGAAAAATCCAGACCTCCAGAAATCAACCATAACTCAAATATCAGTATTAGGTGGTCATAATAAGCACTCCCTAGAGGCGAGTAATCTATGTAATTCATTTTTAAATATGAACCCTCCTTCATTAAATGGGTTGTTGCACAGTAAAAAGGACTGGAAATTCATGCCTAGAATAAGACATCATATTCCCAGCAACTATGGATCAGAAAGCCATTTGTTTCTAAGCCTAGTTCAAGTTCCCATGCAACGATTTTTTCCCCTAAGCATATTCTGAGCAGTATAACTCTTTAATAACTGTTAACATGTTTTATTATCCACTTTAAAGTCTCAATACCAAAATCTGTCATGGTTTTCACTAAGACAAACTCCCAATAGTGTAATTTACAGGAAATTTGTGCCAGGCAAAACATCAACCAGATTCAAAGTTCTCCGTTCCCATTGCAAAAAGTGGCCAGTTGGCAGCCAGTACCAGGCATGTCAATGTCATTACCTTCAGTTTTTGGACACCTGGAACCCAATATAAATCTTGTCACCAAAAGAAAGCAGCAAAGTAACAGCACATATATCATGCGTTGAAGTCGATTTTCCATAGGTGCAGAGCTAGGAAGATTACAAGGACATGTTTTTCTCTTACTTTATAGCTGTTGGAGGTTCTATAAAGCTTACTTTAAATGGAGAAATGTTTTTTGGCTGGAAAGTGGCAGGGCTGGAAATATATAAGATTTTACTGGAATATGTAAAAATGTCATGAGAACTGGTATAACTGAAGAATTTCATCATAAAGGCAGACTTAGGACACGTAAGTTCATATAAGCAATGTTTGAATGCTTGAATAGCCTATTACTTAGGGTTACCCGAACCCAACAAGATGGTGGGTGTTGCACTATTGATTAACTCAACAAGAGCTTCAATGTCCTGCTATCATTGTATCATGCAGCATATCATGGCTATTCTGTAATGGAGACTGTACCCCTTAGTTCTCAACCTTATTAGATCCGCGACCACATACCGGAAGTACTCCACAACATCACTTCCGGCCTGGTACCGCGCTTATGCAAATAATCTGCTGAGTGGGAAGTTAGGAGGGAGAGTAACACCCCATCCATCCTAAGGAGGAGGGGGGCGTACTCTTCCTCCTAACCCCCCTCCCCACCCCAGCAGCACTAATGCTTTCAGTGAACACTGCAACCCTTGTAAAATGGTTGATTGACCCCCGAGGGGGTCCCAACCCACAGGTTGAAAAGTGCTGCCTTGGATGGTTGTGTCATTACAGGAGCAAGTGTAATGGAAAGCAGAAATGGTATGGATAAATGGTTTTTGCTCTCACTGCAGCAGCATTGGCACTGTATTCGTAAGTTTTGAATCTGCAATAAGCTGTGTATAGAAGAATTCCTGGAAATGTAAAAGCCAATTTCAGCATCTTTATAAATTGCACCCTTTCATAGAAAACAAAGTTCTGCATTGTTTCCTCGCCTCCCGTTTACCAACTAACATTGAGACATTGAGCAGCTTGTTTAACAACAGCAAGAATAAAACTGCAAATTAACATATTAAATGGAAGAAATGAATTTGCCTGTTAAAGGATTATGGAAACTGAGCATTCTGTCATTTGGCTAATGATTGTAAATGTAAGAGGAGACACCAGCACGGTGGAGAAGCTCTTCGTGTGCGGCATGTCATATTTTAAGTGCGCCTCCTGAAAACACTGTGTTTATAAAGGTATGCATGGCTGATGCTGATGGAAAGCATGCTTGTTCATAATGCTCTGAAATTGTTCAACATCAGCTCATCCATATATAATATTTTCTTCGGTATATGTCAGCTTGTGTTACCAGTTGCAGTTGTGCAACATGAATCTGCCTGACAGTTAGCTTGGTCATTTTGCTTTCCTCCAATATCTTTTTTTAAACATGGAGCACTGCTACCTTTTTCTACATAATACACTGATTCTATCTTGTACGTTGCTGAAATGAGAGCAACATGTGGTGATGACAAAGCTAAAGAACCACCCCGCACTAAGTGAAATAAATCAATGCATTGTAAAGGCTACATAGTAAACACAACAGAACACCTCACTGTTATTTGGGAAACTGTTATACTTACCTGTTTGGGATGTAAAAGAGGTATTCCCAAATACACCCATTAGAAGCTAATGTGAGGGTCATTAAGAGTTATTTCCATGTGTTTTTGTGGAAGCTGCATAGAAATCTATTTTGAAAGGCCTGGCTAACGCAACAATGCACAAGAACATGAATTATGTCAAAGTGTGATATGCCTTGAATCTTGAACATCTAGCAGCTACAAACACTTAAGATTAAGGCCTTTCTGATGGTCGGTAAATTCCATGCTGTGCTTTACCCAGCTCCCTTCTAAAATTGTCATGTTGGTCTCTAAATTGACTTATTGGCAATAGTGACCAACTTGACATTTCACTAATTTGCTCATATGAAAAATTTGTTTTTGTGGGGAACTCAACAGATTTGTATATTAAATGAAAAAAAAGAAGGTTACAATATTAAACAGAAAGAACCAAATTGTATACCGTATTTTTCGCCTTATAAGACGCACTGGCACATAAGACGCACCCAGTTTTTAGGGCAGAAAATCCAGAAAAAAAAAAGATTTAATATGTTTTCACATCAATTGGGATAATGCAATGAATTTAATGGATCCAATATTCAATTCAGCCACAGGTGTCACTAGCAGCAGTACACTGTCAGCTCAACACGTCACACTACACTGATCTGTTCAGTGTTCTGTGTTCAGCCCAGCATTTCGGCACCCCCTGCACCCCGGCCGAGCCATCCATAGCCGAACTGAACACAGCCCACAGCTCTCCTCTGTGTTCTCCTTGGTGGGGATGCAGGGGATGTGGCATTTAGATGGAAGAGCCGAACATCAGCTCTTTCATCTGAAATGACAGCTGCCCCAGCTCTCCACTGTCGGGAGAGCTGGTGGGAAGCCAATGTGCGACCACCGGCAGCCGATTGGCCGCGGGGGTCGCGCGTTCGGCTTATAAGATGCAAGCACTTTTTTGCCCCCAATTTGGGGGGTGAAAAAGTGCTTCTTATATGCCGAAAAATACGGTAATTACAAATAAATTAGATTTATATTAAATACAAAAAAAGAAAGAAAGAAAAAGAAAGGAAAGGATGAGGGGATATTTTGTGCATGGTTTTTGCATGTTTTTTGGGGTTTTTGCATGGTACAGAGGTTATGGGCACTGTGGTTTCCACATTTAACAGCTAATGCTATAGTGATTTACTAGTACTATATATAACCAGAGAGTACCCTAGGTATAGCCAGAATAGGCAGGCCTTTGGTCATGTAGATGCTCTGTACAGAATAAACATGTCATGTGTCACTTGGCTTTTGTAGAGCGCATTCTCTCTTCTTCTCTCACCATGCAACTACCTTTACTCATTCAGAATTCAATTCTGCAATTCTATCATCATCACTGTTACAAGGATTACATTGGGAAAAAAGAAACATGTCAGCTTTTGTATTTAACATTCAATAGCAGACTGAACCTGCAGGTTGCACATGTGGAGCGCTTCTTTAAACATTGTAATCCGCTGCGATCTCCTGAGATCCCTCCTCCATGATGACGCCAGACATGTGCTGAAAAAAGCAATGTTGCCTCCTATAAATGGAGGTCAATCATGCTGCTCCCCTGCCAAAGAAGATTGTGGGTCCGGCGGTACTATCACTGCGGGATTACCAGGAATAGGTGAGTATGCCTGTAGCTCGGGGTGAGTTTCCAGGGTTAGAAAACTTCCCCTGAGTGTAGCTTGGGCCAAATGCTCAAAAGGTTAAACAATTATTATAATTTTTTTAGAAGGTTGTTGCGAGTTTAATGTGCCTACTGGCAGAACAAGTGATGGCATTTTCTTTAAATTGTCACATAACCAGAACAAAATAATATATTGTTCCTCCACTATCCAAAACTCGGCTTTAAAATGTCAACTATACCAATTACAGTAAAATATGTGTAAATGTTATTGTTACCCTACATAACTATCTTCTGATATTTTACTGGCTTTCTTAAAGAATTCTGATATAATAAAGTAAAAACAGAAAACAGTGGTTTAAGATTGTTTTAGCAAGACTAGACATGTCGAATTATATGACATTTCCTGTATATCAGCAGACAAGCCGGTAAGTTAATTTTACACTGTAGCCATGGCGATAACTAATTATTATCTGTTTTATTGTGCATTGTTGATGTTTCTAATAATTTGATGTTGCTAATAATTAGTCTGTCTATGTGGGCACCGGTGAAGTTTTTTTTGCTAATTATGCAACTTTTGACGGTCTTCTTGGTTTATTAGTGATGTTTTTTGCTGATTATATTGGTTTTGATAAGGCTTATATCAGCTCTGCTACATGTGCAGAATTAACAGCACTATGATAAAATTAAGTTTCTTTACTTTAATTATTATAATTTTGCCCACAGGGTCAGGATGTTGGTTTTGGGCCAGGATGTATATAATTCACCTAATAAAAATGGCATTAGTACTTTCACTTATTAGACATTGGATTTCTCCATTGGAATCTACCAGTCGAGATTCTATCAGCAGATCCTCCCAAAATAGGGGTATTCACAAAGTACTATATACCTAGGGCACCCCATAAAAAAAAATAATAGGTGATGAATGCGCAGTGCAAACATATGAATGGAATAATCAATAAAGATTTTCTACATTTTACTGCATATTGATGTGTTAAACATGCTGTGCCTTGTGACTGATGTTTTCTATTATTGTTAAGGGTAGATAAAAAAAATTTAAAATAACCAGTTATTAAAGCAGAGCATATTTCTTCTTGTAAGCATATTCAGCCACGGAGGCCTATGTTCTCAATTTACTAAGACAAACAGAATATGCGCTACACGATATTCAGTAGTTAACAACCAGGTTCTTGATAACTACCAGATAAACTCACTGCATCATGGTGTCCCCACAGTAAACTTGTAAAGTGCACAGCTTTCCTAACCAATTGCTTAATAAAACTTTTACCAGAAATATGGAAGCTGTTGATGATAACATGTTTATTAAACTGCAGATTCCTACACTGTTAAACAGGGTACAGACATTAGGATATGGGCCATCGCTGCTTTTCGAGCGGCACCAATCAATCCCGCTAGAAAACAGCCATATTGGACATGACCGTAAATACGGCCGATGTCAGTTGCTTTACATGGACCGTGGGTCCCCAGGCAAAGCATCGGCTGAGCTGGGGAAAGAGCAGAGTCATCTCCCCAGCTCTGCCAATATCTGACAGCAGCGTGATGACGTCATCTCACTACTGCAGGGAACATCGGATGGCACAAAAATCGAGCTGTCTGTACCCTGCTTTACCCTTATACTTCCTCTTACACCTTAAAATGACATCCTTTGAGTTTGTGGTTGCCATTTTCTTTGTGTACAAGGCTAAAGTCCCCCATACACTATTAGATCACTACATACAATTTCCTTAACATCTACCAGCAAACTATGTAGTTCCGGTCCTTCCTGATAGAATACATAGTGATTGGAAGGATTAGAAAGGTCCTCATATTACATGGCTTTGGTAGAAGAAAAGTTGATTGTACAGAAATTGTATGGAAAAGATTGTAAGGTGTATGGGGGGCTTTAGCAGGCTTCTACGTGTTTAAGACATCATATAAAACAAAGTTGTCTGTCTCTTAAAGCAGATTAAAAAGTACTGAAATCTAACTTCATTTGAATCGGAAAGAGGTACTACTGTATATTTTCTGGTATGCTTGGGATAATTGTCATTAGGATCCCATTTCATGATCTAGTTTCAGACTTGCTTTAGCTGTCACTCAGATGGTCTCACATATGTCTCTAGATTACTTTAGTTAAGTTCATGGTCGACTCAGTGACTGCAAGGCAACAAGCCCAATGTGGCATGGATGCACCACAACACAGATTGTTCGCTACTACCTGGAATAGCAGGTAGAAATAAACTACAAATCAATCATATGAAGAAAATGCTGACTGAAATAAAAGACAATACAGACACTACATTTAAGGAGGGATAAGCTTAAATACATATTATTTTAGTCCCTGTTTTAATAAAACTTCTTTTTTGGGTTTATAGTTATCAAAACGTCCTTCGTCAGGATTCCCATTTTATAGTATTTAAGGAGATGTATCCATGCACAATATCAGTACATAGCTGATGCTTTGTGAATGCAGATAAATAGCTTCTCATACATGCCTCAGAAATCATCATCCCTGCTGAGAAATGCAAACAAAGGGCAAAGTGCTGACCACAGCAAGGTACTGGCAGCAAGCGTAAATATGACAAGGCAATTTGTCTATGGTGTCATGTTCTCTTTTTTAAAGATGGATTTGACTGCAAAAGTTAAGATTTTCTAGCTATATTATCAGTTATTGGGTCTGTGGATATTTTATCCTGACATGAAGTATGCCAATAACTCCTGATTTTCAACAATTCAAACATACACAGCAAAGAGTGATGATGAAGCAAGTCTAGTTTGTACTTAACATATAGAGGCAACTGAATTGCAAATGCGGGATTCTTCCAGAAATTATTGAGCAGATGCATCTAAGGAAATGCTGAATTGTGTTATGGTAGGCATACACACATCAATTTTTACTTGAATTCATTTTATTTAAATATCCACTGTCAGTGTTACATTAATGAAACATACCATCACGCAGTGCGATTGATGCAAAATCAATCAAATCAATTCCGTTCCAAACGACTATGCTCATGCTTAATACCATTGGATGGAAATCGACCAGAACCTATAAAACCCATCAGATACTTGTACAAATGACTAATCATGGCATTTTTGATTTTATGCTCGATTTCAATCACTTCAATGAAATAAGAATCGATTTCCCACTGAATGAAGTTGATTAAACGTTTAAATCCAACTGAATATGGCCAGCTTAAGACCGCCTTGATAGGGTAAATTCTATTAAAAAGCACACAACCTGACCACACAACCTACAATATACTACATCTAAATAGACTGGAGTATGAAGGGTCTAAAGTCCGCCACATAATTTCGGGGACGATATCCATGTACAAAGTGAAAGCAAGGAACCAGCATAAAGGTTCTTAAAGCCTAACATTCTCTCCAACTATGTTGAATATTGTTTATTTTTCTTTATTGCAGCCACTTTCTAACAGAGAAGTGAGGGTTCTGTCAGCTCTAGAGCCTTGTTGGGCAATAGAGTACTACATAGTTCCAGTATGGAAGTATTAGCACAGGATATCTCAAATTTGTAAAGAAAGTACTTCCAATTTATTTAGCTGAGGAAGAGGAACTAGATCTGCTGTCCCATGTGTATTCGGGGTAAGGAGTCTGGGGATAGAGAGGAGCAACCATCGTTTTGTTACAGGTTTCCAGACTCTGGAGAGGGAGAGAAGGAACTGGGTGGGCTTTCTGATTCCATCCGGGTACACCGATATTTTATTTTTGCTTTCAGCCACAAAAGAACCCTGTTTAAAAAGGTTTAGGTGGTCAGAGAGAGGATGTGGACCATAGGAGCTGTGGCCAGGTAACTAACCATCTCCATCTCTCCTTGGATTAGAATATTTTCTAGCATGTAAATCCCATTACATGGGAATTTAGAATCCACTGGCAAACTAAGCCTAATTGGTGAGCAAGAGGACCAACACCAGTGGATGTTTGTTTGAGTTCTGTTCATTAAAATGGCTGCACTGGTGATCCCTATTCCCTGGACCTTACAACACATATAGAATGATAAAAGTGACTAGTACTTTCAGTACAGTAACTTATTGAAGTTTTTCCAGTGGTACGGCTAACTAGAGTTGGCAAGTGGTACTGAAGTGAACCATATAAAGTGGTAGAAAATATCAATAGGTGAGCTCATAAGCTTGCCATTATAATCTTTAAATTTGAAATGTCTTACAAATCACACAGTTCTGTATGATGAATAGAGCCTACACAAATTCCAGGAAGCATTTGAGATAACAGTCATTACAATAAAATATTTTACAAAAACATCTGATGGGAAATCATGTGACCTAGTGTGAGTGAAACTTAGCAAGTTATCACACAACCCCCGCGCATCTAAAAAACATTTCTGTATAACTTTACATGTTATCATTACGTTTCCCTCCTTTTTATTATATAGTTTAACCTTCTGCATACTTAAACTCCTAAACTACATTTTCAATAATGATAGTCAACTGCCTAAGGTAATGTGACTCTTACCAATTGTGTTTACTAAGCTCTGTAATTGACCAATAGTGAACCTCATATGTTATATTCTGAACCATGAAAAGGCAGGTTTAACTTGGTTCAAACTTCCTCAGTATAGTCAATATGTATGAAGTGAATGAAGGAGACACTCTGCAATCACCCCCAATTTTTAACCAATTACGCAACATTAAACCTAATGAGATCACAGATTAAATTACATCATAGGTTTGACAGGAATACAAACAAATCCTACTTAAAAGTTGAAAGTCAGGGAAACTATTATGTGACTTGTGCAGCTGAAATGCGGTTACTAGCTATCTAGGATACCATTAAAAACATTTTACATACCTTATCCCTTAACCCCCTGGCAGCCAGCAATCTCTGCTTTCCTCTGATGATCTGAGCTGTGGGTGAGCCCTCAGCATCATCACTTGCAATGGAGGACTACGAGTCCTGCATTGTATGTAATGATATTAGAGTGTCTTTAACCAACAGATCAAGCTAAATACCACAGCAGGTCAATATTACTGTCACTAATGATTGATTTTAGATATGCGTATATCTTTTACTCTATACATAATGTTACAAAATCTCCAAATCAAATGATAGTATACTAGGAATGAAATGAATGAAAACAGTTTCATTAGTATTATACAAAACACTGTTACAACAAACACAAGGTCCCATTTGACCAAGCATCTCTTATGTTTTATAATGCAGATAAAGATAAACTTAATTGACTGACTAGACTGAACAGAAAATAAAAATGTTTGTTTGTAGGGGACACCTGAAGGAAAACCTACAGCAAAACAACCAGGTAGGACCCAAGTATGAAATCTCCTTGCAGCTTCAGTGGTCATATTTAGGATAGAGTATAAAAATCTATAAGTTTTTACTTTTATTTGCACAAGAAATTTTAGTTGTTCATTGGAGATATTTCCCATAACTTTCTTTATTGACAAGAACTATTGGCAACCAATAGTGAGAGAAATGACAAAAAAACTCCTTTCATCCTTTTCTAGTCTAGAGTCTAGAAAACTCTAGAAAACTGAATTATCATATTTTTCGGACCATAAGATGCACTTTTTCACCTGCCTGCGTCTTATGGCTCAAATGCGCGATCTCCGCAGCCGAGTGGTCACGCCTTGGCTTCCCCCCAAGGAGCCAGGGAGCTGTCAGTTGAGAGATGCCGGCCGGTGTCCGGCTCTCCCATCTGTACTGTATAATTGCCTATGCCAGCAGAATTCAGAGCCCTGCTTGCATAAGCAATGAAGAGAGGCATAGATGAAACTGGGTGTGTCTTATGGTCCGGTGCATCTTATAGTCCAAAAAATACAGTAATTGTTTTTGAAAGGCACACCAGCAGTTTCCCTGAATTCTTATTGGCTTCAAAAAATGCTATAAAGTCCTCTCTTGTAGTCTTGTCATATCTCTCCACATCACCTAATTTAGTTAATTGAGGTGAATATTCACACGACTCATTAATTGACAAATTTTAGTAAATAACAACATTGCATGTTGACTATATTAGCTATAGTTATACATTCTTTAGTGTGCCTTACAGATTGATCTGGAGACAAACAAATAATACAGAGCAGAAAGACTGACTTCATTCTTTCAGCCTGCCCATTTGCAAACATTTTTTTTTTTGCCAGTTGAAGTCAAAAGTTGAAATGCGTTGTTTCAGCACTTCAAGCCAAAAATTATTATAACTTGTGCCAAAACCAATACAGGTCCTCGGGGGAGATGGAGATTACCGAAACCCCTTGTAACTACATCACACTGAGCACTGGTTTGTAGATATTTAAGAGAGATCAGGTTGGTTTTGCCAGAATGGAATGTAAAGCAAAATTACTTAATTAAGACAAAACAATGGCAGCAGCATGAGAGGTCAGCAGATAGAAGTACAAATACCTTTCTGGAAAAGTGGATGATGGAAAGGCGGGACAGGGAGCTGCTCTGTCAGCCAGGGCTTGCAGAAGTAGGCTTGTAGCCAGGCCGTGCACTGTTCCAGTGGTGCAGTCATTTCCCGAGGGCCCTCACATACCTTGAACGATGCAGAGGCGTCCTTAGCCCTGAGAACAACAGAACATTAATGTGTTTTCCTTCCAAACATGTTACTTTCCTGCAATAAATTAGCAAGTAAAACAGGCCAATATCAATGAGAAACATGCGTCCTCTTTTTAGAAACACAAGCTTCATTTGGTTGTTTGCAATGAAAGGAAGTTGTTAGTCAGAGATTTAAGTCATATTGGTTCCTAAGTCTTTTTTTTACTGGCATGAACTGCGGCGAAAAAATATGAATAACAGAGAGAATTACAATTTGACTTCCTTATGCCAGAAATTGAAGACTAAAGGTGCTTTCCAAACAAAAATTAAGACCTGAGATGCCTAACGCTACAATTTAAATCACTAATAATTTGTCTTGCCTGGTTCCTGCATACCCCACATGTACATACTAATAACATTAAAAGCATTACAAACGTATATTAGACTAAATTACTTGATCACCGAGTGCCAGCTGGTTTTTTGAATGCAGATAATAAGCCAGGTGAACTCTAGGCCAATACATTGCAGCTTGAGGTTTCACACTGTGTGCACCACAAATTGCAATGCACCATGCTTTGAGGTTTGCAGTATGCACATTTGGCTGTGCCTGCGTTACCTGTTTAAGAAATAGGAAATATAGACGCAAGTGCAGACCATATGCATATTGCAGTGCTCTAGAACAGACATGCACAAACTATGGTCCAGGTGCCAGATCTGGCCCGTTTAGCTAATTATTCCGGCCCTTTGACACCTTAAAAAGCTCTGGTTTCCCTTCACTCATACCCTGCAGTGGGCATACGTAATGCCTATAGGCTGCCAAACATCGCCAAGGGGAAGATACAGCGGTATGATCATGTTGTGATGCTCTTGGAACATCCTCATGGCGAGAGCGAACAGCCTCTATTATCTCCACTCATTGCAATGATTGAGTGGAGGGTAGCCAGAGTGTCTTGTCCACATTTTGAAATATGGCAGGTAAATGTTTCTTAGTATGACTGGGCACATTGTGTTCATTTATATATTTGAAAACATTTATTTTAATTTTCCAATAGTTTTATCATGATCAATTATGTCAAAAATGCGTGAAATTGGCATGCAATAATGCGTGAAATTCCCAGTTGATTGGACAAGAGGGGACTTTTTAGGCATTAAGGTATTGATGTGGTACAAGATAATAAAATGTTAAGACATTTATTTAAAACAATGTATCTACATGGTCTTCTTCACTCCATTCAATACAGGAAATGCTGTTCTATGAAATTTTACACAGTGAATATGTAGTCATGCAATCCACATTATTAGTCAGGTTCGGTACATGCCCGACGCATTTCATGGATTATCTGCTTCATCAAGGGTATTAATGCTCTACAACATTTTGTGAAGTTTATTCTTAAGGGTCAAGTTGTAACAGTGATGTAAAGAGCAAGAAAGGGTAAAAAGAAATGTGGAGGCAGTCCAAGTCTTTAGTAAATATCAGCCTGTATTATGTATCCTAATAGTTAACAATAAGGGGGTCTTATTGCAGTTTTGCAGTTAGCCTCTTTGGAAATGTCTAAACCAGTGTCCTGTGTTTGCACATGGAGCTTCCGGACCGCAGTCTAAGCAGTGACGTCACAAAATGTTTGTCCACCCCTGGGCCATGCCATGTGGACTGTGCACTGTGTGAGAGATAACAGCATCATTACCCACTGATTTCCCTGAGAATACTCTCTCCTTTCTGTTACCAGTAGCCATTTCAAATATTCATTTTTTTATTTTCTAACTGCATCAGGGCTCAGGCTAGGGCAACAAATAAATAATTATTGCAGACACTTTGGATTTATGAGATCCAATAAAACACAGTAGCTAACCAAAACATACACCAACTGGATTTCTACCTCTGTATTTTGCTAATCAGCAAAACAGTCTTCATGCTGTGGGATATATTTTCCCTGTCCCTGAGTGACTTCATTTGGTATTTTGAATTTCCTGTCTGTGTTTGTATAGACAGAAGTGTGAGCTCCACAGAGGATCCAGTTTTGGACATGCTGCCACCAGGAAAGGGAACATCCAGCATCATTAACATATTTAATTGGCTGTTTCTACAGAGACTTGTATCCCAAAATGTTTCTGCTGCAACAGACTGGCAAATACAGTTGGCCTTTAAAAAGATACACTGGGCATTAACAAACTGGCCTCCCATGACCTTAGAGTGACTCGCACACACGCTGGGTCTGTCTGAATTAAAGGATGAAGGACGTTTACACAGAAATGATCTTATTGTGTTGTATTTTATGGTAACAGGAGAACATGTTTAATTCCCCTTCACTCCCTGCTTTGGGAGAATATGGAGAAATATAATTTACAGAGACAAATATAAGAATAGAAAAACATTCAAGGTCAATAAGGGCCATTTAATCATGTCTGTGATGAGTCAAAGTAGCCCAAAGACTTTGCTGATCTTTGTTTTTTGCTTTCTGAGTCCCTAGGGATGCCTGCCCAAAGATTTAAGAAAAAGATATTTGTCAATAAAACATGCTAGAAGAGTACTTTCTCTCCCAGTATCATTGATAAATACAGAGAATATGTCTTCCCATTGGACATAAAAGCTGGACACTTTATGTATCCCCACCTAGATAGGTTCTGCCACACTGGCATATTTCCCCAAGATTAAGGCTGTGTTCCCTTGAAATGGTGTATTCTGGACGGAGTCCTGGAAATTATTGTACAACTACAGGTTGCTGAGAGTTATTTGGTTTCGTTTTTAGCTTGGAGGTAAGTGTGGAACTGGGTGTTTCTTCACAAAAGGAGCTGAAACCAGAGAGTCAGGGCTCATGACCAGGTAGGAGATGGTGGGCTGCTTAAGCAGGGGATGCATGGGAGGCTCACAATGAGTGTGGGGCCAAGCCCATTGCTGCTGGAAATCCAGCGATAAGTGTTTTCCTGAAGCCAAAAAAGTTGTGGAAGTCAGGAGGCTGATTCTGCTTCCACAAAAGAAGGAGACTGCTGCTTTGTACTACTGAAACCCTGGACTGACAGGTATAACACCCCAACTAAGGTAAGGGTTTGTCTGGTACTTTTGAACCCTCCAAAAAGAAGCACTTTTATTCATTTTCTATGATGCCTATCCCCCTGAACGTTACAATATATGTGCGTGTATGGTATTTTTTTACTGTATATTTTTCACTCTATATGATGCTGACTGTATTAATACAATGTAAAACAAAATAATCAAAACACTTCATACACGCACATTCCAAAAGCTTGTATACACAAATTTGGTCTCATTCACACCATTGTGTTGCAAAAATGTGCACATTACATTATTTGCTGTTCATCACTACGCACGTATTGAAAATACTACAGGTAAAATTTTTGGTCCATAGAAGACATATAGGGGATATTCTAATAAATAGGATGCCCTTCTACTCAAGGGGATGGTGAATGGGCTGTAAGAGAGCTTCTCAAAATTGCAGCATCTGATTACACTTGTTTACTATGCAACTTGGCTCTAATGCTGAAGGAAAAGTTGATGGCACTACCGACATTTCAGGGGAAAGTACTGGAACCTGATTCCATGCCATTTGGAAGGTAAGTATACTGGTAGGAGGTATAAGCATAGTGGTTACATGTAGTGTCTGATAAGTATTTTATTGTGAAAATGTATACCCTGCTAAAATAAACCCTAAATACCAGTTCTATGTTTTTATGCAGAAAGGCATAGCAAAACTTAAACACTTTTTTTTTTAGAAATAAATAAAGTCACATACATGTAAAAATAAAAAATGAAGTGACACCAGTGAAAATAAAGATACTGTACTTCTTCTGCTTCGAGCATTCATCTAACACTCCTGAATATTAAATATTAGCTGCTGAGACACCACTGGCACCCGCCCAACAGAACACACATTAGCAGCCAAAGTAACCACAGGAAACATACACCTTTAGGCAGGAATCTAAGCTTGCATTTTTGGGTAATGCATTTCATGATGGGAAACAAAATTGATTTCTCGCAAAACAATTAGTTGCAATGTACCTCAAAGAGGGCAATGCAAGTCTGGCATTCTTTCAGCAACAACAGTTGTGCTCCTTTCCAGTTCCAAGGCTACGGTTCAGCTTCAATGATTTCAGTTCATGCCCTATAATTAAAGCTTACCTGCCTTGTATATGCAGCAAAGGCAGTCACTGCTGCAGCAATTACATGTGAAGGTAAATTCTATTCATTGATAATAGGGTATGGATAAGTAGGAACCTCACTTAGACCAACATGTTTGGAGAAGTGGCACATTTCTTACAGCAGAGTCAGTAATGACAAACATTGGTCTATGGATACGATTCCTGTGTTTGCAAAAGAGTTTATAGCAAGTAGAATCTGACACCTACGAAGGGTATTTTGTACACAAATTAGTCCACAATTGCTTCTCTCAATGTGAGATAGAATGGGAAGAGCAGCATTTAGTAAGCCAATTTTGGGCATGCCCCTTGTCCAGGGATGCGGTCGGGCGCGGCATCCGCACGGAAACGCGGTTTGGGGGGTGTTCCTAACCGCACTGCGACCAACTGCATTTGCACGCGTCCAACCGCATCGATAATGGCTGCAGCCGCGCAGATAGCACCGCAGCCATACGCATGGAACAGCTTAAGTGGTAACAGGACCTTCAGGAAATCAAATGTAAACTGAGCGCACCTAAAAATGTGCTGCATTTTCCTACCTACACCAGCACTTAGATACACATTCTGTACTTCACACTAATCATACAGATTGTTGTGAGGGTTTACATTGTGATTAGTATATTTCTGAGGTATGGGCCCAGAATAAAGCTAGCCATACACTTCTAGATTTGTGTACATTTGGTCAGGATGTTCGATATTTTGATCAAATATCTATCGTACCTATATCAAATGCATACACTCGATGATATGTACTCGAACTATCGATTTTTATTTTGATCAGAAGTGCAGTGGTGTAGAGGTGTACTCTTCCTTTACCTTACGCACTCTGAGAGAAAAGATTACTTTGATTATGTTCAATAGACCTGCTTACATCCGAAACACTTCCTTCGGTTTATGAATGAACATTCTACGAACTTACATAATATGAACAAAAGTGTTCTCAACAACTCTACACATTAAACCAGGAGTAGCTTAATGCTAATTTTTCAGATTGAATAAAGAACGTTCGAATGACAAGAAGGTTCGATATACATTCGATGTTTAACAGATCGATCAAAATTTTAATCACCTTATGATCGTTTTTTTGTTCGATACAGATAACCTTTGAACGATCGAACATATTGTCCGGTTCCTGATTTTTAAACCAATTGTCTTGTGGCAATCGAACTAAAATATAGAAATGTGTATGACCACCTTAAAAGCAAAAAAGATACAATTGTTGTTCAGCTACTTGCCTATCTACATACAGGAATATTGTTACAAACGGAGGAAACTTACAACACTAACAATTTCCCATGAGAAGTTTGTTGAAGAGATATTAATACATTGAGAAAATTGTCTTTAAAGGCAACACATTCATAATATGATGAGAAAGACGTACAGTAAAGAGTAGTAAGCTGCCAACATAAGCATATAAGTTATGAGCATTAGAGTCAACATGGCACAATCACAAAGGATCCAGGCCACAGGACATAACTTTGTAATGCAGAACATGGCTTACTACAAAATTCTATTACCCACTAAATATGAATTTCCATGCTTTAATATGTTGGCATAAGTACACTCATTGGCTCAACAACATCAACACCGCCCAGGGAGAAATGCTGCTGACTTGATGCCACAATAAGTCACATTTATTGCTATAGTTTTATGACCACTGAATATGCCCATAATAACGTTGTACAAGGGGTATGTTTTTCTTGGTGATCTGAAGTTATGCTTTTTCATTATAATACTTGAAAAACAAAGCAAATAAAATAGCATTTGAATATAAGAGCTATTAGCACCCCAACTTTTATAAAATCTCTGCTCGATCAATTTTTGCTTAGATCATCATTCCTCATGTTATATACAAGTACACTGACATTAAATAGCATCAGAATTTATAAACCCATAGTACAGATTTGTTGTGTATATCTTTGTAAAAACTTTTTTTGCCTAGTCACCTTTAAATTGCTTTTACTTGATGTGTCCTCAGTGGGTTAATTCCCCCTTCGATTGGCCCTCGTGACAGCTATCACTGAAAGTGAGTGGGAGGGGGAATTTAAAATTATATAGTTATCTCCAGAACAAGATTAGGTGAAAAATGTTTCAATGTGGACACATATTCCCCCAACTTCCAGGTACATCTTTGGGACAGCAAGTAAAGAACCAAAAACTGTTGGGTTCTAACCCTTTCTTTCCTCCTGAAATAGAACTTCCTAGAATACAAGGTGCATGAGGCTACCTCCACAAAATGAAACAGACCTGAGCAACTAATGGTAAGTTGCTATGAGCAGGAGATCACATACAATACTCTTTCTTTCTGGGAACAGAGCTTCAGTTCAGTTATTAAGTAAAAAGTTTCTCCTGAAATGATCTCATTAGATGTCTATAACCCTGTCTCCATAATGACTGCAAAACAACCTCATATGATTCTTCACCATGCTAGACTGTTGGTTGGACTGACTGTTTTTGATGATGTGTGGTTTTCAGTTTTTTTCCAAACTGTGAATAAAGGAGAAACATCTCCATTTTGGTCTTGTTTGCCAAAGTATATTGTTCCAATGCTAGGAGCTGTCATGTTCTTTTTTTTCCATAGAAGAAGCTTTCTCCTGCAAACCCTTCCAAACAAACCATAATTGTTCAGCTATTTTCTAATTGTACTGTTATGTTAACTGTCACTTGTTCTGAATGTTACTATGCTTACTAGGTGTGTAGGGTATGAGATGTTTGAGTAGTTGTTGGGTTTTTTAAATTTCCCTAAACACGTTTGCTGGAATGTCCACTCTGTAAAGATTGACTATTGCCTTTGACAAAGCAGACAGCCCCCCCCCCCCCCTCAAGTCAATGTATGTCAATATATTCATCTAGTATCTAATAAAGCTATACTTTATATATCACAACGTGGTCAATAGACATTAAGTAGACCTTTTTCTTCATAACCTCACCTAGTTACATAGGCAGAATCCAGTTACATAAACGATGGACTATAAGCTCTACAGATCAGAATGTCATTCTCTACGGGACCTGGTCGTGCTCTTTTTCAAACAAGAACATCAAATAAAACAAACCTGAATACATAAAACAGCAAACAGAGCAAACTTAATAAGTAACATAACAACATGAGGTAAACACTGGACAATAATGACTGGATAAATGATAATGATGAATAATCCCTTTTTTGGTTTGGCGATTGATTGATTGGGTTCTATATCAAATTATATCATATCATATCATAACACCTTCATTGATCAGAAATGTATAAAATATGTGCCTGAAATCTGAATAAATTGGGAACATGAACAATCATTCACTTCTCTGTGATATCACCTCTGTGTGTGTATGACAAGGAGCTGACATCCTGTCTTGATTGAAACTTCTGCCCTGACACCTTGAATATGGTTCAATTGTGAAGAATCTTCTTTTTCTCACTGATGATCTGCAAACTAAAGGCCCCCATACACGGGTCGGATTCGCACCGGATTCCGGCACGATCGATTCCGGGAGCGTGCACGCCAAACGATCGTGCCGGAATCGCATGCAGCCCACCTGGTCCGATCGTTTGCGTCCGATTGATCAGGGGCTCAGAATCGGATCCGACGGAGAACCAACATGTTGGTCTTTCTCATGCGATTCTGTCTGGATCAGGGGGAGTTGCCAGTTGTGAGGTGGACAATCGGACACGGATCCGTCCCGGAATCCGTTGGACAAGGTGGTATGCTGCGATGGATACTCTTAATTGGCCGATTGATCACACCTGCGATTCCCGGCAGAATCGCCGGAATTGATCGGATGATGAATCGATTGGACATGGAATCCGACACGTGTATGGCTAGCTTAAGATTTAAACTTTTACCAAAGCATACAGGTGCCACTTTTAACCTCATGAGCCCCATATGTTTATGCTCAAATGAGTGGTTTAGAAGGGTGAAAGTGGTACTTGCATGCTCTGATGAAGATTTGTTTTCTATTAGGAATCCACACAAACTTTGTAGGTAACAAACATTTTAATGAATTTGTATTTGTTTCTTTTCATTTATTGCATTTCTTGCATCACCATCAATGGTGTTTAGACTCTAAACATGTTATTAATATCAATGTTTGATATTTGTTGTAGCAGATGTGTACAATTATAAAAGGAACCATCAGCGCAGGTTTTTTGCACAGGTTGTAAGTCACATTTGTTCACAATATTCAGCATCTGGTAAGCACTGCTGTTTCCTTCCCACCGTTTTCCGGCTTGTCTATAGGAAAGTGAAAACATGGCATTTTTTTGCAAATAATGTATCATTGCACACTTGTCATGTAGATATGTTTGGTGCATTCTAACTGTGAATGTGTGCTTTACGACACATTTAAAGAACGCTGAGCCGTGCCTCCACACACACACAGAATATGTCTTCTGATAAATAACCTATTTGACTAGTGATGATGGTATTACATGGCAATGTCAGGGCAGTCTAGTATGTCATGTACTGAGTGCACCTCAAATTGATTTAATAAAATGTTCACACTGGCTGCCCCAACAATGTTTTCTGCAGCTGTTTAATTAAGGGAGAGGACGTTTTATCCGTCTCCTGTCGAGTAAAATACGTGTTCCATTTCACAATAGCCAAATCTTAATGGACATTTATTTCAGTCTAACTTCTTATGTGCGGCCATAACAGTTGTAAATGTCTGTTTCATTAATGATTTTGTGAGGATATGTTTTTTACCTACCGTATATAAGCCGACTTGAAAAAGCCAAGGTACCATATTCATATAAATGACTGAAAAGTATAAGGGGGAATGCAGCAACTATGGCTCAGAAACACACAGCAAATGTGCCTTTGTTTGGAAATGTTATTATTTAATTCAGCAGATTTGTAATGGTATCATCACCAACATTGCTGGAGATGTAGAGAAGGGTTGTGGGAACATTGTTTAGGAAAGGTATTGCTCAATCTTATGTAGTTTGTGCACAAAATAAGTTAAAATTTTAAATAAACAATAGAACTTTGACTTGACTTTGAACCTGATTTATCTTATTTTTCAGACTATAATCTCCATCTCTCATT
>CM070037.1:58939947-58961141 GCA_036250615.1 Ptychadena robeensis | reverse complement strand
AGGAAGTCAAGCCAAATAAATCATCTCTAACCATTAACCGGACACAGCAAGCTGTTTACAACAGCACTGACTGCAGGGACTGGCAGGTTTTTATAGGAAGTGCGCCCCGGGGCCGCCCCAGAGGGAGGGGCGGACCCCAGGAACACTCCCCTTCCTAGTCCTTCAAAACTCGGGCGAGCGCGAGCGCATGCGCGGGAGCGCGCACGCCCGCGTCCCTCGGCTCGCTCGTGGACGGAGTAGGGGAAAGCCCAGCAGACCCCTGAATGTCCCCAAGGGCCCTGCCAGTGGAAACCTCGCCAGGAGGAGTAGAAGGCATAGGTAAGGAGGGTACTATCGTCGGTAGGGCCGACCCAGCAGGATGGGATGGGGCCGGATCCTGACAATTATATATTGATTGGGCATTTTTTCTTTGTGATATAAAAATCTAACCTTTTGGAGCCTTATCAATAAGTTATATTTTTGGTTAACTGTTGCCTCTTATAAATGTAAATCACCACTGTAGGAAATGTTATTAAAGAAATAAGCAAACAGAAAATAAATAGGTCTTACTAATTTATTTAGGTTGGGGCCTGCAAAGGTCATGAGACTGGTAGATTTGTAAATAACACAACACATTTTTATGCACCATAAAGACAAAGTTTAACATTACCAGGTCTACTTGTCTTTTTTAATGTAAATCTGAATTCCGATTTGATATTTCCTTATAAGTCTGTATAAAAAAAAACTGAAGCACACACTCAACAAATTTGACCAGATTCATTTCTTTTCCACCCCAACCAGAGAGTGAGAAAATTATTGAGGTTGAATAAACTATGTATGAAAACAGTATAAAGTTCTTAATGTGTTGGCCAAGACCTTGAACTCTGAGATAGCCTTTAACAAAATGTATTCCCAATAGAATTTGAAGATAGTAGGGGAAAGAAGAAAAAAAATCAATGCAACAGTGGAACGCCTCTGACAGATTTCAAATGAGTTACAACAGTGAGAGATCCATCAATTTATTTCAGATAACTTTTTGAGCCTTACCCCATGCTCCCTTCATGCCACAAGGTTAACACATGTAATGAAGACACATCTATTAGTCCTCCTGGACAGTTAATTTAATCACCCGCCAACTTATCCCCTGTGTTGCCTAACCATTGCCTATGTTTCCTCAGCACATCTCAATTCATTGCTTAGGCAAATACAAGGCAACTTCTGTTGACAAACATTAGGCTGATCTTGGAAAACATAAAAATTTACATCTCCATCTCATTGCCCTGGAATGTTTGCATCGGCATCAATTTACCATGTTTTATTAATAACATTTTGAAACAGCATATTACAGTCAACAATGTGGAAATTATAGAAGTCACTTTTTATCAACACCTTAACATATCATTAAAACAGCCATCGCGGCATGATAGATTGAGAAAGAGAGAGAGGAGAGGGAAAAAAAGACTCAAACTGCAGATAAATTATCCACTCCCCAGTGGTTCCAAAACAATTACAGGATGCAGAGCAATCTAGTTAAATTTTATTCAAAAGCTTACTGCACTTGTGTTTTCTCTTATTTTTCTATCAATGAAACCCTTGAGGTTTAAACACAATTCATTATGTATGAGGCCCAACTTACATTGCTTGACTGTTGATTAATAGGAGGTTTGCTGTGTGTACATTTGCGACATTAGATGCATACAATATGCCATCTTATTTTTCCACCCAAGCTAATTATTTACAAAAATGACTACTTGAGAGTAGCATTTATTAAAGATAGGCATCCAGTATCAGGCAAGCCCCAATAGGCTGGCCAAAATGAAGATCTTTAAAAAGGAGTGACAACTTTCCAGAAAGGCAGGTATTAACACTGCAAATGCACAAAATAAAGCAGAACAGGAACCATGTTGCTTGTCATGTTCCGCTGCAATGAACAAAGAGGACTTAATTAGTTTAAGAAAAAGGCAGCATATTTTCCACAGGTAAACTCGTCTTTTTTTCTGTAGGGAAGCAGCCAGGTATTGCATTAAGTTAATGTCGGCACAGTTAAAGAGCTAACACAAAGAAAAAAGTGATTTCTTTTTGTTATAACAAAAACACACAAACAAAACATAGAACTATTATTCAATTGCAGTTTTATTAGAGTGATAGAATACATCTATAATTTGACTCCAAACCCAAAGGGGTATGGGACTAGGTGACTTTAATGTCATATAATCACATCATTGGTCTTAAAAGATGTATTCATGTAGATAAAATTGGTCCTCCCATTTTCAAAAAATACAGATATGCATTGAGTAAAAAAAATGTCAAAGAATAATAATACAAAATGTGATAAATACAACAGAAAGACCCATAGGTTCTGTAAGGTTATTGTAACAGCTGAAAGTCATTCAGTCAGCTTAAATGTCCATTGCTTACTATTTCTCAACATGTTTTACTATTAAGCTTCCTAAGGAGATTTTTTTAATCATCATAAGTTTACTAACTACAATACATATAAGATACTGATATTATCACCAGTACTAATAAATGCTGTCATTGAGTTTAGCATATAGTTACTATTTTGGTAAAATAATAAAGAACAAGGTCAATAATCATCTATGTCCACATAGAACAGAGAGGGCCCCAACACATTGGATAAATAGGGAGATTATCCACCTATCATGCGTATGAAGCATAAATATTTTCCTCACATTTTGGTACCTATACACATCTATCACATAAATAATAACTGGTCTGATCCATTGATATTCCATATTTCATATATCCTAATTAAAGTCAATCCACCGTAAATATATCAAAAACAGTTGCCAAGTGATCTACACCAGAAATGGGTGATGTGATGTAGTACTGAGTGAGAAACGTAAATTATACAATATAAGACAAATCAAGAAATATCACTGTGGAATAAACCCAGTGGGTCCAACTAACAATAACATTGCATTTATCCTCTTTCTCCCTTTTCAATGACCTAACCTAACCCACCTTCTGCCTTCACGAATGAAGTCTGTTATTCACTATTTGTTTACATTTGTAATTTTTTTCAAAAAGTTGTCAACTTTTTTATGTCCAAGTCTACAATTGTATTGACCACTTGGCAAGGGTATACAAGCCCCAAAGGAGTCGATGTGGCTCTACTGCAATGCCAGGGTCCGAAAAGGAAATGCAGAAGCTCCTGATGTTATTATTATTATTATCATCATCATCATTACAGCGCCAACATATAACACAGCGCTGTACAATAAGTTGATTTGAGATGCAACACAAGATAACACACAGGTACAGGTTATGACACAGGAGGAGTAGAGGACCTTGCCCGATCTGATAGAAGCAAGTCTAAAGGGGAGAGGGAGAGAGTAGGAGCGGCCCTAGAGAAGTCTTGAAGCTGCACGTGTGAAGATGTTATTAGTAGGTAACTGGAGGAGCGATGGGGGCAGAAGGTGTGGAGTGATATAAAATGAAGGCACAGAACTTTAAATATAATTCTCTGGACAATTGGAAGCCAGTGTAGAGATTTGCAGAGAGGAGCAGCAGATGAGGAGCTGCTAGAGGAGTAAATAAGTCTAGCAGCCTCATTCATGATGGACTGAAGAGGTGATAGTCTAGTTAGAGGAAGACCAGAGAGGATAATGTTGCAGTAGTCCAGACGAGCAATTATGAAAGTGTGTACCAAGATTTTGGTGTCTCTGGGGACAGGAGATGGAAGTGGCAGGATCTAGCAATGTTCTCTATGTGGGGAGTAAAGTAGAATGCAGAGTCAAAGCCAGCATGCTTGTGGAATAGGGGAGATGACGGTGGTATTTACTATAAGTGAGATGTTAGAGGGAGGCTTGGAAGGTGAATGATGGGGGGAAAGATGATGAGTTCATATGTAAAAGAAAAGTGGAATGGCTGCTGCTGAATCCCAGTCACAATCTAGGTAAAAAAGTAGTAGGTTAGGTAAGTGGAAGGGGTGCCAAAATGTATTAAAGGACTTTTAATTAAACATAAACGTAAACTAGGGATGGATGAAATGAGGGAAGGACTAATGATATTTACAAAGGACCTGTCTGCTTAACATGTGTTCAAAAGGACAATGGTAGTGTTGGTTGGCAGCCAGTGTGACAATGCAGAAGCCCAACAAAGAGACAGGTACACATCATGGTCTACAGAAGGTAGTGTTTAAACATGGAAATTCATGGCAGAGTCACCCAGTTATTTTAAAACAAGTTGCAGTTTTGCAAATAAAAGAAATGCCTTTTTGTTTACTTAAATTAACATATTAATCATATATGAGATTTTAATAATAGGTTTCACCTTGACTTTAATGTAAAAAAGTAAGTAAAATGGAAGGCAGAAAAGCAAGTAAAGAGGAATCAATGAGAAGTTTTGTTTCCTCCACAGTTATGTGTTTGCTTCGCTGGCAGCCTGCACAACATGACATTTTGCAGTAATAATGGGCAGAAGAGTTTTCATTTTTAATAACATGAGGTGAGAACGTGTACACAGCTGTCAACATCCTCAGCAAGGGAACCTGACAGTAGCGCACATCGTCTAAAGTGGACAAACCTTGGACAGCCAGTTGACAAAAGAATTGCTGTATTTTCTGGCTGGTTACCTGTCACGTCCAATAAAATTTAGTCTGGATGTTTAGATATTTACAACCAATGTAAAGTAATTGTAGTTCTCAGCGCTGACATCCACCACCTATTTTGCATAGGATCGTCATGCATAATTTAGGACTATACTACAGAGTGTCGGCAATATACCTTGTGGAACGAAGAAAGAAGAAAACAAGAAGAAGAAAAAAAGAAGAAAAAAAAAGGCAATTTGGATGTGGTATCTAATAAAGCCAGATTCAAATTTCATGTATAAATTTAACATTACCAGTGTGGTATATATCGCAGAAGGAAAGCAGCCGGATAAATCAAAGTTATGCACGTCAGTTAAAGCAAATCATGTCTTTTTACCCTGCTACAGATTTGTTTTCAAACTCAATTCATTTTTCAGGAAAGAATGCACTTGCATTTTGATTCAATTTCATTTCCGGCAATGTTATTCGCTTCTGTGCGTTATTGATTTCCACGCCTTTTGTGATTTACATAGAACCTGTCTGCCACTGTATAGAGCCTGATGACAGCCAAGACGTTTCCTATTCATAATAAATTATATGGAAGTAGGCAAAACTGAAATTAGAGTAAAAAGCAAGAAGCCACTGTTAGCATGCATTGAGGCAGGCAGGTAGGTACATGGTAGATGCCTACAAGCATCTATGCGCTTAGCTTTGTACTTTTAGAAATACCATATAATGAATATAATTGCATACCATATAATGCATTTCAACAGTACAAACCAACTTATGATCTTTCTTTTGATTCATTCACACATTGGGAGTTTTACTCAAGAGATACTGAAGGAGAAAATACATGTTCACCATTTAACATGCCTAATTGCACGTATCTGAGCATTCCTGTACTGGAATATTTCTGCTCCTGAACTCAGTAAACCTCACTGAAAGATAATATCAGTGCACCAAAGTAGTGTGATATGCAAAGTCGTGTCAGCTTGTAGTCTACATTGGGAGAGCTTGTGACAAGGCAGAAGAACGACTTAAGCCCAGGGATAGAAAGATATTTTCCAATAACTTGAAAGAGTTTAACCAAAGCCATAATGGTCACACCACTGGGTAGTGTTGTACAAAGAATTGACGTAATATGCATACCTGCCAAGTTGTTTTGAAAATAAGGGAGTTTTCCCCGAAGTTACTTCACAAGGTATAAACAATGCTCCATGAATGTGTAAAATGAACATAAATGACATTTTAAGTCTTTATCACAATCCTTTATGGCCGATGAAAAAGGGGGAGAATAACTAGGAAACAGGGACAGAGTGTTGTCACCCAAGGAACCATGATATTCCATTGTTTCTTCATGATTATAGCAATATTGATTAAGACCGTCCTTCATCTAGGATAGCTTGTAATTACATGTAGTTATAACTCAGGGTTATTGGATCATGGCAGATACAGTAGGCTTCCTGTTAATCCTAAACTGCTGATGGACTACAGACTCCAGCATGCATATAGTTTATAGTCTATGCATATAGTTAGTGTCCCATGGCATTGTGCTGACTAAGCATAAATCGAAAAGTCTCAACTTGCTGTGCCGAGAAGCTGCAACTGCAAGCATTACCTTCTGCCTTTTCTGTCTTACACACACACACTTTGCCTTACACACAAATTACATACAGTCTACTTACTATCTATAGCTTCTTTCACATTCCTTTTAGTCCTGCTTGCCCCCCTATCAGCCTTCCGATTGGCTGGCAGCGATAGGGGAGGGTATGAGCACCATGTACATTCTGCAGAAGTAGAAAGAGAACTGACTGCTCAGAAAGCCAATCGGTTGAAGCTCTCTTCTCTCCCATCTTTCTGTCTCTGCTGACAGTCTGACTCTAACCCAGCAGCTGCAGACAAACTCCAGTTGGCTAAGTAGCAGCTGCAGTTTACAGGAGATTTCCGTGATTATTAACATACAGTAGGGTGGCGGGAATGAGCCCTAATACATTTTACTTTTACACAGGAATGCTGACAGGTATGAATATACCCAGGGGTGCACATAACTTTTTTAGTGAGCTACTCAGATGAGTACCAGGAGATGGTGTTTGGTACTCACCCAATATGTAGAGTGGTTTTCCTCACTGTCTCTCTCACTGTCCTCGCCATTAGCTTCCTGCATGGTAGATTCTGTAGAATCTGCTGCAGAAGGGCCTTCCTTTTCCTGATTGAGCCTCCGATTAGCTGTCTCCACAGGTTAACAGCTGGCTTTGAGTCAAATGTAACTCTCACAGTGCAACACCTTTTGAACCCCCAGATTTCATACCTCAGTAGTGCAACCCTGAAATTTTCTGGGTTAGTAGCTAACCCCTGAGACTACCTGAAGTCCAAATGTCAACCTTTCATAGTGATATTTCAACTGTCAACATTCCAATAGTGCTTTTCTCTGGTCAGATTTTACTCTTTGGGCTTGTGTCCATTGCTTTTTCCCCTGTGGTAGATGCACGTCCACAGCAGGGAAAAAGACGCAGAGAGAACACTTCCTATTCCAATGAATGGACAGTGTCCACTCTGCATTATCTATGCAGCCTGCCCGCGGTGGTTATATGAAGTTGTGAAATGCAGGGTCTTCATTGCAGCACCACGTGGTGTCACCAAAACCAATGGATGTGTCTCCAAGACATGAAAAAGCAGTGCCTGATGCTGTTCGGGCACAGTTTTTCCGCATCTTTGGTATGCTAATTTAATAGGGCCTTAAGCCATGGGCAAACTGCCCGTAAGTCGTGGGAAATCCTCCGGCAAATATTCAGGAGATGAAAGTAGCTAGCAGGTGAAGTTAGAGATGAAAAGAAGATGGGTATAAATATAGATTGAAGAGGTGGGTTTTCAGGACAGGACTTCAGCACTGTTATACGTGGGAGCAGGAGGCTTTTAGGAATTTTAAGGATGGAGGCTGCTGGGTAATATAAATTGGTGGGAAAAATCATATTTATATCATTTCACTATAATATAAATATGATCCCCCCCCTCCCCAATTTACATAACATTAAGTAGACAAGAAATCCTCCCACACTAAATAAATGAGGAGAGGAGACTGTCCAGACAGGAGTAAGATACCTAAAACATAGGAGAGATACCTAAAACTTAGGTCAGTAGAGTGAAATTCAGATGGTCAGTTTCAGTGTGATTGACAGTCAGACTTGGAACTGCAGCCGCTGCACACAGTGTGCAGGCCCTTGGATGGTGATTGTCAAATATTGACAGCTACCCACCCATGCAATTCTGATGGCTAACCACTTGAAACATGTTGGCCTTCATGGAGCCTTCAAGTTAAGACGAATTTTTACTATAACCGGAATAGAGAATTTATAGAGAACTTACCAATTGCATCACTGTTCTTTGCAGACAGTTAATAAATAGCCCTGTGTGTTTACATTACACAATAATTTTATATGCATTGATGCTGTATCATGCAGAGAATATTAATGCACAAAACAGCGACACAGTACACGCAAAGTTTATGCGCACTCAGAAACACCATCTGCTCTTGGTGGGGGTCTGTCTGCTATAGAAGATAAAACAAAAAAAAACTCTGAATTGACTATTGTGCTGCAAACAGCACAATAAAAGCATAGTACTCATAGACATCTATAGCAATAGTGAAGACTACTTAAAATGCCATAAAATATTTATCATATAGCTGCTGGGCAAATTGGTGCATTTGTTGTGAATGTGATGCTCTCATGCTAAGATAGTAAAAACATTGGTCCTTAAGTGATAGGCAGGATTTTCTTCAGCACTTCTATAGGATGCTGTCAATTTACGACATAGGGCAATATTCCTATATTGAGTTACACAGACTGTCTTTGGTTATAACATTGCATATTTACTGTAAATGTAGACAAATGTATAATAAATAAGCTAGTTTGAAATTTAAGTAACACCTTTATTACATCATCCCAAATGGACTTCTTGACTCAATGCCCATGTGAGTTCTGGACTGTTATAGGACAGACAGAGCCTTAATGTATGTCCATCTCTGCCAAGCTTGGGATATAGAAGACTTCCAATTCTAAGTTTCCATACACCATGGCTAGGCATTGTATGATTACACACTCAATGGGTCCATGCAGAAAGATAAAGCAGAATGCACCTGATTGTTCAATCCTGCAAAATGATAGGTGGATGAGACTTTTCTGGGATAGAACCCTGTGTAGCGCAGTCGGTGAAATAACGTTTTCAACTAGCTGACCTAATTCTAAGTATTGCTCTAGCACATAGTTTTTGCATTAAGTTCACTGTTTGGTCAAAATGTTAATTTGAACTTAATTTGTGCAACAACTACATGCTAGGACAATACATTCATTTTTGTAGTACTCACAACACTTCTTTACACCTCGAACAATTTTGGTGATGATACTGATGAAAAAATTGGCAATCTCTATTGCTACTGGTAAAAACAGGAGCAGGGCCTCTAAACTAACAATTACTTTTCCAGATGACTTACCTTGGTCTTACTGCTAAAGGCATAGAAGACTGGTTCAGGATGTCATGCTGCAATGCTTTAACTAAGTGTTATGTATAAAATACTACCTTGGAGGGCTCCACTACTAGACCCAGTTCCCAGTACTTGCATACAGAGGTAAGTGAATTACCACATGTAAAGATTAAGAAAGTAAACCTGGAGCTGACATTTCTTTATACATTCTGTGATGAAAGAAACACCCCAGTGTACCAGTGTAAGTCCCGTGTTTCACACGATTCAAGTATTGAATTCCATCTCTGTGTTCTCCTCCAACCATCATAAAAACGTAGGTACCCTATTATTGGTTTCCTCATTGTCCTTGGTAAAGATAACTCTGGGCTAGTCTTGGTGAACACCAAAGACATCATTGCTATGCCAAAGCTAAAACTGGTAATCGTCTTGTCTTATCAAGAGGAAATTCTTTTGCCCTGGTAGATGGCTTTAATAAAACATTTAGTCCTTATTGTTTTGTATGCAACATACTGAATCAATTTGCATTCACCTAGAGGTTTAGGATAGAACTTGTAGATAGTTATACAATCTACTGAAATTTTCCAACATGAACAAGCGCAGCTCTTTTGATTTTATGCTCCAGTTTGGTAACTCCTCTTGGATCGATTCAGTTAATATTAAATTGATTTTCAAAATCGATTTCTATGATCAAAAAATCTCAACATGTATGGTGACCTTTACAGATATTTAGGCTACTGCCACACTCTTGGACTGGATTTTGGAAACCTTGCTCCATTAAACTATAGAATTCGTTATTTCCCTTCAAAGCGGGGGGATTTTAGTACTTACTGGTCTATTAAAAAGAATAAAAAAAATTCCTTTTTTATATTTCCATAACAAATATTTTATTTTCACTAGAGTAATCCTGGTATCGAATGGATCAATCAGAATATCTAAAACATGATAAGTTTTAATAAAACACTTCATATTAATATGAAGACTCATAATAATTGGAAACATTATCTGCATGTTAATTGCTAATACCAGTTTGCCTATCTATTTGCATATATATAGGCCAGTACAGCATTTAAGATAGTTATTAGGAACTCTCTCACAAGGGCCAAAGAGCTGCTACTGTTGAGATGCAAGATCAGACAGATGGCTGGGGTATGATGAGAATCGTAGAAGCCCCCAGACACGATGCCAAGGAGAGAATGCTGAGAATTGAATAAAGTGAGAAAATGAGATTGCAAGTTATTCTAAAAGTAAAGGCAGAGGGAAAAGAAAGTGACACAGGCAGTGGGGGTCTATTAGGGACTGATCACAGAAGATACCAGAGAAAATGACAAATTGGTATGCTGTGCAATTAAAAAAAAACTAAAAAGGGAAAGACTGGATAAAAAAGCACTGGTTAATTAAAATGCAAAGCTTCCAGCAGAAACCCAAGTACAACACTGGCATCTTCTGTTTGTAGCACCCTCCTTGTCTGGCAGATTAATAGCCTGTGCAAACACAGACAAGAACACTTGCACTAAGTCCAACGTTCCAGCTAATGTTACTATCTTACAGGGCTTAAGGTCCAACCTTACTCTGCATAGTGTATCTAAACTGAAATAATTCAAACAAATAGTGTTGTTGCACTTGTTCCTGTGGTTTTACAAAGTTTAATGTATTTTTTCATGTCCTGCTTTCAATTGAATTGTAACACAGATACTTCCTTCCCCAGGGTGACAATGCTTACATGGTCTACAGCTACATAGTCACCTTTCTTTATATACTCATGAGCTGGGCTACATTAGTTAAAACACAATCCCAATGTATGATGAGACAAACATCACTGTGTGAGTACACACCTATGGAACCCAAACATGTTCGCATTATATACACAAACACACTGATTTGGCACAAACCACCCCTCAACTGCTGGAACAGAAACACTACAAGAAGTACAATGCATACCAAGAGGAATATTTTGCTGTGCAGGGAAAGTAAAAACGTCATTGAACAATTGCATTCTTGCATTTAAAATGATAATTTAGGAATGTATTAAAAAGCTCTTCAAAATCAGGTGTTACTCCAACTTTTTTTCTACCAAAATCACCCAGCAATCTTATGTTTGTTACCACACAACTGTTTAGAGGCCACACTGGAAGCAAATGTTGAAAAATGGCAAATAAAGTAGTAGGATAAAATAGTTAGCCCAAGTTTCCATTAATGGGTTTAATAGTGTAATAGTGTATTTATGAGCCACACTGAGCTCTTAAATTTGACAGAGGGACCAGACCAAATACCTGTTTTGGCCGGCCAGAAAAGATATTCCAATTGCTAGCTTCCCCAGAATCCCTGATGATGATAATTTCCTGTAAAAAATCATACTGGCAGGCAAAAAATAAAAAATCATACTGGCAGGGAGTAAAAAAAATCCCCTTGGTGACAAGATGCTCTAGCTTGAACCACCTACAAACCGAGACAGCATAACTCCCTATATATGTTATAAACAATATCTCTATGTGTGCCAACACCCCTAAAATACATCTGAAATCAAAAAACCTCGAAAAAGGAGGGGGACGGGAGAAGTGATACATTGTAATCTTCAAAGATTTGCTAAGTAATTATAATACGATCTTTATTAATAATGATCACAAAATAAATAAATTAAAAACAAGTATGCGGCATCATACAGTATTGGAGTGTATACATTGTAATCACAGTGTCAACAACAATCATATCCCCATGATTCAGTCCTGCCCCTTCACCACAATCACACCAACTTGCCGGAGAAGTGCAGTTCCTAGTTGGTCCAATGGGTTTATAAGTCAGAAAGTCCTGTATATCTCGACACGTTTCTCCCCTATCCAACTGGGGCTTCCTCAGTAATACATACTACCAGGACTTTTTTTCCTATAAAGGAGACCACAACCATTTAAAAATCTACATCCTCAACTTCAGATAAATATAAACAGATACATTTGTTTGCACAGTATTCCAATGGTGTTTAAGGAGAAAACAACAAGCCCCTCTTGGAGCATCTAGTCCATCTTGGAGTACCCTATTCTCCGATTTTTGTGATATTTGTGCCTTAAAAGCCCCACTTCTCCCGTCCCCCTCCTTGTTCGAGGTTTTTTGATTCAAGATACTCTAGCTTGTTTACAGAGGTAAGGTAGACGTTTGGACTCCTCTAGGAATTATGTACGCTCATTGCAGAGAACATGCAGAGGGGAACCAGAGAGTGTTTTCAGCAAGGTGACAATGGCCCAGATTAAAAACCTAAAAGGGACGTAGTGTGCCCATGTCTGGTATAGCGGGAAGCAAAATGTCCCAACTCTGTGCAATCATAGATTACAATGAGACTTCGTAAACTAGAGTTAAGGTACCGTATATACTCGAGTATAAGCCGACCCGAGTAGAAGCCAAGGTACCTAATTTTATCTACAAAAACTGGAAAAACTTATTGGCGAGTATAAGGCGAAAAAAGCAAAGTCAGATAGTGGAGTTTTCTAAATGAGAAAAATATAGAGAAAACACCATTGCCCCTAGGAATGAATCAAACAGGATTCATCTTAGTGCCACAACCTCAATAAATTTAAGAGAACACAGGATTATTATCATTATTTGAATTGAATTTGAACTAGTAACCGGCCACCAGGTGGCAGTGTGAAGTTAGTGTACATCGATCAGCTGTGAGTCGGAAATCATGGAGAGCTGAGTGAACATATGCAGTGAAGAGGGAAGCTGCCAGCCTGAAATTCAGCTTGGAAATTCAGCTTAGGTGAGTGGACAGTAGGCTGACTCGAGTATAAGCCGAGGGGAGCATTTTCTTCCCATTTTTTGTGGCTGAAAAACTCGGCTTATACACGAGTATATATACGGTAGGTATCTGGCAGGTGTCCTGTAAGAGCTTCAAGAACTGGTTGCACAAACCAGCCCTTGGTAAACATTTTCCTTTTATTGGAAATTAAAAATTACTGGAGATACAGTTGTATCAATTATTCAACCCCCAATACTGTAAGGGTTTTAGGGATTTCAGTGTACATTTTTTAATTGTGTTCAGAATGAAATCTTACAAGGACTTTTTAAAGTCAAATGCAACTAAAATTGCATCAATTGTTTTTGTAATACAGTATAAAATGTTTTGTTTGTGATTTCTTCATTGACACAATTATTAAACCCCTTAAAGACTACCACGCTTAAGAACAGAAGTTCATTCAAGTGTTTTCAATCAGGTATTGAAAACACCTGTGGATGTCAACGAGCAGCATAAGCACCAATAAGGCAGATGTAAAATGACTGTGATACTCAGCTCCTTAGACATTTACTGGTGTGTTTACAAACATGGTGAAGTCAAGAGAATGATCCAGGAAGACAAGAGAAGAGGTGATTTCTCTTCACAGGAAGGGCAATGGCTATAAGAAGATTGCAAAGATGTTAAACATACCAAGAGACACCATAGGAAGCATCATTCGCAAATTCAAGGCGAAGGGCACTGTTGAAACGCTACCTGGTTGTGGCAGAAAGAAGATGCTGACTTTGACTGCTGTGCCCTACCTGAAGCGCAAAGTGGAGAAAAGTCCCCTTGTGACTGCTGAGGAACTGAAAAATTATTTGTCAGATGTGGGTACTTAAGTTTCAGCTCAGACAATAAGGCGCACACTGCGTAATGAAGGCCTCCATGCCAGAACTCCCAGGCGCACCCCCTTGCTGTCTCCAAAGAATAAGAAGAGTCAACTGCAGTATGCCAAAGGTCATGTGGAAAAACCACAAAAGTTTTGGAATAGTGTTCTGTGCACTGATGAAACAAAATTAGAACTGTTTGGGTCCATGGATCAACACTATGTTTGGAGGAGGAAGAACAAGGCCTATGAAGAAAAGACCACCTTGCCTACTGTGAAGCATGGCGGGGTCAATCATGCTTTGGGGCTGTTTTGCTTCTGCAGGTACAGGGAAGCTTCAGCGTGTGCACGGTACCATGAATTCTCTTCTGTACCAGGAGATATTGGAAGGAAATGTGATGCAGTCTGTGACAAACCTGAGGCTTGGGAGACGTTGGACCTTTCAGCAGGACAATGATCCCAAGCATACCTCCAAGTCCACTAGAGCATGGTTGCAGATTAAAGGCTGGAACATTTTGGAGTGGCTATCACAGTCACCAGACTTAAATCCGATTGAGAACCTCTGACTTGAAGAAAGCAGTTGCAGCACGCAAGCCTAAGAATGTGACTGAACTGGAGGCTTTTGCCCATGAAGAATGGGCTAAGACACCCGTAGATCGCTGCAAGACACTTGTGTCACGCTATGCTTCACGTTTAAAAGCTGTTATAACTGGAAAAGGATGTTGTACTAAGTACTAAGAATGAATGTCACTTGGGGGTTGAATAAAACTGATAATGACGTTTGCACAGAAAAGAGATTTGTGGTTATTTCATTTATTAATGTCATGTTATATTTGTCTGACTTACAAGTGCCTCGCTGATTTAATTGTAAACAAGATGACTGAAATGATCAAAATCAATGTCAAAATGGCCAAAACACTCAATTTCAGTGGGGGTTGAATAATTTGAACACAACTGTGTAGCGAAGGGTTGTGAAGAAAAAAGGATTGCTCTAGCATATGTACTTTTTGCATAAAGTTCAAAGTAACATTTCATTGTTACTGCTCGTTTTGGTGCTGTTTCTGCATTGGCTGTTAAAGTATAATTGGAAATAGGGTCTGTAACTCCCTGACCAGCAAAGACCAAAGTGTGACATATCTTTTATCTCAGATTTCATTTGTTAATAGACACTCAGTGACAAATCGGGGAATTTGTAGTTCTGTAGACTCTGATCTGTTTTCCAGACATTGGTCAATAACTACTTTTTCTATCCTTAATGAAAAAGAAACAAATACTAAGGAGGGAGTGCCAGAGGTACAAAAGCAGGACAAATGAGAAGTGATTGAAAGGTCCTTCTAAACAGGTCATATCACATTTACAGAGCATCCCATGAAATATAAATACCAATGAATCTGTGTAGCCATCAAGCCCATTCTAAAGGTAAAAATCCGTTCCACAGATGTGTATTATTTTTCATCTGACCTCCGCAGGGTTTTAGGTGAATTTGTGTTGCAGTTCCATTAACTTGTGTTCTCTCTCATTAATAAATAATCCTACCACTTAAGAGGCTTTCTTGTAAATTGGTTTGTACTGTTCCATATTAATAATACAAACTTCTCTGTTATCAACCACGGTGGATGTTTCTTTACCTATGTATAGTGTGTGACATGAGACTATGTTTCGATTTCAGAGAGGAAAATGCAGATGGGGAAGATGCGCTTTGGGTTATATACAGGACCGGAGGATTGTTATTAAGTCAGGACCATGTTATATCAGAATTTAACACACTAATAGTGACCTCAAGAATGTTAGATGTGACAGCCATTTATAGACAGAGACAAGACAAATGCCAACATAAACTCACAGCACATGCTTTTATCTGCACTAATTGCTGTAATGCAAGATGATGAATGATCATGTCAATGAGAGGAACATTTTCACAGCCAGTGACGTGGGGGGGGGGGGGGGGGGGGGGGGGGTGGAGAGTAGTGATACAGCAGGTGAGAACACAATGACTTCAGGAGTTCTGATTTTATTAAATACTACTTGTATTTCATACTATCGCTGACTACTTGTATTTCATACTGACCTAGTAGGGTAGAAAAATAATGCAGCCAGTTAAGTCTGAAGAAAAATACATGCTTCATACTTTTTCCTGGTAGGCATCCCACTTAGAACTGTAGATAGTGAACAAGTAATCAATATAGGTTTAAGATTGTTTTTTTGTGTAGGTGGGATTCGCTGTAGTCACTGCCCTCAGAAAAAGGGAAGGTGGGTATCGCTTAAAATCAAGACAGTCAAAACTGAATTCTAGTCCTCATGGTTCTCCTCTTGTGTGTACATTATTATAACCAGTGACAGCTAAAATGAAAAATGAATTATCTTTTTACAGTGGGGAAAGTATATATGAGGCAGGAGGTGAACAATACTATGATATACTATATTATACTACTATATACCATAGACAGGTTGAGAGATCTAAATAGGGTGAGTCAGAGCATCTCCAAAATGGAAGGTGCCTTATACCAAGAACATAGAAGGATGATCAGTGAACTACCGACAGGATTACAGGTGCCCAAGCACTCCTTTAAGCATCTACAAACTGACAACAAACCTTATGAGGCCCAGGAGAGAGAAAAGTGCCTGGACACAAAGTGCACCACAGTGCAGTTGTGAATACTGAACATAATGGTCTACTGCAACATCATCCTCTCTGGTCTACTAGACTAGCACCTCTTCAGTCCATCATGAATGGTGCTGCTAGACTCATTTACTTCTCTAACCGCTCCTCATCTGCCGCTCCTCTCTGCAAATCTCTTCACTGGTTTCCAATTGTCCAGAGAATCAAATTCAAAGTTCTCTGCCTTGCTTTTAAATCACTCCTCACCTCCTGCCCACTTACATCTCCAACCTGGTACACAAATACACCCCGAACCGCCCCCTCCGCTCCTCCACTGACCTACTAATGACATCCCCATTAGACTTGTTCCTACCTTCGGCAAATCCCTGAAAACCCAACTCTTCAGTCTGGCCTACCCATCTTTTCATTCCTAACATTACCACCATGCCAGTCCTATCCCCCACCTATTGTATACTCTGTTCCCCCAAACTTTTAGATTGGGCAGGATCCTCTACTCACCCTGTGTCATAACCTGTACCTCTGTGTTATCTTTTGTTGTCTCAACTCTAATTTATTGTACAGCACTGTGTAATCTGTTGGCGCTATATAAATAAATAATGATAATAATAATTGGCATGTGAGCCTCAGAATTAGATCAGGAAAGAATGGAGGGAGGTGGCCTGTCTGATGAATCACATTTTACTTATGGCTTAGAGTAATGCTAGACATACACAGCTCGATTTTTTTAATAGATTTGAGCACAATCGATCTCGGTGTCCGTTGTGCTAGAATCTATTGAAAAATTAGGGAATGGACATGTCCTGGTCGAGAGCAGCCTGTGATTGGCTCTCGGCAGAAAAAAGGGGACAGAACCTAGAATGACTGTATACACTACGCAATCGAGGGCCCCCTCCTCTTTCTGGCTCTACCCATTAACTGTCTGCAGCTCCTAGCCAGTATTGCGAGATTGGAAAATAGCTCACAACACTGGACCAGGGTCTCCATCAAACTGGATGTGCAAAGTGGTTCACATCGATTCCTGTTCGTTTTTTTTCAAGGCCACTTTTCAATTGCCCAATATGAGCAGTCTTTTATCTCTAAAATACTAATGACACCATATAATAAAATCCAATGAATTGCAAATCATTGCAAACACATTTCTTACTTGCTTTGAGCATAAAACAGACACATACTAAAGATTTAGCCCACCAACAACTTAAAACTAAAACAATCGCAATGTTTTGCCATCAAACTGTTTATTTTTTGGATTTCTTATTTGTAAAAAAAACAAGGTAGCACCTTCCCCGCTTCACCAGGCGCACATAAAAGCATCTATAAAAGAAAATGTTTGGGGAGTTTTCAGACTCCAGAGGAATAACCTTTTATTAAAAACACATTTTTAATCTCTATTTAAATTGCTAACTACGAGTCCTTGGTGAGCACGACAAGCCCTTCAACAAGTTCTTTCGAGCTTCTTTTTGAGTGTGTGCAGCAAACTGTCAGCATAAAATGCAGGATGTAGGATCTTTTACCCAACTAAACGGCGCTAGACAACAATTAAGAAATGGAACAGATAATTCTCTAAGGGCATTGTTCTCAGATAAAAAAAAGAAAATGTATTATCAAAAATAATTCCCTGGTGGCTAGCACTTGTTTGTTTTCAGCTGTGCATACTTATTTGTTTGTTTATTAAAATGAACTGTGCGGGTTAAATTCCAATTAGGGCCATAATCACCATAGGCTCTAACGAGTCCTGGGGAAGAAGATAAGAACAAAGTGTATATATGTCTGCGTGGATACACATGCAAATCTCTGACTCAATGTAAATTACGTTTCAGTCTCCATGTAGTCCTGACCTGCCCTTTAAATGGATTGGCCCTCCCTCCTGGTGTGTACTAAGTGTTTTTATCTGTCTTTCTAGAGTACACAATGATTAAATATGATTATTACAAGCTGCTGCTACATGAAATCCTCCTGTAAAGAACGTACACCCCCCGACATTTTACTTTCAAGGCGGCTTTATCGCAAATGTTTCATTTATATTCTAAAGGAACACAGCTTCTCTTATGGCATTGCACAAGGACAGTTGTAGTCCATAGCTAGAAATGATATTTAGTGACTGAAATTTTTAAATACAAAAGTAAAAGACAATGCTAAATGACATACGCTGTTTTGTCACTTATGTTGTTGTGAGGTGCAACTATGGGCAAACATATTTTCTGTATTCGTATTGATTTTTCATTGTATTTTGTATACATAAGCATATTCAAATCCTCGAAGTTTCGGACTCTTTATGATCAAAATCACTTGGAATTCAGTTTCTGCTGGTTAGCTGACACCAATAGTTTTCCAGCATGAACACCAATGTAACCCATGGGTTATGTGTATGTCAATGCCTCCCCATCAGTGAATTTCTTTCTCTCAGTTCTAGTTCTTCTCTGCAGCTGACATCGGAAAGGGAGTCAGTTTTTATGGGAAACCAACTTGCTTGGAGGGGAACTGCTCAGCTACAAGGAAGGTCAGGTAAATAAAACAACTAAAGCCCCCCCATAGACGGGCAGACTCCCGGCCATAGTTGTAGCAGACCAACCTGCGTGCGCGCTCCCGACGATCACATCAAGGTTGGTCTGCCGCAACTATGTGGGAGCCCACCTTGAATTATGTAGAAAAAAAGCTGGCAAGTCGGGTTGCATACGGATCCAACCTGCCGGTTCTTTTTCTCTACAACTGCGAGGGAGAACAGCTGCAGCTTGTAAACAGTGAGGGGTAGTCTCCTCCCCCTCCCTGTTAAATGGCTAGTCGGATGGCAGTCCTGTGTGTCAGTGGAAGACACAGGATTGCTGTCCGACATTAAGCAGACTGCTCACAGCGTTGTGACGTCACCACGCTCTAATCAGTCTTTAAATGTGGCCAGCCCAGCTCTTATAATAATACCTCATTGAGGATTTTTATGGAAGTACAAAGGTACAAAAGTAGTACAAATTTGTACTACTTTGTACTAGCATCACATCACAGTCTTAGTTGTGCATTTATGACATGTTATGCACGCATTTTATACTAATTCCTTAATTGATTCTAAATATTTCAATTATATGCAGTGACAATAATAAAAAGTGCAAAACTATTTACTATTAATCTAAACATTCACAATGTATAATGTATAATAAATAATATATAATTAAGTGGTGCAGCAAAAAGGGTATACCTTGCTGGCAAGGGAAGTAGGGGCAGCAGGCATCATGCACCCTTCCCTCAGTCATACCAGCTCTTTATTGGAGGAGACCTTATTTTAACATAGAGCAACTCTTCCTTAAAAAATCTAACTTGGTGGAAGATGAATGCAAATTAGGTTCATGTTTTGGATGTTTTCCGTCATGATTCCAGTAAATTATTTAGTCAAATAAGCATTGTAGCAGCTTGTTGGTACAGGTGTGGTTTGTAGGAAATTTAATGTAGAATAACTTAGAATGTCCTTCTCATTGTAGGCATCATTGTAATAGTTTACACAAATTGTTAAAGCTGGAAATCCTGTTTTTCGTCATTTTAGATACTTCATTACAAATTAGGAAGTGCTATTGTGAGACTGTTGAAAAACATCAGAGGAAACCACATCCGAGCCAATAATAGGATCTTACAAAAACAAGCATTTTCTCTCATCTACATAAAAAGGAATGACAGAATTCACTTATATCTTTGTGAATATCTTGCAGTTTAACCTTATACTTCATATAACTATTACACACAATCACAACTGAATATCAGGAAAAAGAAATTAAAATATTCCAAAACATCAAATCTAGCCTCTAATCACATATGTTATTAAAGCTTTGTTAGGAAACATGTTATGTACATACATTATATCTTTGTGCCAGTCTAAATCTGTGCTGCTTTCTGTGCTGACTACAAGCATCTTAATATAAGTTGTAATGCATTTAAACAGCATGAGAACATGAAAAACATGTAGGCCACCAATTTTGTAATACCATACAACTCCTGACATGGAGCACAGTTACGTAGGAGAAGAAAAGGTCAGGAAGAATGTATGCCCCCTCCCACTGACCATTACATGCCTTACTAGAGGCAGGCAGGATAGGGGAGGTAGGGGAACAAGCATGTGTGACACCCCTTTCCTAACCAGCAAGGTAAGATGACATGCTTTCCTACTCCCCAGCCATAGCCGAACTGATGTCATAACTCAACACTAAGAAAGACGGTAGGGGAGTCTCTTCCAATCAAAGTGTGTCCAAGGGGTGTGAGGGACATAGAAATGACAAATTTTGAAGACCTTTAATATGGAAATTGCCAGATAACATGATACATATTTCATATTCTTTGAAAGGGTGAAACAGTATACCTAGAAACAAAAACACAGAGTTAACGAAAAACTTACTTAAAGTGACTACAATTTACTTACCTAACTTATACATGTATACAGTATATGCTAATGTTTTAAAATTAAAGTAGGGCTATGAAAACTACACCCACAATACCTGGAATGGTCTGCCATCACCTTTCAAACACTGGTGGTCATCTGAAAGTTTGATTTATATTTAGGCTAATATTTGCCATGCTAGCCATATTAGACACATCTCTTTTATTCTACATTTTGACACAGTTTGATGTTTCCATTAGATCAAATGAAAACATTTATAATTTAAGTCGACAGTACGAAAATATATTCCTTTACCTGAATTGATCAATCAAAAGTGATTGAGATCAAACCAAAAATATGAATCGAGCTGTGATCAGACATGCCAAAACGATGAGTTGTTTTTTACCATATCACCAAGACAGGAGCTGTTTTCTCTGACAGCCACAACACACCACCGAAATAAAATGTAGAATACAATGGAGATGAGTTGGTTGACAACACTGTAACTAAATATAAAACCAAAAACAATGAGTTGTTTATTTTGTCTTTTTCCTCAGTACAACAATTATGTGTCAGCCCTCCGTATCCCCTGGGGGACACGCGGCGCCATCGGGGTCCCCAGT